>JAMXBD010002014.1:0-253730 GCA_024138025.1 Combretum micranthum
AAAAAAGTCCTTTATTTTCATTCATGTTTACCTTCGTTGTTCTTATTATTGCTTTCCTAATATCTTTTGTCCACAACATATCTATTAAAATTTAAAACTAATAATAATTTTGATCCAGATTGCTTTCTAAGTAATCCTTTTACTCCTATTACTATCATACCTAAATGTACTAACTTCTTTCCTTCATGTTTTAATTTTCTAATAGTGGTGTTGCTTAGTAATTTTATAAAAATAGCAACTTAGCATGAATATAGTTATTCTATAACTTTTGTCATAATAACTTTATATATTCATTTGATTAAAAAAAGTTAGTCAACAATCAACCATTTAATAATTTATGTAAAAAGAAAAAAGAAAAATTAAATGAAGAAAGAGAGAATATGATTTAACTTGAAAATGTAAAATAAGAAGTTAGAGAGGAGAGAGGGAATATGATTTAAGCAATAAATGCAAATTGAGAAAGTGAAATTAGGTCTATTAGATTTGAATGCATTAGTTCTTGGATGTAAAACCAAATTTTTAGCCACTAAATAATGTCTTTTATTATCTTTAATTTACTTTATAAATTATACAGTTGTATATTTTTTGTAAAATTATAAAAGTTAACATTTTCCGAATTGGATTCTGTCATGAAGGCTACTGAACATCTACGGTTTCAAGAGTGACCAAAGTTTGAAGAATCTTCATTTGCTTTATCATTGAAAACGTAAAGAGCTAAACGAGGGCAACTGAGAATCTGTGGTTTCAAGAGTAACCAAAGTGGAAGAATCTTCATCCCCATTTCATTTGCTTTCAGTATATATTGCTTTCGGTATATATTGCGTCAAGGATGAGAGGAACTTTGGCCACTTTTTGCTATGTTTGCTTTTTTAATTATAGATTGGTGAAAAGCTTATCCTTCTCGCAAATTACATAATGTATGTAGATTCTATTTGGTTTGTTGGTGTGCGGCAACAAACCATTGTTTCAGTTCAAATTATTCATCAAGAAAAAAATTATGATAAAATACCAATATTTTTACTCATATATAAATCAAACAGATCAAATACAAATCGGATATAGCTATAGATTCAAATAAAAAACAACCAATCTAAACAAACTTTTATAAAATGGAGTAAAAGATTATTATTTACTTTGGAAAAATAAAAGAAAAAAATAAAAATAAAACAAACATCTCCATCATATTAACAAGTTAAATCATAAGCATAAAATTGAGGATAAAATAAAAACAATAAAGAACACTGTATCATAGGGTTGTTATAGCTGGTCAATCATGTGCGATAGGCTTATCGATGGACCTGAGAAAAGTCCTGAATTAATAACATTTGTACAAATGTCATGGAGAGAGGTGGAGAGGAGGAACAGGCAAACCCGATTTCTTGAGTGTGATAGAAGATCAAATTGGATAGATTTGATCATTCTTGACTCGTTCTTCACTGATTATAGGATTTGATTTTTTGGAAGTTTTCAGTAGGGTTGCTACATTGTTTTCAATCTTAACAATACGTAGGATGGCCCCAACTGAGAAGAGAAGTCTCCTCATTTATAGATGTTGGAGGCTAATGATAGCCGTTAGATGACTTCTGGATTGATGGTTGAGATGAAACATTGCTCGTGACCATTAGATCTCTTCCATGGATTTAGCGGCCAAAATCCATCCCTTCTTTTATATATATAGGCATGGGCTTTATAGTATATGTAAACCCTTAAAGTTTTGTGATTGGTTTAGCTTAAACCCTAATTGAAAAGTCAACCGAAAATCCTAAAGTCAACAAAACCTTAGTTAGATGTTATAGTTTAAATCCGACAATCCCGTATAAGCAACCCTGAGAAAGTAAGTAAGAGATTAGTATGTAGCATAGTTCATAATTACATAAGGAAGTTTAAAAAGATCAGATTAGTAAACCGCGAATCATTTTGAACTCGAATAGATGCAGTCTTAAAAAACATGTCCTGGGGCTCGGGATAGTAAAAATATTCCGGATATACTGTTAGACTCTTAAAAATATAAGGTTTTCAAAAATATTAGTTTTATAATTTTTCGATAAATAAAAATATCAGATATTGTAATTATACTCGTATTTTCTTACTATCGTTACTTTATTAGTCATATCTATTTTACATTACACTATTCATTACTATTCTATACTATTCTTTTATTTCTATTTTTTCTAACACCTACTCTTACAATACCATAACGTATTACCTTTACTTTTTACCTTTCCCATAACTTTATTTCACATCTACCTTACTTATTACTTCATTTAATCAACAAAAACACAAAAATTAAATCTCTCTCTCCCCTCCTCCATAAGTTTCCGGTGCCCCTTGTCCCCCCCACCCCCTTTCATTTTGTTTTATTTTTCCTTTATTTAATCATACAAAAAGTCACTCCTCAATTCTTATAAATACCCCTCTCCTCTTTAACTTCTTTCACACAATTACTACCCATAAATTTACTACCAAATCTCTCTCAAACTTTCCTTTTAATACTCTCTCCAAATACTCTCTCAAAATTCTCTCAAGAATACTCTCAAGCCACTTTCTTCTTACACAAAACCATTCCCACATAATACTTCAAAAACCCTATTTAGGTAAACGTTTCTTTACATATTCTTTTTCTCATGTCATGTAACTTTACATGACCATGGTGTGAGTTTCCAAAAACTAAATGTTATGGAAGCTATACTATGTTCATCTATTATTCTTGTTCATGAATATCCATTTATGTTTATGTTGTTATTTTACATTGTTCGTATTATTATTGTTATTATATCTCACTAAGTATTATTATATATCTACATATATATATATATATATTCTTTAGAGCATATAAGCTCACTTGCAATATATTTATTTCTATGCAAAGTAATTTATTTATTTCTTCAATTGCAATTTATTTATTTCTTTTGTTTTAAGACTAGTCCTAGTTTTAGACTTGTCCTCATCAAGTCAAAACAATTTTTTTCTTTCTTTTTTTTTATTTCTTTCTTTTGGGACTAGTCTACTTCTTAGTCCAGGGAGCCTTGAAGAAGCTAAGACTCTCAATACTTGACTTTATTTATTATTTATGTTATTTTTGCTTGTTATTATTTTCTCATAATCATGCCCATTAAGATTATTGTCCAAATCTTTAAAGCTTCAATAATACTCGACCAAAAGGAGATTTTATCACCTAAGAATGGTTTTATATAAAATAAAAATTCTATGGTTTAACAAAAGTAAAGTCATTCTTTTCCAAGTTTTAAGAAGAACTCATTACAATTTTGAAAATTTTTTTTGTCTTGAAAAAGCTTTTTGAATCATTTTTATATTACTTTGTTTTCTTAAAAATGACTTTGGTACTAAAATATTTTCATAAAAACATAATAGAAGGAAACCCCTTAAAACGAAAATGAGAGTTTCCAAAATCAAGATTTTTCAAATAAATAGTCAAAGAAAACAAATTGGAAAAGTAGCACTAATGTTGAGAATTTAGAAAAGAAGAAATTCATTTTTTTAATCAAAAAGTCAGTTAGCAAAATAGTAAGATAAACATAAAGTAATTCTTTGAAAACAAATGAATCAAAATATCCATTCTAAAGGATTTACAAAATGGATTTCTTGTAAACTATAGTTTTCTAAACTCTTAATTAATATTATTTTACCCAAGAAACATGGATGGACAACAAACACTTGAGTATGGATAAAATATGAGTTAAGTATCTATGAAAAAAGGAATTTTTCAACTATATAGATAATAAGTATTTATGAAAGCAATTTTTTGAATGATTTAATGTTTGGAACAAATTGCTTTTAGGTTAGAGAAAATTCGTGGTGAATCTGATCACCACTGTTTTAGAGCCTAAATGATCTAGTTTGATAAAAATAGTTTTAGAAATAGATAGACCTTTTTGAGTAGGTAGAAATCGGTATATTATATGCGTAATTCCAAGTTAAAATGACCAAGTTATGTCCATTTTAAATTGGAATTCTCTCTTATACGAACTTTGACGTTTTTATGTCATTATTTTGTCAAAATTCAAGAAAGTCATCAAGAAATACTCATTTTGGGTATTTTCCTTGACTAGGTGATTCCGAGGAAGGATACCCATACCCCGAGGATTATTTCAACTAAGTGGATTGTGTGAACGACTCATCCGTATAGAGAAGTGTCGATATGGCATCTTGAGTTTATTTCCTTAAAGTGCTTTACTTGATTGTGCTTATAGTTAGTCGCATTAGAATTAAGAAAAGACAAATTGATATGTATGCGAAAATTTGTTAAAAAGATCCTAAGAATATCGAGGACGGAATTGATTACATGTTTGTTTTAGTATAGCATTTGATTTGTATGAAACTCCATGATCACCTTAAATTTGATAATAATGATGATATGATATCATAAATAAATTGATTCATGCATACCACGAAGTGAGTCACATTACATTGGGTTATTATCCTTGGATGAGAAGGATGGCAGCTTAGGTCGAAAGCAACACTTGACGGTTATGATCGAAAACGATTGCTTGGCGACATGGAATTAAATGCTTAGAGGAAGTCCGGAAGCATGGCTCAAATCAAGTAGACTTAATATGCTTGGAAGTATTGATCGAAAGCATAATTTTTTTTTTTAACTAAAACTACTTGTTTTGAGATTACGAATCACCAAACCCCGAATGGAGGGCATAAATCCATTCAACATATAGTTCTCGAAAAACTATATGCCTTGTTTGCTCACATATATTTTGCATTTCATTTGTTTGTTTAAATAACTTGTTTGAATTTCATTACACAAGAAGTTTACTTATGGAAATAGTTCTCACTAAGCCTATTAGCTTATACCTCTATAGATATCTTTTGCAGTTTACCTATTTGTGGTAGAGGCCACGTGGACCCTGCAGCCAGGTATTTTCCTTTTTGGTTAAGGAATTTCGAGATGAAGTTTAGTGTTGAATAAGATGTAGACTTCATAGAAATATTCTTGTAATAGACTATAGTTATTTGTGGATAGGGAATGCCCCTAAGATTTGTAAGACTATTGTTATGAACAAACGAATATTATGAATCCTCTTTTCTTAATTTGTTGTTATATCTTCTTAAGCTTCATAATTCCTTGTATGGTTTTCTAAATTTGTGAGAGCACTCCTGACATTTAATATCGAAGCTTCTAAGGATGATTAAGGTTATCACACTTAAGTTTTAATATTGAGTGTGGCGGATTGTTACGTTTAGGGTATCCCTTAGGGCGTGACAGTATAAAAGAAGCCCATTTTCATATTAGAATGCCCCATATTTATTTAAAATAGAAATAAGCTTATTTTATTTTTTATAAACCCTATTTTAGCCAAACAAAGCTTGGATTAACCTAGAAATATAATTTTGGAGTCTACCTTTCATGTACGAGAAAACCAAATAAGATTGAGAGTGGAATAAACCAGTCCAACGATCCCTATTCTAAGCCTACCAAGCTGAATCTCTCCATGACATCCCTTATTGGACTCAATTTTCTAAGCTTTATTACTAGCATAGAAGGCTAGCCCGTGATATTCATAGTTGTCAAAATCGCTAGTCAAATTTATGAATTTATGATTTTATATGATTTTTCTTAATTAAAATGGATGCAAAAATGTTTTGGTGTAGACTTTATGTAAAATTATGAATTTAGGTGTATGATTCTATAATTTTACAATTTTACTGGTTTTGTACAATTTTGTTCTATTCTACCGATTCTATGCATTCTAATGGATAGTAAAATTATGATTTTGATAACCATAAACTGACATTAAATTGGGTTAAAAAGCACAATCATCGATATGACCCTCTATATTTTGCCTCCTGACCAAAAGTTCCTTTATCAAAGTCATAAAGGAGGTTTTGGACGTTTTATTAAGTAGACATTATCTTCAAATCTGTTGCAAAACACTAATTAGAAGTTGTACTTGACATCAAATCATCTATCATACTTGTTGATCAAATCATCTATCATACTTGTTGGCAAACCAAAATAAGCTGAAGTAGTTTTTTTTTTTTTTCAAATTTAATGCAAATTTTCTTATGAAGCAAGTTTGATGTCGCAAAACTACTTATGATACTAAGTGGACTATTATGTCCTTTGCTTTTTTTTCGATGGATTGAAGTAAGATGAAGTAGTTTTCTAAACCACTACTGAGATATTCATTTTTTTTTGCATTATTCCATATTGCATCTTTTGATGGTCATCTTGTCTCCTTTTTTTTTTTTTTTATAATGCTTAATAATTGAATAAAAAGCATTAAATTAATCTCAATAGCATAGTGATAAATAGGATAGATGCTATTGTTGGACTAGGCATTATTTTTACATAATTTTATAAAAATTTCTCGCTTCTTTTTTTTTTATTTTAAATTCTCAGCACCATCTAATCAAATTAGGCAAGTAATGGATATTTTCATGCTTTGAATATTGACTTTAGGCCCTATCTTGCTTAAGCGAATTCATAATTGCCCGATATTGGAAAGCAAGGAAGATTTAATGATAGGAATTCATCACTTACCAAAATTGCTAACACACATTACATCAATTTTGGAAACATATGCTTGTCCTTTATTTCCATACCCTTAATCACTGTTGCTCCTTTATTTCTGTATTTTGATCTTCTTTTTGCATCCTCATTCACCATGTTCGTTTGCTATCATAATTTTGGGATCTCTTTCTATTATATTATCATATTAATTTGATAACTCAACAGCAGCGGTGAACATCAACATAACAATAATACTCATAGTTTCAAAACACGACAGTACTAAATCGGTGACAAACATAGCATTGATAGGTAATATCTGATTTCTTTCTCTTCTCCTTTTTTTTTTATTTTTTTTATAACACATGTATGTATCATGGTTATATTTCTCACTTCGTTCCTTCTGATGGCATGTCTTCTAGTGAAGAATCTCTATTTCCACAGATGATGACACCCATATACATATATTTTTACTCTTTCATATTGGGATAATATAAGCATAGGTCTTATAAATTCTTAGATAAAATTGTAGAAATGTAAACTTTTTTGTATGGAAAGAAGTCCAATTTCCATGTCATAATCTTTTGCTGAGTACATATTCATTGTTGTGCCAAACTCCCTGCAATGAGGTAATGACGTCATTTCCCTAGAAGATCGTTCTGCGCCACATAAGGTCATGCACATAAACATGTATATATATCCCCACGCACATACTCAAAACATGTATGCATGTTATAGCCCTTTGTTTCTTTTAATACATATACTAAGATTAATTATAGCAGCAACTCAATAGGCTCCCTTGTGTCAAGTCATACATGAGCTCGATATTAGCCTTCGAATATTTGTTTGCACTCGAATTCAATTGCTTCTGGTTCTGGTTTAACATTTGCTGCTCGTATTGAAACTAAATGCCATTAGCCTATTCCATTAAGGCATTTGGATAGGTCTTCGTTTTATGGACTTTAATATCTTCATGGGTTGTAATTTGAATATTTGTTGTACATGTACTTCTAATAAGTTCATCTCGCATGGGTCATCCAAACTCTCTTTTTTATTTATTCATTTATTTGCTCTCTTTTTTACTATAATCTTTCTTCTTTTTTATGATTTTTTCATTTTTTTCAATGGTCATTTTTTTCAAGTTTGCAAAAATGCGCTTTATTCTTTCTATGCTTTAGAGCAGGCTTAACCGTTGCCTAGCTCTCTCGTTCTCTACTAGACTTAGCATAGGCCCACGAGTAATCTTGTGTTACTATGGCGCCTAACCTTTAGCATAAGCCCATATGTTAACTTGTGTTATTCTAGCACCTGGGTCTTCTAGCTTTGATATGGGCCTATGGATCTTTAAGCTGATTCATACTATAGTCTTCTATTGGGCCAATAATCCATTCTATGAGGCCTATCTTTCATTTAACTATGAATAAGGGATTCAAGATGAATCCTTCCCAATCTACTAGCCCCATCCATCAGAAAAACTTGTTGGCCCACTAAGGAGGACGTATACCTAAGGTCCTTTCTCTTCGTGGTAGATGGACTGATAGTGTGATAAAGAGTAGTTCCTTATGGATGAATGTGAGGACCATAGCTTTGCACATGCTTACACCTGTGGGTGGGCATTGCTTCATTATTCCAAAGGCTCCTCTAAAACTGAATAACTTCATCAATGCTGCTTTTGTACTACGCTTTAGGAATAAAGGCAAAGAGCTGCCTCTATCACATATTCATTTCAATTTCCCAAAGTCATTCATCACAAAATGGTCCTCATGGATATCACACATCACTAGGAATAAAGATCATGCAACACTGTTAAAGCAAGCTAACATCCATAGTAATAGTACAGTATCTATGTGATATACTTTTAAGAAGATGGAAAATCAGGCCAAATGGCATACGATAGTGTCTAGGAGGAGTACTCAGACTCATACCTTCATAGTGTCATGGGGTGAATTTACTCTAACCTGGAAGATATTATCCTTCTATTGAAGCTCCCTTCTTTTGAAAGTATAAACGTTGCAACTAGCTTACACTCATATGAGCATAAGAGAGTTATGATAATCTAATGGGAGCCTACCATGAAATCAAAAGTCAAGAAAATCTACCTTTTCATCATGGATTAGTTACTTCTTTTAAAGCAAACAAGAGAAGCGACGTACTATTAAGGGGCCTAGTTATGACAACAACTAAGTATGTTTGTCTTTCTTTCTTTTTATTCTTTAAATACATATCATGTTCATTCCATTTGAGATATTAACTCAAGACATGGTTTAATGCAAGTTCAAACTTGTGGCATTCATTGCCTTATGGCTATCGATATTTTTTTTCCTTAAATGACCCAAGGAAGGGATCAATCCTAGACTATACCCATTGGCAATATGTTTAGTTAATGAGTCAGAGTTTGGTCTTGCACCCTTTTATTTGAGCTCGCTCTACCATCACTTCTACTTGTACCACCATGCTACTGATCGCTCAATGGGTTGTTATGTCATTTGTGGTTATGTTGATGTTGTATTTCTTTAGATTTTCTTTTACGAAAGATTCATATAACATTTTACTCTCCCAGTTTCGTTTTAAAATCCTAACTTGAACCACCCTCGAGCATAGGCATGAGTGGGTAATGGGCGAGGTTTTGAATGATCTTTATTAACAGAGCTCGATAACTGCTTCAAGTTTACATTTTGTTCGTATGTGGAATCAATCATAGGATATCAAACCTATAATGGATATTATCTATCTGAGGCATGTGATTAATCCCGTTAAGGGATCAATAAAATGAGTCATTTAATAATGTACATCTCCTTCGATGGTGTATCCTATGGAGTCTACCCTCGATCCTTGATGTCAAGGATCAAAATGAGAACTTGTTGAGATTAAAGGTTATGCTTTACTCTCCTCCTAGGGTGGCACGCCAATTGGGATACAACCATGGTGTAGTAGACTTATATACATTCTAAACTTAGTGAGATGTATATTCCTTTTGAGAAGCGTAATGGGGTTGTCTCCAACTAGTTATTGTAATAGGGGAATTGCATAAAGGGATTTCAGAGTTATACACTCGCACAAAACATTGAGTCATTGGTTGAAGTGCTTATTTTGTGCAATGAGTTCTACCTTTGGCTCCCTAAGTGAGACAAACACATAGAGAAGCAGAATGTTAGCGATGTTGTAGACACAATAAAAGGGTAGAACCTCCTATGCAAGTACTTCATGAGAAAGCATTGTCTATACATCCTCAACTTCCACACCCAAGTGAGGATCAAAGCACCTCAAAGCAACCACATCTCCAATAGGTATTGACAGATGTTTTCTTTAAGTTATATATATATATATATATATTCAAGCACTTAGTCTCCAAAATCTTAATCATCCCTCTTCTTTAAAGACTCTATTAAGTTACGCTTTATTCTAGAAGAAGGGTAATCCACATTCAAGTTTCCTTCTCCATTGGGCAAGGGAAATTATGGTGATGAGCCACTTGGCTATGGAAGTACTTCTAAAGTTCATGGTGACATGGTTGGTGATGATGATGCATATTATATATCTTAGATGCCAACTGTGACTTGGGTGAGCGTACAGACGATGAGGAAGTCTTCATTACAGAAGAGTTTATAGAGGATGATGTTGCTTATGATGATGCTATTATTGAAATGCAGATACCTTTAGCAAATGAAAATGTAAGTGCTGAGATACATGGTACCTCTATAATTCCAACATAGGCTTAAGTGCTCCAACCCATTGTGAATGCTGGGAGTCATGTTGATTTCTTACTTCTCTCAATTACACACGACAAAGTTGTTCCTCTTCATCAATAAGAAATATGTCTTTATGCTTTGCTAATAATTGTACCTACTGTACAATCTTTTTCCCAATTGTTGTCATGTCTCCTAAAGATAGGTCAGCAACTCCTCTCTAGATGCAAGTATGGAAGTTGAGATAAACTTCTATTGTTTTGATGTACCTACTCATCTCATAGCGCCACTACAACGTCTATATACATTAGATGGGGAATCATGGATAAACTGTTCCTTCACTCGTACCCAGTTGGTTAAGGTGCCCAGAGACACTAATGTTAGTAGGAGCAGAAAGCAACTTTTGCCTCATTAATGTAATCAATTTTTTTTCATAATTAATGAAATAATTAAACATCGATTTTTATTTCTGTATTACTTTATTTTACATTTAAGAAAATACATTTTATATTGTCTCATCCTTTAGATTGAAATTACTTGAACTCATCAGTATCACTTTTTTTTTTTTTTGTAAGTGCATTACTATGTTACTTGATTTACTATTTAATATTTATGAGCAATACTTCTACTTTGTAGAAGAAAACGCATAAGTTGGTGTTACAGCTGCCAAGCTTACTGTGGAATTGTTTCAACTCTTCACAGTTGAGATTTCTTCAATCTCATGAATGAGTGTTGTAGAATGGGTTTTTTTTAACTCACCAAGTGCTTAAAAGCAAGTATCTGTAGAGACCATGACATGATCGCTTTGATCATCATGGATGAGGTTGCTTCAACCTCAAAATTTATAGAAAAGGCATTAAGACTAGCAAGCTTGCTGTGGGTTGCTTTAATTGACACAGTTGATATTGCTTCAATCTCATATTTAATTGGTGCAAAAGAGTGGTATACTTATTGTGTGTGGGGGAGCAATGCTTCAATCCTTCACTATTGAGTTCACTTCAACCTCAAATTTTGCATTAAGGAATTATAGCTACCCAACCTACCATGGATCACTTCGATCCTTCACTATTGAGGTTGATTCAGCCTCAAATGTTACGTTAAGGCATTATAGTTGCCCAACCTATTGTGATCGCCTGATCTATCACAATTAGCATCACTTCAACCCTATTAAACAAAGTACTGTTGCAGTAAAATAAATAAATAAATGATAAAATAGTGGATAATAAAGCTAAGAAAAGACACATATGAGAAAGAAAATTTCATGATTTCACTAAATTGCATATTTCATCAATCTTTACAAATGAAATCTTTTAATGTATAGAAAATTGATGAGAGTAGTGATTGTGTCCATGTTCGGATTTCGCAACTTGTGATATCTACTATCGTGAACTTCTTCTATTGTAAATGGACCCTCCCATTTTAGAGTGAATTTTAGAGCTTATCTCCCTTTCCTTATGTGCTTTATTGTTCGAAGGACAACATTGCCCTCTTTGAAAGAACGTTTTCTCAACAGATGATCATTTGAAACACTAAGCCTTTGAAGATAATTGGCTAAATTGTGTTTACCCATAGCACGTCATTTATCCAATGCTTCAAAGTCTAACATGCAATGTGTGCCAAGCTCTAACTCAACATTTAAAGCCAATCGTGCTGATGGTACAAGAAGCTCTATTGGAACTATAGCCTTTGCTAGATGTATAGTAGGCCTATAGTGTCAAAGGCAATTTATCATGCCATTCTTTCTTGTTGTCATGTACCATTCTACTGAGGACTTTGATTAGGGTTTTATTTGTTGCTTCTGCTTAGCCATTCCCTTTTGGATAATATGGCATGGACTTAACATGATTAATACCATAAGATTCTAGCAATTGTCAAGTGTATACATTGATGAATGGAGTTCCATTATCTATTAATATGCATTTTGGTATGCCAAATGTACATATGCTATTCTCCTTTATGAATGTAGCTACCACTGGTCCAGTCACCTTCTTCAAAGGGATAGCTTCCAACCATTTTGTGAAACACTCAGTGCCCACAAAAATCCATATACATCCTTTAGATGGTTGATGTATTAGTCTAATTAAGTCAAATGCCCTAAGTGTGAAATGGCCAAGGGGTTGCCAAACTATGAAGCTCTACTGCTGAGGCATAGATTGCATTACCATAAAGTTAGCATAGGACACACTTCTTTGCATAGTTGAAGGCATCATCTTTCATGGTTGGCCAGTAATATCCCTTATCAGAGGTATGGAAATACAGTTTCCTTACCCTTTAGTGTTCGACATAACCTCTCAAATGAAGCTCATTTAGAATAACTTCAGTCTCAAGTAATGCTACACATCGCAAAGGTTGTCTTTAGAAAGAGATTTGGTACAATTGATTTTCCATGGTTGGCTAGTAATATCCTTTATTAAGAATCTGGTAATATAGTTTCCTTGCCCTTTGACATTCACCACAATCTTTTGAATGAAGCTTATTTAGAATAACTTCATTCTTAGGTGGCAGTACACATCGCAAAGGTTGTCCTTGGAAAGAGATTTGATACAACTCATCATCCTGTAAGTGTAAACCTCTAAAATTTTCAAAACTCTCGGAAAATGATCCTAAAGCTAAATACCGAAACTGAAACCCTAAAACCTACCCAAGCTAAAATGAAACTCTAGAAATCCTAAACAAGATCAAATGCAAAACTTCATAACCTTAAGAAAAAGGAGCACCTTCAAAAACAAAATGAAAATCCAATAATCGTTTCACTCAACATCCTAACACTAAATAATTCATCTATATAATCTCTAACATGTAAATTGAGACAGTATGTCCAAATAACGTTCAATAATCAAATAATACGAAATATTCTTTTTAAGTTAAAATTTGACTAGTTAAATGAAACCGCTTCTTAACATGCAAACGAGATAAACTCACTAACGAATAATTAATAATTAAATTATAAAACCTTAGATTTTTCCATGAATCTTAGAGTCAAAATTTAAAATCAATACCAAAAGTTAAACCGAATTAACAATTAACCTTCAAGAACATTGATATGATTAGACAATCCCGATAGCTTCAAAATATTAAATAAATCATAAAAAGAGAGTAAACTTAATTTTTGAACCGAAAATATAAGTATAACATAAGCCCCTAGATTTTATAACCTTACGAATAAATCGCAAGGCCGGAAATGAAACCAGATCCATAAGAGCCGACCTAGGTTTACCCTAAGATCTAGAGTGTTTAGATTCAACAATCTCGTGCTCGAAACCCTAGAATAATAAAAATGAGTTAACTATAGATTATAGTTCGAAATAATGTCTTATAACCTAAAAATATCAGATTTGATGAAAAAACATCTGTTTCGAACCCGAACGGGATTAGTTTTTGAAAACAAGGACCTAGCATGCAAAATAATGAAAACATTCCAAAAATCAATCTAGACTCATGATGAGATAAGGAATCATAAAATATCAGTTATTGAATTTTTTAGCTTCTAAAACCATTAGATATGGCTTGTTTACACATATTTTTCCTACCATCGGTAATTTATTTTTCTAGTCTACTATTCAATTTACTAGTTAGGGCTATTCATCACTATTCGTTTATCTATAGTTTTCTTGTAGCCTATCTCTTACAACCTACAGACCTATTTATTACATTTACATTACTAATACTACATTTTACTAAATTTCATTTATTATTTACTTTTCTTTACAAAAAATCAATTTTTAAACTCTCTCTCCCTCTCCTTCTCTCATGGCCAGTGCAACCCCCACACCCTAACCCCCCCGCGCCTCTTCCCACCCCACCCCCCCCAACCAATATCTCTCTCAATTTAATTTATTTTTCATTTAATTTATATCACATAAATTTCTACTCCAAAAGTCTATAAATATCCCCTCCTTCATTCTTTACAACATTCATACCCATACCAAAAACTCTTGCAAAATTTTCTCTCAACACTCTCTCTCCCCTTCTCTCCAAACCGTGACTCTCCATCCCCCTCTATTTGTGATTTTTACAAATTTTCTCTTCTTCCATCTTTCATCTTAGGTAACCACTTAAACCTCTCTTTAGTTCATGTTAACATAACATGAACATCATGTATGTTATGACTTCAACAAATCCCCACAAGCTTATGCTAGGGAATGAAATTATAGAAACAACATCATGTTCATGTCTTGTTTAACTCCATTTATGTTATGTTATATTCATGCTTCTAACATAACTCTCTATATATTATTATGTATAAGTGTGTATATATTTTAGGACCCAAATATTAATAATATAACATCTAATTTATGCTTTTATTTCCTTACTTTTTTACTTATTTCACCAAAAAATAAGACTAATCAATTTCTAGTTTTGGACTTGTCCTTAGCAAGTCAAAACAAATTTGGGACTTGTCCATAATCTAACTCCCAGAGCCTTGAAAATTATCTAAGACTCCTATGATTTTCTTATTTATTTGCTTTGTTTTATTCATAAGACTAAAAAAATTCAAGTCTCAGGGAGCCTTGATGAAGCTTAAGACTTTTCTTATTTTCACGAAACTTGTCCATTTCTAAGTTCCAAGAAGTCTTGACAACAAGCTAAGACTTCAATATTTTGGTTCTTATTTTTGCTCATTTGATTTTCTATTCTTCTACATGAGTTTATAATTTATCTCATAATACAATTACAAGTTCATATTCATGCATGGCCATATGATGATGTTGTTTTATAAATAAAATTTTCAAAATGATAATATGGATTATACTCTTTATATAAAAATGGGAATAAACTCTCAAGATAAATGATTTTCAACACTTAGAAAGAATTTTCAGTAATACTCAGGATAATTGTTCAACTAAACTCTTTCCAAAATATAAAAATAAATTTATCATAAATTTCTAATGTTGATAATTCTTTGTTATGCAAAGGTTTTCGAAAAAATTTAAATATCGATAATTCTTTGTTATGCAACATGTTTTAAGAAAATCTTATTTCTAATACTTAGGAAATCCATTCATCAAGAATTAGAGAGGAAACACCCAAGTATATTTTTCAAATTGCCAAAATTAATTTCTCAAATATAGATATTGATAATTCTTTGTTATGTAAAATTTTCTAAAAATCTTATTTACAATACATAAACAAACCTTCTTATTAAAAATAAGAATTTAGAATAAGTCATTTACCTAAATTTTCTCATACATGAAAAATTAAAATGATACAACTTAGAATGATTTTTCTTCACAACCATGTAAATGTTCATGTTTTGGAAAATACTTAGTTAAAAGAAGTTTAATATGAAAAGAAATATTCATGGACTCAAAATAAATATAAAATCATGATTTTCTTTAATTAAGTCCTGCGTTTGCAAAATCTAAGAATTGACATTTTACTTAAGAACCAAACTTAGAAAAATTTTAAGAGGAAATGCATTTAAGAGTTTTATGTCACAAATGAGTGAAACCATGTCTTATAAAATATATTATTAAAAAAAAGTTTTTTAACAAAAATAAGACCTTGAGATTTCAAAATATGTATATATTGAAATATGATTTTGTTGTTAAGTCACATGCTTACAAAACGTCAAATTTAATCACAAATCAAAGGACAAGTCAAAGGATGATTTTTCATAAAACTCAACATTTCATAAATATTGTTTACCAAATTTTAATTTTAAGACAATATCACCAGGATTATGTATATAATATGAGTTATTGTCGATACTAAATGATTTTTGAAAGTAAAAATACTTATATGATTGCTATAAAGTGTCTAAGTGAAGTAAAACTTTGGAAAATGCAAGAATTAAATGCTAAGAATTATAGGACGAATATGTACCATCCTTTTTTGAGGCCTTAATGGCTTTAAATGTAAAAAATAACCTTAGAAAATATATATATATATTATATAGATTTTGTAGTGAAAACGATTACTTATATACAAAATTTCTAGTTAAAATAAGCAAGTTGTGACCGCTAGAAGGTAGAATTTCTCTTAATCTAAATTTTGATACAAATATTAATTAGAACTAGAAAGCTTGAGTAGAACCTCTATGAAAGACTCATTCTAGGTATTTCTTTTGTTTAGGTAACAAGGAATTTGACGTGCCATCTCCGGAAGATTATTTTGACTAGGAGTTGCTCTAATGGACGATTGAGTTTTCCCTCGTGATTTCGTTACCATGCTTATGCTTGTAGATAGTTGCACTAGATCCTTAGGTACAAGATAAAATGAATATGTATAGGGTTATATGTAAATGTTTCTATGTGTGTGACAAGGGATGTTAAGCATACTGAAACCAATAAATGATGGTTTAAGTATAGTATTAATATTATGTATAGTTTATGCATATTTGATGCTTGTTTCATTACCTTCAAGTGTACTTTAATTATAATCCACCTTGATAAAATTAAATGGACATGCATGCATTCATCGAGCCACATAATGAGGGTTGCTACTTCTACGGAAGGAATCAGAAGGACTAGAGGTTAGATTCATTCTTAAGGAGCTGAGGCGTATTGCGGAGACATCCCAAGGATGAGTTGCGCCAATAGATCACTACGAACAAGAAGCTCGAGGATTAGCAGTGAAGATAGTATAGATTTTCAGACCCAATTCCCTAACCCTCAAACACAGAGGGAAGTAATTCGTTTTATATTATGGTTTTCAGATATAATTGTTTGTATCATGTGATTATTGCATAGCGTGCATAACATATATGTGAAAACTAATAAACTTATTTTAATATGGTACGAATAAGGGAATATCTCATTAAGCACGTTTATAGGCTTTATACCCCAAGTTTCTGTTGAAATAGGTATGCTTGTGGCTCCATTTAAGGATCAGGATACTAAGAGGATCGTTGGTAGATTCTTAAGCTCTTATGGAAGAAATGGGAGCATAGGATGAATTTACTATCTTGAAATTTCTTTATGAGCAAAACATGACATGTTAATATTTTAGAGATTTCTAGAAAATGTATTTATGTAGACTTGAAGATATTAGTAGGGGTATGACCTTAAGAATTGTAATTGACCTTATTTATCTATAATGATAAGTATTCCTCTTGCCTTGTTACTTTAATTATTATCAATATAAATTGTGCTACTCTGATGCATTCCCTTGATTATGATGTACGCCTTGTGCATAATATATCTTTGCGTGACTAAGGTAGTCATCCTTAGGCTTTAATATTGTGTATGGTGGGCTATCACTTTTAGGATATCCTTTGGGGTGTGATAGTAAGATGTACTTCTCTACTTTTCCCTTGATCATTCTAGCATCTTAACTATCAATAGGGAGCATAGTAATCTTTAAAAAATCTATATATGGGTGTTGCTAGTCTCTTGTACTCGCAACAAATTTGCATTTTGCCTCATCAGGCAATAAGGAACAATGTGAACAATTGATTTGCAACTGGGATGCACCCTTTGCCATTGAAGGCTAATAAAGCCCTGCAAGTTGAATTCGATGATGTAAGGGTAGCACTATACAATATAGTATTCTTTATTTGAATTTGACAAGAATAGTTGAAATGAATTCTCCAAAAGATTTGTACAAATCATACCTTTCGTCATCACTATGGAAAATCGTTAGGTATGAATATGTTAGATACTTGTGACTTGATTGGTGAAATAGTATCTCTCTCCAAAAAAGCGTGTTTTTTTTTTTTACCGCCACACAAAGAAAACATTTTGTTGAGCTTCATCAGTAGATATACAATGAGACAAAATTCCTTAAGCACCTTGATAGCATAAAGTGCCATGTATGGAGAGAAAGTGCCTGAGCGTCGTCATGGAGGCCATTTTAGGATGTGCCAATTGTGCCTTAATAGTCATATGCCAGTTGTTTGGCAACTCTATATCTTCTTAAATTAATTGCAAAATAGTACAAGGCGTGGCGCTTCTAGTGATCTGGACACTCATCTTAGCATCACAATCTCGTACTGGGACTTTGGATGCTAACATTGCTAGTGCGTCAGCATATCTATTAGCAGAACATCTAGCAGGCTCAAATTTACAAAATGAAATCTAGTGACTAGAGATTGTAGAATGGTTCTATCTCTTTCAAGCCAAAATCCCAATTAGTTTGCTTAATGATAAGGTTTGAGTCACTTTAATGCATATTCGAGTTGTACCCACTTGCTAAGCATATAATAATTTGAGTAATAGAGCTTCATACTCAGCTTTGTTATTTGTATAACAAAAATCAAATTTGAAGGCCCAAAGGGATCTCTTAGCTGTCTGGGGATGTTAGCATAACTTCAGCTCCATATCCATTACTTCTAGATGATCCATCAAATTGGACTAACCATTCCCCACTTACTTCTACCATAAGTGAGTCTTCATGAAAACTACTAGGAATGGCTTCCATCACTTTATCTTTATCAACTCTAGGGAATTGAGCTAGCATGTTAGCTAATGCTTGTGACTTGATTGCTTTTGGAGATGAAACTACAAATCAAGTTCTCTAAGAAGCAACATCTATTTAGCAATCCTCCCAGACAAAGTCTGTAATGACTTTATAGGGTCTGAGTTTGTCATCATAATGACTTTTTGTGCCAAGAAGTAATGTCACAACTTTTAAGTAGCAAAAATCAATGCAAGGCAATGCTTCTTGTATGTTAGGTAGTTAATTTCACTATCTTGAAGAGTTCGACCTAGATAATACACTGGATGTTCGACACCATTTACTTCTTGCATCAACAAGGCCCTAATGGATCTATCAATTGATGCCAAATATAAAATCATTGGCTCCCCTATAATCAACATTGTCATTATTAGTAGGGAGTTCGGTACTCCCTTGATTCTCTAAAATGCCTCCTCTTGTCCTGGACCCCATTTAAGTTGTACTCTTTTCTTCATCATCTCTGATATGGTGGAAAAGAGATTTTAGCAAGTGTCGAGACGAATTTCCTAACATATGATACCTTCCTCATAAACCCCTTTAACTCCTATTGATCTTTGATGATGGGATAGATTGAATGGCTTTTACTTTAGATGGATCTAGATCTATCCCTTTTCGATCCACAACAAATCCAAGGAACTTCCTAGAATATCCCAAAGACACACTTCAAGGGGTTTATCCACAGCTTGTAGGTTCGATACCTTTCAAACACCTTCTTTAAGTAGTGTAGATTATCAGGTGGTTGCTATGATTTAATGACCACATAATCTTCCATATGATTATGCGTCATATCATGGAAGATTGTTGTCATTGCTCTTTGATAAGTGAATTATGCATTTTTTAAGCTGAACAACATCACGGTATAATAGAAGTTCCCAAAAGGCGTCCGAAAAGCTGTGCAATTGGCATCACCTGGTGCCATCTTGATTTGATTGTATCCACTAAATCTATCCATGAAGGAGAAAATCTCATGTTCAGCCATTGCATCAACTAACATATCAATAATAGGAAGTGGAAACTCATCTTTTGACAAGCCTTATTTAAGTTGCAAAAATTTACACAAACACATATTTAGCCATTTTTCTTATTTACAGGTACAATGTTGGCTAGCTAAGTCGAGTGTTCGAACAGCTTGATAAAGCCAACTTGCAAAAGCTTTTCAATTGTAGCCTTGATTTTTCTTCCAATTTTGGGCAAAGTACACACTAGTGTTTTTTCACAAGTTTAAATCTTGGCACTACACTCAAACTATGCATTACTAGACTAAGATCAAGACCTAGCATCTCTTCATACATCCAAGCAAAGACATCTTTAAATTCCTTAGTTAGATCCACTAAGGGATCCTTGATTTCTTTGACTAAACCCTTGCTGATAAAGATTGGTTTGAGTATGTCTTCTAGAGTTGTGAGGTTCTACTCTTCAATTTGTCTAGCCTATGGCTTACCTAGTCTTATAGTTATGAAGGAGCAGGCCGGACTTCCTACAAGTTTAAGAGGTTAGAAGAGGATTTAAATGCTTTCTTATATCCTAATGGTGTGCCCATCTTCTCTGGTATAGCTCTTAATATTTATAGATTTGTTACCCACTCTTCTTTTCTTTTAACTCCTTGTTGCAGGAGGTGCTTTGTGCTTTTTAGCATCCTGCTTTAGTACTTCCTTCCACTTTGGTAATGGTATGCCAGTGGGTTTACCAATGGTAGTCTCTCCTTCACCAGCATATTTATTGTAGAACTTAGCTTTCGTGAAGAAGGATTCTCCATACTCAAATGGGTTGTCATTACAGCAATGAAAACATCTTTCCCTTTCTAATATCCCTTCATACACTGATGCACTGTTAAAGGGATGGGATTGTGATCATGGATCCACTTTCTCCTTACTAATAGTGGTAGGAGGTAGAAGCATCTTTCACATGAAATTTGGTTGAATTGTGAATAGAGTCAACCTTAAAGTCTACATTAATGAAACCTATTGTCTTAGCAGGGACATCATTGAAGCCTTGTATGTCGATCAATTGTCTAACCCGCTTCCTCATATTGAGTCCTACTACCTTAAAGGTTGACATAGGCATAACATTAAGTAAAGAGCCATTATCAATGAGATCCTCTTAATGGAATGACCATTAAGTTCACTTTCCACAGACAATGGACGATTGTGGGTTGGATTGTTAGTGCACATGTCATCTTCCATGAAGATTATTGTTTTTTCATGTGCATTTTCCATCTTACATATTGACTATATGCATTATGTTGTTCATACTAGTGTTCTAAAATCTACACTAAAGTGTTTGCAATTGTAATCTTAGATTCCTTGTTAAATTCGAGGAGATCAAAGAAATTTCTTACATTAGAGGTTTTAAGCAAAGCCAAAGTAGCATGGTTGCTTGAACCTTTATCAACTCCCTTTCCTCTACTAGCAGGTGTTTCCACCCATAGTGCATCTGTCAGCTCATTAGCCTGTGGTTAATCAACTTCTTAGGAAGTTATAAGATTATGAGAGATCACATTAACATCTTCCTGATTGTTATGTGCAAGAAGGGGATTCCCATGCACATCATTGTTATCCAGTTCAAGTTTGCCATTGTGAACCTTCTCATTAAAAATCTTCCTCAGCATCCAAATTGTTAGATGTCCCATCGTCCTATGGAACCTATAGAACCTTACATCTCGTTTCTCTTGTGCCGCAGGTTCCCGCTCAACCTTTGGTGGTCTAAGGACACCATCTTTCAGCCATCGGTCAAGCACAACATGAACTTTATTCATAGCACGTGGGAAAGGTAGAACTTCTAGAATGCTATCTCTTCTAGGTTTCTTACTACCCTTGAAACTTCCCCCTTGAGCAGTACTCACTAATGGTTAACGCTTCTTATTTGAGTCACCTCTTTGCTTGATCATAGAATTATTTTTCCTTCACGCATTCTTAACTAACATCTAAAACGACTTAAGTGACAAATTCTCCAGGTGCACAGCATATTCTATGAACATACCTTAGATGTAAATTTTGATAAGTGCTCTCTCATCATACATATCGTGGATATCTAAGGAGCGTTCCCTGAAACGCTTGATGTAATCCATCAGGTTTTCCTTCGAGTATTGTCTCTACGCCCCATGTCGGTTAACGTCACTTGTTCCTAAGTTTTAAATAATTTCTCAAGAAACATTTTGCACATACTTCCCATGAACCAATGGATTCGAGGGTGTGATTAACATATCTAGTGTATGCCTTCTTTGTTAGGGACTTAGAGATTTCCTTAAGTTTTAGATCATCAGCAAGTCCATAGACTTCAAGAGTCTCAATTAACTTAAGAATGTGCTCTTTAGTACTACCTATTTCCTCTTGAATTTGATAGACTTTGCATTAGTATAGTCCTTAAGATAAGGCTTTTCCGTAATCCATTACTGGTATAGAAGCGTTAGGTTGATGACACTAGTAGTAAGTGCAGCTTGCACCTATCTGAGGTACTTTTTAAGGTCTTCCTCTTTTTCATAGGATGCGAAAGCAAATGAAATATTGACTCCCAATTGAGGAGTAGGGGTAATGTTGCGAGATGTAGCTATGTCAGTTGTAATAGGCTGCTCATTACATCCAAAGGAGTAAGATCCCCTAAGATGGACCCTTACCTCTTCTGCAACAGCAAGTGTAGCATCTTTTGGAGTTGAGGCAGCAATGGCTGTAATGGCTCCTGCGGGTGTCCTTCTTCATATTCAGCAACGGGATCATTGGTTTGCTCGTGTTGAGCATCATATAGGGCCTCATATCGAGTACCCTTAGGATAGCAATAGTTGACACAATACCAGCCACTTGTACATTTGGTGCAATTAAAGTTATCCTCGGAAGTGTACTTCCTAAAGTAACAGTGGCAGCTTCGGATATACCCAATAAAAACTGCATGAAGACATTCAAGAATTGGTTGAGAGCATAGGTGGTCTCTGCATAGTGCGTATCATGAGCGTACTATCAACTGTAGGAGTTTGCATGAGCATAGGAGCAACATTGTCTTCAACCGCATGAGTCTACTCAACCAAATCAAGATGATTCTTCTGATCTTGGGGGTTTACTTCTTGTCCAACTCTCTTATGTGGAGGTGCTATTCTTGTCAAGAACTTACTCTCTTCCCAATGGAGTTATCAAATAATGTATGATGGGGTTGTTGCAATTAGTCGATCACATGTCATATGAGTGTCGATCGACTTAAGAGAAGTCTTGAACTAATGATATGTGTACAAATGTCAGAGGACTAGGTAAACACGGTTTCTCGAGTGCATGAATGTAATAGAAGATCAAATCAGATAGATTACTGATTGTAGGCTTTGATATTTCTTGGAAGCATTTCGACAGACTTTCTATGTTGCTTTCAATCTTGGCGATATGCAGAATGACTCCCAAATGAGAACAGTAGTCTCCTATTTGTAGATGTTGGAGACTGATGGAAGCTGTTGGATGACTTCTGAATTGATGATTGAGATGAAACATTGCTCGCGACTATTGGATCTATTCCATAAATTAACGGCTAGAATCTACCGCTTCTTATATATAGGGCATGAGCTTTAGATATGGGCTTAAAGTAGAATAAGGGCTTTATAGTATTAAAAAAAAAAAAAAGAAGAAGCCAATTTTCTTATTAAAATAGCCTATATTTATTTAAAAATAGAAATAGGCTTATTTATTTATTTATTTATTTTTACATTAGCCAAACAAAGCCCAAATCAATTTAGAAATGTATTTTTGAAGTCTACTTTTACACATAAGAAAACTGAATAAGGTCAAGAGCATAGTAAACCAGCTCAGTGATCCTTGTTACGATCCTACCAAGTTGAATCTCCTTATGATATCCCTTATTACACTCGGTCTTCTAAGATCTATCACTGGCCCAAAAGACTAGCCTGTGGCATTAAATTAGATCAAAAGCCCAATTACTAAAATGATCCTTTAGAAACACTAAGAGATGCATGTTTTGTGTTGATGGAAATAGAAGTTTTGGACCCCAATGTATATAAAGATGCGGGTGGTCAAATTTATTCGAGGATGATACTTTGAATATAAAATATAATGTCACACTAAATAGTATGCATCATATATAATATACACATAGTAAGTATGTACCAGTTCTTATTTAATATATAACCATATATTTTAAATCATGATGGTGGCTATTTAAAAACTATCTATTATAATATAAAAATAAATAAATCATAGTGAAGGGCAAATTTGTCATATGTTGAAAAATAAAAGGGTTTTATGAACCACCATAATATGAATAATAATATATTGTTATATAGCATATACATGATTGAACAAGTGGGAGTCGCCTTCGTCCACCGGCTTTAGGGATTTACACCACCGACTTTACCTTCTACACCACCGGCATTAGATGCCAGCTTTCAATGCTCGTGTTTCATCTTTCAAGTTTTCAGTAGTTAGCATAAATTTTTGAGCCACCAACTTATATTCTACACTGCCAGCCTTCTTTGTTAGTGTATGATGCACGGATTATTTCTTGTTTTTAGGGTTGTCCATGTATTATATATAGACCTTTAGCCTTGTCTTTCTTCCTATAACCTATCAAAAGCTTTAGGAAACCTTAAAACCTCTCTCGAGTCTATAGCTTCCTTCGAGGAGGAATAAGAATCAAGTAATAGGTAAGTACAATCCTTTTCAATTCTTTTGACAATCTAAATATGTCATTCTTTTTAAAATTTTCTTACTGGTTTTGAAAGGAATCAAATTCTTGGAGGAGTTTTTAGAGAAACCTTAAGTTTCTTGGAGATTTTGTTGTTCTACAATCAAGGAAAGAAGGTAGTTGTGATTTTTGTTGGTTTAATGGTTTAGATGATCTTAAGAGTATGTTTATCTTGTTGAAAACAAGTTTTTAGATAGTTTTGCTTTATTTGATTAGGTGTTTCTATTGAAGTTAGGTTTTTTATTCCAAAAATTATTGCAGGTACGTCCTTACCTTGTTTGATGATTGTGTTTGTTAGGTAAAACATATAATTGGACTAATTGCTATCCGTCTTTAATTGATTTGCTAGTTGTGCTCGACTAGGACTAGTAGACTAGGAGTATCATATTAC
Organism: Combretum micranthum; assembly: GCA_024138025.1. Lineage (NCBI taxonomy): Eukaryota > Viridiplantae > Streptophyta > Magnoliopsida > Myrtales > Combretaceae > Combretum > Combretum micranthum. The sequence continues at coordinate 24,629 of JAMXBD010002014.1, forward strand.
TAGGACGGCACCCTGATGATCTGTGTGTATCATTATCCCAAGTGGAGTCAGTCATAGAGATGATTTCGGTAGTTTCACAATGGTACAAATACGGTACCCATGGTGTGTGTGGAGTACCAATACCAATACATATATATATATAAGTACTTTATACGTATTTTCTTTCATGGAGTCGTGAGTTACTTCAGGTTTAAGATTAGTTGTGAATAGTTTTAAACTATGTTGGTCGTATGGCTAATTAAAGATAATAACCTATGATTGTTGTATATGATATTATGACACATGTAGAATTGTATGTTGTTTGCTCATGTGCATGTGATAATAGTTTGGCATACCGGGTCTTTGTGCTCACTTTTTTATTTTTTTCAAGAACAGGTGATGATCCTGTAGTGTTCGATCTATCTAGATATAATATATATGTGGATTACGAGGACGGTGATAGTTGAGCTGATTTTCACAAAGGAAGAAGTTATGATAGATAGAGTTGAAGATCTTCATGAAGTTTTATTTGTTATCGTGACTATTGAAGTTTGGATATTAGTTTTTATGATTTTTGATATTTTAAGATTTTCTTTTGTAATGATGTTTTAAGATACATTGTAAGTTAACGTTTGGTTTGAGTCAACCGAGTTATTTAGTAGTTTTATTATGATATAAATATTTTAGAAGCACCATTGCATATGAGATATTAAAGTGGTCTTATCTTATAATTATGGTTTGGTTGAATCATAGCCTTAGCGCATCTTTATCTAGTGAGGATATGTGGCGAGCTATTAATACTCTCAGTTTAGAGTATTACATTTATTATCTCTTTTATGTATTAAAGTATGATTAATAGTTATCCATTATATACATATATACGAAAATACGTGCTATCTACAGCATATTTTTCGCTGTCATAACTCATAAGGCGGAAGGTTTTGGATAGAAGTATAGGAATAGGATGAAGGGTATTGCGGATGAAGAGGGCCGTAAGAAGAAATACTGGAAAATGAGAATCCGAAGACGATGATTTTTCTAGTACTTTTAAAACTATTTTTGATATTTTTAGTAATAGTTTTTATTAAATTAATTTTCTTAATTCATGTATTGATAATTCACATGTGTCACTCTAATAGGATTAAATAATTTCATTAATTTAAAATAAAACTTAGGTCATCCATTTGAAAATAATAATAATTAAAAAATAATATGGCCTAAATGTTTGAGGCGAAAACACAGTTTTTTTTATTTTTTTAATTCACCCTTTTTTTTTTTCACGATGCTGTACGAGTTCGAAAATCGACGTCTTGTAATGAATTCGACCCACAACGAGCTTGGGCCCTCAGTATCAAAATTATTTATGGCCTAATTTAGTAGCTTCTATGTGTATGAAAAGGTATAATATATATGAAAACGATTATTCATTTTGAACTAACATATAGAATTTATATAAAAGATTAGAATACATTACATGATAAATTCTTATATTTTAATAAGGGATGATGTCACTATGATTGTCAAAATCGTGAGTCAATTATATGATAATACGAGTTTACGATTTTATAAATTTTTTTCTTAATTAAAATGGATGAAAATTATTAAGGTGCAAATTTTAGATAGAATTGAGAATTTAAATGTACGATTCTACCGTTTATGATTTTACTAGTTTTGTATTATTCTGTAAGATTCTACCGATTATATAGGGTTGGATGAATAGTAAAATCACGATGTTGACAACCATGGATGCCACAAATAGTATTTGAACTTTGACAAAATATGTAATTAAGTACCTAAACTTTGAAATTGATTAATTTAAACTTAAATTTTAAAATTAATTAATTTAATACTTAAAAGAAAAGAGCTTGACGGAGGTATTGTTAGTGTGCATGAAAAGCTTTTTCAGATACTAAATTGATCAATTTCAAAGTTCAGGTACCTAATTACATATTTTGTCATAGTTCATATACTATTTATGATATTAACCCTTTTAAAATTAGATCTTTCAATCCTATTTTACATATTGAAATGCAAATTAAACCAAAAAATGCCCAATATATCTAAGTTCTATTTACTCTCAATGGAAGAAAATAGAAGAAAAATTGGCAAAAAGATGACTCCTTTCCTATTGTTTTCTATTGTTTTACTACATACAAATATACATTTCAGCACATGTTGAGACAAAAGGAACACACAACCCAACTTTTAATAAATTAAAGTATATAATCAATTCAGGATGATATATAAGCTAAACACAAAATATGTTATAAGATTTTAAGAGTTTTAAAGAGGAAGCCAACATATGAAGTCAACACATAAACACATATACTAATATGAGAACGTTGCATAACGAAATGTACTAAATAATGATAAAATTATAACATATAAATATTTTTATAAAAACTATATACTATTTCACCATTTGTTTATCGAGTATCAATTCTTATTTGTCATTCCCCTCGACACATAATAGAGCTTATTTGTCTAAATATCTAGTATCGATCCTAATTGTCATCTAATCGGTTCAAAAAGTTATGTTAGTATCTACGGTTTCAAGGGTGACTAAAGTTGAAGATTCTCCATTCACTCTTTCATTTGCTTTAGGAATATGTAGCAACGATGAGAGGAACTTTGGCCATCACCTTTTGTATATTCCTTTTTTTTTTTTTTTAAAATATATAATGGTGAAAAGGTTACCTCTTCACAAATTACAAAATGTATTTATCTAGAAAAAGAAAAAAAAAAGTTATTGCTTACTTTGGGGGATAATAAAGAAAAAAGGAAAAAAGAAAATTTACCATATATCTCCATTGCATTACATCGCCGTCATATTAACATGGTTCATAAAATGGTCACCATGAAGTTTAGGATAATGCAAAAACATTTTTTTTTTCATTTTCTTTTGGGTCATAAATAAATTTAATTAAGCAAAACCAAACACTTTTATGTTTAAGTATTTGCAAACATTATCTTTTCTCTTGTAAAAATAGTGAAACCAATTAAACTAAGCAAGACAAAATAGTAAAAAAGAAAAAGAAAGGCACCCACAAAAGAGAGAGTGAAAGACCTATGGAAAAGGAAGATAAAAGACGTAGACATTGCAACAATTTGACCCTAAATTGTTGTGGTCGTGGTGGTGGCCGATGATCGATGGATGATTACAATTTTATAAGGAAATGGAACGTAAATGAGGTTGGATGAAAATCAAAATGGAATGGTGGAAGTACATAAGGAGCATTATATTCTGTTTGACAAATTCTACAGTCTCGTCATTAATTATGAAGAAATAAGTCCTATCGTGATCTAATGGCGCATATAATATTCAACTGAGAATGAATCACTAAAATAGTTAATATCTTAATTATTATATTTATTTTAACGGTTAGATGGTTAACTAGATGGTACCGTCAACAAGACCGTAGAAACTCCTATTATGCCTTTAAAAAACTATTACGCTCTTGTTATATAATTAATATATTAAATACTTTAATGGTTTGATTATGACTGCCTATAAATATTTGAATGGACCATTCCATCGAAACACAAAGAACCATAGATTTTCCTATGTTATATTGATAGAAAACATATTTAGGCTATTTAGATGATATGTTTTTCATATGTATCTTATCTAGTTTCTAATTGTATTTGTATAGTCTGTTTATGAGTAAAAATATTTATTTTTTACTTATATATGTTTTTAATAAATAGTCTAACTAAAACAGATATGAAACCGACACCTATCAAATAAATCCAACCACCTTTAATAGGTTAGTTAAAGGAAAAGTGGTTTGTATGTGGGAGAGAGTTGGTAGGTTAGGGAGGCATTGGGCAAAAATGTGCTTAATATATATTTATATATATCATATGGAATAGTCGAACCTAATGATATTGACAATAATGGTCCTCCGGCCCATTAATATCTATAGTTCCCTTCTTATCCTGTGAACAAACAATTGAAGGTGGCATTCTTCTACTAGTACTGATTTGACAATTGTGCTTCCTCCTTAAGTGTTCCAGCCCCATTTGTTACTTTATCCGCAAGCCTTATGACTAATCGCACTTGGCCGGTGGATGGAAAATTAGAAATTAGAAACAAAAACCAAGAAGTAAGGAAATGAATTACATGCTTGCTACTTACCAGGCAAGTTTGGACTAAGAGACAAAACCCAAAAAGCGACCAAAGCAACGTAAAGGGGCTTCTTTTCTTTCATTTGATGCCGTGTGGATTGGTTTCTCGAAAACCCTATAGCTCACTCCCATACTACCAATTTAAAATCGACACTTTTGAATATTCGACCATCGTTTTCAAACTTTATTTCTTTTTCATAATTATATCGGACAACATGATTTAAGCTCTTTTAAGAAATCATCAATGCAACGTGGAATACTTGATGGCGTATGGCTACTGTATAGATTATTTTATAAAAAGTAAATATTATAAATAGTATCTTAAGTTTTTAGATCTGAAATTTTTTTTTTTGCACATCAATGATATATTGATTAATTTTAAAAGTTTATAAGAATTAAGATAATTAATTTTAAAATTCAATCATTAAATTAATTAATTTAAAAAAAAATCTAATTATATATTTTATTAAAATTTATATAATATTTATGATATTATCCTTTATAAAAGTTGTATACTATTTACATATTTAAATTATATTAATACTTATCTCTCACTTAACCCAATAAATAACCATGGATGACGTTCATTTAATCGTTACTTCCTTTCAACCCTTCCACCCACCAAAATCACTAAACAAAACCGCCACATCCCTATCACTTCTTGCTCAGCTAGTCCAGTGTTTTTTTTCCACTCCATAGCATTGACATGACAACTGCTCCGTCTTCATCCACATCCCTTTCGTCCATTAAAATCCACCCTCTCGTGAAACTACTCTGCATCTTACTCATCCTTGTTGATGTGATACCTTCGATCACTGCTCAAGTCGTTTCCAACGGAACGACTAATCCTGGAGAGAAGTGCTCACCATCATGCACCGATACCCCCCCGCCACCTGAAACAACTCCACCCCCAACCCCACCATCGCCACCACCTCCCCCACCACTAATAGACTTGTCACCACCACCACCGCCGAAGAAAAAAAAGCACCCACCCCCTTATTGCCCCCACCCCCATCATATCCATCAGCGCCATACGTATATGTTACTGGACCACCCGGAGACCTATACCCTGTGGAACGAAACTTCAATGGTGTGACCAGAAATTTGGCTGATTGGTCTGTGATCTTATTGGGATTCGGGTTCTTGGGTTTCCACCGCTTTTGAATAATCGAGCAGACCAAAAGGAAAAATAAAAGGAAAGGATGTCTTTCGGTTCATTGGAAAGCTCACGAATTTCAAGAAATCAGGGATCGTTGTTAGATGCTTACATAATTAATAAGTTGTAATTTTCTTTCGTTTCAATTAGTTGTTATATTTAGTTATGTCTTGCTCCATCCTGTTGAGCAATAAGATTATAAACATGAGAGATCATTCTTTCATCCGTGATCTTAGTGAAAATAATATTTAATTTTTAAATTGTCATGTGACCACTTGTTTTGTGTGTTATGTAAGATGGATATGGTTTGATTGCCATTATTGATACTAGGAAAGTGTGAACCTATAACTGGTTTTTTATTTTTCCTTTTTTCTTTTTTAATTAATTTCATGTGTAATGTTTACCACATGCCTACAACAATTATGAGAATAAAATTTTAGTTCTTCTTATTAATATATTGTATTTATATTATTTTTTTTTGGCCGAATGTTATTTATATTATAGGTTATAAGGTTCTTATAGAACTAAAATGATTTTTTTTTTGGATTTAATTATTGACCTAGCACTATTTATGTCTTGCATTTGAATTTTATTCCTTCCTGTTTTTTTTTTATTTACAATTTGAAAAGTATTAATATATCATTCAGAAGGGCATTTATAGTATATGAAATAATTCCGTTTATTAATGAATTATAAAAATAGATGGAAATTTAAATAATAACTATAAAAATAAATGAAATTAAAAAAATTAAAATTAAAATATTTATTATTAAAGTGCAGCTATTTGACATGAGTTTTATTAGTCTGGAAGTCCTTGATTGGTCTATGGGTAAACTGCAGTGAGAAGTCTACGAATTTAGAAAAATAAAAATATAATATCAAAAAAGTCTACTAAAAAGTACTTCGACGAACATAGTAAAGTTTATATTAAAAAAAAAAAAAAGGTATCTGTATATGTGATTTCGCTTTTCATTAGTAAAAGGAAAAGAAAGCAAAAAAACGAAAGTAAAAGCACTCAAAAGAATGCATGTTCTGATATACATCACTTAGAGCAGGTGATTGGTTTGTTGTTTATCATCGATTTAGTATTTATTGTAAGTTTATTTTAATTAAATTATTTATAAAAATAGATATAAATAAATGATAAATATTCTACAACCGATTAATTTAGGAGAAGGCGCACGTTTTACTTTTTAACACACTACAGTGGCAAGTGCGAAGTGGTGGGGGACTGGGACCTGCTTTTCTAACATAATAAAAAAAACACCAAAAGGCTTATGATAATTGAATTTTGCTTTAGAATTAAACATAACTTACATCTCACTTGGGCAATTTAGTATTGCTAATGAAATAATTAAATAGAGCTATTAAACAACAATATTGTATTACTCTGTTCATAAATCTAGGATTAATTAAAAAAAGCAAAAAAGTAAAAAAACACAAGGTCTTATAAATAAATAGATAGTCCGAGCTTTCATAAATATTAATATTATTTAATATTATCAAAGGGATATAGGATTTAAAAAATTAATTTAATAAAATTTATTATCAAATAAATTTAAATAAATAAAATATTAAAACTATTTTTGAAAATACTGAAAAAAAAGAAAAAATAAAATAAAGTAAGAAAGGCAATTCCGCTGCCTCAAGCCATCGTTGAACATTAGTCCAAGTATAGTAGCGGAGACATCCGGAATAAACAACAGCCATTGTTCCTTTGACACGTGTTCCCTTCAATAATATTAAATAATATTAATATTTTTAAATGGAAATCAAACCATCTATTTACAACAACAACAACCATAATAACAACAACATAATACGTTTGCCAATCGGGAAAGTACGAGTATTTTTTTTTAATTGTTAACCTTAAATTTAAATAGATTGCTTCCAATCCAACTTGTCAAATCTGAAGAAATATATTATGAATATATTAAAAAGATAATGTTACCAATTATATCTAAATTTTGATAAAATATATAATGATATGTTTGAAATTTGAAATTGATTAATATAGAATTTAAATTTCAAAATTGATCAATTTAGTATATTAAAAAACTTAATAAATATACTATTGGCATGTATGAAAAGTTCTTTTAATTTTAAGTATAAAATTTATCAATTTGAAAGTTTAGATACATAAATACATATTTTGTTATAATTCAGGTACCATTATTGACATTAACCATATATTAAATGCCTCTCTTCTTAGATTTTGGAAAGTTTAGTCGGATATTAAAATTCATAATCTCAAAGTTCAAATGCCTTCTTTCTTGTTTTTTTTTTTTTTTTTTACCTTTTCTCGTAAGTCCCTGTACAATTTTGAAAGATTAAAATATCATGAGTGTCTAAATCATCCAACTCTAAAATTTAATATTTTGCAATAGCGTTTGTATTATCAATTTGGTTGCATTTTAGTGTAATTGCTTTAAATTTGATCTATAATTTAGTATCTAAATTATCAATATATCATCATAAAATTGAAAATATAGATACTAGATCATACAAATAAAACTTTAAATATCAAACCACTAATTGTTAAAATTACATATACTTGTGAATTGTGAGGGGATACATAAGTGTTGGGAATCTAACTTTTAGACATTTGGATATATCGAAACTTAAATAAGGAATATGTCTCTTTTACTTTATAGTGACTTAGATTAACTCATTAGACCATTGGAATATGAATTCAAAGAAAAATTAAATATCTATTAGCTAATATTGGGGAAAACACAACTATTTTAATGCCCACGACAACTACGAACCACCTAACCAGAAAAAGAAGACGGGGACCATCTTTAAATTTCGTTGAATTTTCAGATGGTCTTTTATATTTTCTTAAGCTTACGGAGACAAAGGATACAATTGTACTCGTGGAATGTGGGATGAGCCACTCGGGCTGGGCCTTTCTCGTAGTCTTCAACAAAATAACGGCAAAACACGAGTCAATTTATTTAGGGTGAAAAAAAAAACCAATAAATAAAAATATCTTTCGAAATAAGAAAATCAATCAAAAGATATGATTAAATAGTTTATCGGTTTCGGTTTAGACCATAATTTTTATTTATTATTATTTTTTTTTTCGATTTTAGTTTCAATTTGTAATCATCAGAAACCTACGATTAATGATTAACTGTTAAAAAATCGGTAATTTAAACATTTATATTTTAATTATCATGTTGTTCTTGTTGTAATTTGAAAAAAAGGAAGATTAAAAAGTTTTAATTTATATAATATTATATTAGAGTTATATTCCAAATTTATTGTTAATTTTATAGCTATTTAATGTTGATTTGCAATTTTTTAATATAATTGTAATATTTAACTGTTAATTTGTAATTTTGAATGTGATTATGAAGCAAAGGGTCTAACTATTTATGACCAATTGAAAATTTGTTAACCATTAGTTAAATGCTAAAAATTAAAAACCAAAAATATTAACAAAAAAATGTTAACCGTTTAGATGATTAACGTTAATAATGGAAAGGTTTAGATTTAGATTTAAAAAAATCGATTATTTTGGTTCAATTCAAAAATAAAGTGATTGACTAGTTAAGTAAATCATGCCCACTCTTAACTTTATTTATTTATTTATTTAGTTGTTTTTCTCCCTAATAACGCGAGATACATGATTTACGTCAGCTTCTTTTGACTTAATTTTGTTCCATGTTGAAATTAGTTAGATTTTGAGAATTTGAATAATTATTTACAATATTTTCATCAGCTGCTTTTATATAGTATAACTTATGGAGTGGGAAATTAAGATTTTGGAAATTAATTCTTTTATGTTAAAATTAAAATTTTCAAAATTTGATATTATAATCTCAATCGTCACTTTTATGTGTGTTTTTCCATAGTATAACTTAGGAGAGTAGAATAATAAATCTAATCTATCCTATTTAGAGAATAGCATTTATACCATTATATTATATAAATCTCAGTATTTATTATTATTATTATTATTTTTTGCTATTATAAGGAGGAGGAGGATTCGAACCTAGAACTTCTTACTTGAGAGACCAGAGAGTACTACTAGTTTATAATGCTATTAGCATATTAACCTGAATTTACTAATAGTATTTAAAAGGGTATGAATGTGGGTTTGCCCCTTTGTATTGATGGTGCTTTTTCATGAAGTTTACATGATGAAAACACAAGTAATGGAGATAGTAGCAGATACTTTAATACATCAAATCCATTAATCATTCATGGAGGTCCAATTACAAGAGCTAAAGCAAAGAAGATGAAGGAGGCTTTGAATACACTTATTGAAGATATAGGAGAAAACAAAACTTGCATGGCGATTTCATCAAGCATTGGTATTAATCATGAGCAAAGACTTATGTATGATCTAAGAATGTCAAGAAGTTGTTTAGAAATTTTAATATGCTTATTTATGTTCTCATGTAATAAAGGGTTTATTATTATGCTCATATTAGTTTAATTTATATTAGCATGTTAAGGCCCAATATATGTTTTATTTCACTTAGGCTTTTCTTTTCTTAGGGTAATAATATAAATAGACACATCTATTATGTACATGATAGATTTTGATGAAGTATTATTTAGAATTCTCTTTGAAATTTTCCTTGTTCCTTGAGAACAATCTAAACTTATCAAGATTATTCAATCTTATGGCTTTCTATTATTATATCTTAGGTTCTATCTACAAGACGATAGTAGGTCTAAGATCTCTCCTTTCCATGAATATTGCACCAAGTTCATGGCTGCAAGATCATAGAATCATGATATATTCAAGGTCTTTTCTTGCTTTAGACGTTCCTTTTTGCTTTCTTGTGTTGTTTCTGATTCCCATCTTGAGGATTGCATCATTACATAATCGAAACTAGTTGAAATAGTTTAACTTTTCAAATCATATGAGTGATTTCACTGGATAAAGTAATACACACTACTTAATATATGTAAATACCAATTATACTTTAACATCTTATCATATACATAAAACATGAATATAATTATTTTAAAAATTATCCACTATTTATATCTTTAATTAGAAATAACTACCTAATACATAAATGTAAATGCAGTATATGTGTTAGTTATTGAGTCTTTTTTGTTAAGAGGGTTTTTTATTTTTATTTTTTTTATAAAAAGGTCGATTGAAACAAGCTTATAAAATAGAAAAAGTTAAAAAAAAAAGGAAAAAGAAAAAGAAAAAAGCTGGCCCGCTATCGACTCAAATAAGAATCCGAGGACCCAAATTTCTCTTGGATTCATCTATTTATTTCCATTTCCATCCAAAATCCACTTGGCTTCTTCTAAAGCCAACTCAACCAACCAAAAATACAAATAGAAGATTAAGCTCTATTAATTTGTTGACTAGTAATTACTTCTTACGCGTTATATTTATATCAGTCAGTCACGCCCTCCTTCATTTTCCCCTACTGCCCTCTATCTTCTACCTCTTGCTGTCCCACTTATATCATATAGTACTCACACCAGAGGATGTCATCAAAATACAAGAAAAATTTCCTTGTTCTTGCTTTCTCTTACATAACAATCCTGTGTTTTTTAGGACGGATTCGAGCGGATGAACCATGCACGTATCCATGTAATCCACCACCAACGGGTACTGGCTCGACCCCGACGCCTCCCACAGCAATCACTCCACCACCACCACCACCGGCCGGGGTGTTTCCTTTTAGCCCTCCAGCTGGTGGCAGCATCTCTGGTCCTCCTCCTCCAAACCAGATCATGCCTTATTTTCCTTTCTATTACAGAAAGCCTCCTCTCAAAACGGGCGTATCCTCAGCATGTGTTGTTCAAGATTCGAGGATTGCTATTGTAATGATCATGACTAGCCTCTTTATTGTTCTTGTGATTTAGTTATCTTTGTAAGTAGTTGGTTGGTTTTTTAATTATTTTTTTTCTTCTTTTAAGTTATTTAGGAAATTAAATGCACCTTATATGATCTGTGTTCATGTGGAGTCTTCTTTTCCTTTCCATATTTTGTTTTATTTTTTTCTTTTCCCTCTAAATAAAAGAGAGGAAATATGAAATATTCTCTCCATATATATATATATATATATTTGCAAATATATATTTGCAATTTTTGTCGATTTATCATCCTTATGATCTTATTATACATAGAAATAATCAAATTTGCCACCTGGATTTTGCATAAAAAGTTTAATTTCATGCATGAATTTTGAAGAATTTAATGTCAGATTAAAGTTTTTGAAGTATCTTTATTTCTTTATTAGTATTTATTTTTTAATGCGAAAGAATCAGTATATTAGTATTAGAGAGTGAGAGAGATATAAGTAAAAATTTAATAATATATTATATATTCTGTCTGTATAAGTGGAGATATTATAAATAAAAAAAAACTAAATTAGATATTAAATTAAGTTATAAAATAAATTTTAGTCCAACTAGCCACTAAGTTTGATATTTATCCTATTATATAGGATAAATATGTAATGAATGATTGAGTTTCTAATATAAGAAGACCATACAATGATATTATAAATAAATAATATTTTAGACAATCTTATTTATTATATTATAAATTAGAAAAAGAAAAAACTAAGCAAGGTAAGATCTAGAGAATACAAGCTAGAAAATTTACCATATAACCGGTGTACAAGTGTTGTTTGCATGATAGACATCCATATTTATATATATATATTCCTTTCCTTCTAGACTCATCTAATCAACTAATACTTCATTTTTTTTTTAATTTTTTGGCGTCTGTTCTGGGGGCTTCCTCGTATTAATTTAAACGTAAGGTATTGGCATATCCTGGTCTCCTTGATGTCATTTGTTATATGTTTGAGCTGGCTTTTTGTGTTTTATTTGATCACCACTTCATTTTCATCTGCTCCGGATGAGTACTGGAAGGGCTAGCTTATATGATCAGTCCAAGTGTATGTGAGCAGTCAGTCACTGCACTATAAGGGACGGAGCTTTGGGAAATTAAACGGGGCGACCTTATTTTAGTGAAAGGGACATGGTATAGGTTTCTTTCAAGAAATTATTATGAGGACGATTGATCAACAATTTTTTATTGTTTGAGAAAACAAGGTCCATGGTGATATGTCACAGCTAAATATTTAGCAATTAAAGAGATTGATTTGCAGCAATATATAAAATTTAGGGTTAATCGTAAAAGTATGACCTACATTTTGATTGATCCGTGTTTTTTTTTTTTTTTTCTAACAAATACATGATGAGTTTTATACAAAAGTATTATTATAATTAATTATTATTACATGGATATGTGTTAAAGTCTAATTGATTTAAAAAAATTAATTTAGTAAAATATTAAAAATTATTAAATAATATTGATATTTTTGTATGAAATTTAAGACACTTATTTATCCAAAAAAAAAAAAAAAACAAATACAGGTCATGTATTTGTAAATTGATCAAAACATAAGTAATGTGTTTTTATAATTAATCCTAAAATTTATCGAGCACCATCACTTAGTGGTGTAAATATTAATATGATACAAATACTAATCTTTTAATAGAATAGATTAGGATCGATTCTATCCTTCCAATGTTATAATGTGCATGGGAAAGGAAAACAATATATATATATATATATATATAAGGAAAATTTTATGTTTTTAATAGAAGTTTTCATAATATTCTTTCCATACGTTGTTTTCTATAGACATTTATATTTTGTGGAAAGTTGCAAGACTAGTTGTTAAAATTATAACTCTATTCATACGTTTCCATGGATTTATGATTCTAATGCCTCTTTTTGAGTTCAAATGAATACAAAATTACTTTGGTGTAGATTTATAAACAGAATTGTGAGTTTAATTGAATGATTTTATAAGTTTATGATTCTATTGATTTTATACCATTTTATAGGATTTCATGTGATTTTATTTGATTTAAATGTAATGAGTTATCAAAATTATGAAAAAACAACTCCACTTCCACAATTTAATACAAGTTCATCAAATTATGATTGAATTACACCATGCATGCTTCTTTAATTTAAATAGTTTATAGTCTATGCTACGAACTACACTGTCAAAGATCTCTCATCTAGTGAGCAATCAATAGTCAAGAAATAAGATATATCTAATTGATGAATATAGATTTGATGAATATTTATTTAAAATTAAAGAGTAAGGAAACATTTAAAAACGTTACTATAGAGGAAATTGATGCACTTATTGGTATGATGGTTGTAAGAGTAAAATCAAGATGATTTGGTATTCATGACAATTATAGTATTGAACATGAATTATGAATAAATATTTTAAATGATGATGTTGATGTTCACAAAAATGGTGATTAATGATTTATTTTTAGGTTTACGTGTTATAATAAGAATTTATGTTGTATCATAATTTATATTGATGATAATATGTATATTCATGTTTTATGGTGCTAACAACAATTTATGTTTAACTATTTATATTATAACTCATGATTTGATCAGAAGTTATATGAAAAATATAAGCATATTTACGATATTTGAACACTAGTATGTACAAGTTACAGAAACTTTTATTTCTATGTTTTGATTCTACCGACTTTCTAGCGATTCTAGTTAGAATTACGATTTTTTTTTCCATTACAATGGGGAGGGAGATTTGAACCTGGACCTTTCACTTGAGAGATCAGAGAGATACCACTAGGCTACAATGCCATTGGCATTAGAATTACGAATTTGACAAACCTAATTGCAAGAATTGTGCCATTAAAATGTATATTTAAAAAAAAAAAATCACATTTAGTGAATTATTTATATCTGAACTATAATTCTTAGATTGAAATTTGAATAAACACAATAACTAAATACGTACATTCATATTATAATATATAGGATTTGCTTTATTATATAAGAATTTAAGTATACCAACCAATCACTAGTTAAGTAATTTACCACTGGTTAAGGAATGCACAACAAAAACTACTGATCATCAAGTTTGCAATTTAGTTTACTATAATACTTAATAGTACTAATCTAGGGGTAGGCATGGATCTGTTTTATTCGGTTTTTTTCCATCCTAATCTAAACCCTTAAGTAACGGTTTGGTTCGGATTAGAAATTTTCTAAATCATTAAATAGCGGTTTGGTTTTGTTTGGCTTGAATTATGGATTAAATCAAAATTCTAACTAAAAATTTTCTTTGTTATAGTTTTTTTACATTTGTGTAAATACTTAAATATTTATATCACTTTACAAAATTTATATTATAAACCACGACAAAATACTTTATGAATTCATCATACTTTTAACCTATAGTTCTTTATAAAATCAATTATCTACCAATAAAATACATTCATTAACCAATGCCTACTAAGTCATAATTTATAATTTTTAATAGAATCTTCAAGTCAATCATCTATCAATAAATTTAGCTAAATTAAAAAACCATCTATCAATAAGATTCATCAACAAATAAAATGATCTGCTAACAATTTACATTAAACAATTAATACATAATAAGAGTCTACAGCTAAATAAATAAATTTCATATTTTATAAATTTAAAAAGAATTAAATAAAATAGTTCATCATCAACAAAAAAAATATATATGTCATTAGCCTAAAAAAAAAATTTAAAAATGAATAAGTTGATTTTAAACCAAATAACAAATATCAAATAAAACATATGAACATATATAATCTTTAATCAACCATCATAAAAAAAATCTATAATTATAACTTACAAGTAAAATATTATTTTATTTTTCTAAAACGGTTTGGTTCGGTTTTATGAATTGGTTTGGTTTATCTACCAAACCAAATCATAAATTTACAGATTGGTTTGGATTGAAAAATTTTAAACCAAATTGTTAGAAAAACCATGTTTTCGGTTTAGTTTGGTTTGGTCAAGAATTGGTTTTGTTCAATTGGTTTTTTTGCCTATCCCTAATCTAGAAATGGAAAGAAATTAAAATTGATAGTAAATTTAGAAAATTGGAAGTGATAGATTGTCTTCAATATAAAAGTAGCGAGCAGTGCTAGAATCAAATGGAAAGATATTAAAAGGAGAAGATGGGCTATTCCTATCTAAAAACACACACACACACACATATTTCATCTAGTATCTATCATAATTTAATCAATGGCTTTTTTCCACTTTTATTAGTTTATAGGCTACTAATTCTAGTTGCTCTTCATAAAATACGTAAACAAAGGATTGTGTGAAACACGATTCTACTATTCCTTAGAAAAAACTACAAAAGTAAAAATTGCATAAAAGTAATTACCTAAATACATTGCTATATTGCATTTTGGAAATGTCATACACAATTTTACATGTGTATCGCTTCTCTTAAGTGCGATATAGCAATGTACTGTAAAAGCACTCGGCTTTGTATTGCATCTTGCAAGAGTGATATAAGATTGTATCGCAAGATACTTATTATATTTATATGTATATCGCACTTGCAACAAGCAATACAAAAAAATTCCAATATAGCATGTCCAACATTTGATACAACAGTTGTATTTATATTAATTAATTTTATCTAAGTTGTATTTGTGTAATTTTTTTTTTTTCAGTTGATGAGTAAACAAGAATTAATCTCAAATTATCCCCTTTCTTAATTTAGTTTATACATTTATCATTGGCCTTTTAGTCTAGTGATATCTCTTCTGGACTTTCAAGTGAGACGTATCAGGTTCAAATCCCCTCCTCTCCATTGCAATGGCTAAAAAAAAATCTACTATTATCCTGGACCTAGAGCAAGATATCAATAGTGATTCTCTAATATTGAAGATCAAAATGTGAAATTAGTGGTAGAAGGTTCATTCTCCAATTTATATCCCAACAATGGCTGAGATTGACCACTATGGTCAATCTCACCTTCACATGACTTCTACCTTTGCTCACTGCCAACTACAAAACCTCCATCATAGCAAAAGGCCAACTTCCTCCATCGACAACATTAGAAAGAGCTTGTTAGTTCCTCTAGAAACATTTGCAGATATATCTTCAACTGCTAGCTTGATAGTTGCATGTTTGGTTTTCACATCATCAATGCCATTACCAATAAGTTTAACCATTCCAGGTTTATGATTCATTTACACATGCTAGCCATTATCCTTTTTCTGTCCAATCTTCATGTGGCTGGCTATTCGTGTTGGTTGTTTCTAGCTCCATCAAGGTTAACTTATAAAAACAAATGATAGTCTCTACTTCTAGGTGTTTTGAATTGAAAACTCCTATTCTTTGACTCATGGTTCATGCGATCCAATACCTTAAGAGGAAAATTAAAAATATTATGCTTGAAAATAGATTCAAACCAAAGTGGACTAGGTAATCAATTTCTTTCGCTTATGAAGACATTAGTGGTATTAGCAAAAATCACAAAAAAAGCATCACTAAGGAAGAGGTCTTGGCCTTGATATATACTAGCTCAACCCTAAGAGTCCCAAGAACCCTTTATCATCTATAAGAGATAAAAAACCTTTGCCCATATGCGCCTAAAAGCTATTAGCATAAGTGTTCCATGCTAGTCTATATTGAAGGACATTTTTACCAACTCTTTGAAATTCATTCTAATCTTATCTTTCACAAAGGTGAGCACTTTTAAATTTTTCCCATACTAAATACTTAGGAATCCTAGATACTTTCCTAAATTAACTGTAGGAGGAACATTCTTGACTTCACAAATCTCCTCTATATAAATTTTGTCTATTTGTAGATTAACATGTTGCACCAATGCTCGACAAATAGTTTGAAATTAAATCCTTGGAAACATGTACAGAGTGAGTGCCTCAACCAAAAATAAGAAATTGTTAATGAGGACAAAATCAAGCATTATCACTTCATTTAAGGTTGCACAATTGCTTGTCTTGTTAGGTTTTGCAAAACAGAGTAATTGTTGTGGAATATAAAATTTTTACAAAACCTATATGAGGATGCATGTGACATGTAAAATAAAAAAATAGATTATATGGGATTATAAAAAAAATATATTTTTCTTAGAGTGCTAATATTATCTCCTTATGAAAGGATGGAGTTCAAATGAGATTTGATACTCATTGTGCCTTTTTGTGAAATTGTGTTCACCATAAGGATTTCAGATGTGGTTTCTCTAGCTGTATCCATATACATGAAAAACAAGAAGTATCTAATCCTTATAATGTTAGGTAATTTAAATTAAATAGCAGCTTTCTTAATAGGAACAATCTCATAACCAAAACATAAATATATATAAATATATGTTTATAAAAAAAAACTTCTATTTAGAACCTTTTCATAACGGAAAAGGAAATCAAAAGGGTAAAGTGTATTTAACCACAAATATTAACCAACCAAAATAATGCTTCTTATATGGAATAGTGATCCATTATTTTGGAATAAATTAATTATAATCCAAAATAATTATAGACATTGTTGGTGCCTTTGTTTTTTTGATAGAGTAAATTAGATTTGGGCCTCTTGGCAATTGGGCCTTCAAAACAACAATGGATAAGTAAGTACCAAGGTTTGCCCATTACGACCATTCCCAAGGTCAAGTTAATGTAATGCTAGAGATGTTGGATAAATAGAATGATTTAAGTGTTTGCTAGATGTTTCTAGCTTGTCCCTTGAAGAACATTTTATAATGATATTTATAGCATTGACTTTTGATGGTTATGATGAACAGTTGTTAGCTTGTGGAGTTAATGGAGTACATGGAAGTTATTGGAGTAGTGGCCTTGAATGAGGCCACTTAATCGTTTCCTACGTATATAAGTGTAGGATGACATTGTTTTAGCCAAGTGCTCTCAAGTCAAGTAGACTAGACAACTTATTAGTGTGTCCACACATGTCTGACCCATAATCTCCTTTATTGCCCTTTGTATTGGTCACCTATAACATAGGACTTCCGTACCTCGAACACCATCAGGAATACAACCGCCTCCATTCTACATTCTATTGACATCTCTGCAGGATTCAACCTGATCTGATACATCTTTGACGCATCGCGAGGAAGCATGAAGAAAATAAGAACTCTCTCAATAGGGTTTAAAAATTACATCGAATGTTCTAATTAACAAAGATAAGCCTAAAACCTATTTATACTATTATATTACATGAAGATACCCTAAAGATAAATAATAAATACAATAAATACAAATAAATCGTGTAATCAACAATTAATGCTGGAAATAAAAGCTAGCAACCTATAATTAATATTGGTGGTTTCGAAAACTAAAAAATTAAGACCGTCAGTAACAAAGAGCGGCTTTAATTGAGATTTCGCTTCATCATTAGCTCGTAGCATGTTGTTTCACGTCATAGGGAAGACTAATAAAATGAGACAATATCTTTTCATCATTTTGATTTCCTTCTCTTTTCATTTCCTTTTTCTTCCATTCAGTACACGTCAATATTTCTTGAGAGTATCTCTTATTTTTGGGACCTATTGACTCAATCATAATAAATCATTCTCATATTGTAAATATCTACATAAAAGTGGTAATATGAATATTCACACTTAATGAGATATTCTTTTTCCTAAATTGTCATATCTCATCGCCATATGTGCTTAAATTTCCTTTTCTATAAATTGATAGATGACAGTCTTGAGAAGAACAAGCTTCACAGTAGTAAACGAGTACTCACGATAGTTGTCTAGCTATCACAAAAGGCATTGGTTGTTTAGTTGCACCAAATATACTCGTTACCATAGTTAAACTTGATGATGATAATAATATCTTTGCTACCCATTGGTTTCCACCATAGTAAATCTCTAATGATTTTCACAACCTGCTGCTTATGTGGTGGTTTTTCTTTTTTACACCTTCATCTTACACTTATTTTTTTCCTCTTTATTTTTTTTTTCTAACTTCTAATTTCTTTTAATTTTCCATGTAACAGGTGCTTTGGCCAACGACCCAATTCAATCGGAATTTGTTGTAACGGTGCCTTGATCAATACTGTTGGTATCTTTGTTCATCATCTTCTGTATGGCGACCTATTCATCTTTATAGAATTTTCCTTTCTATTGATCCCAGTTGCCCTCCAATTTCTTTTAGAGCTTTTCTATATTTACCCTTGTTGGACTTAATATTCCACATGTATGTTGCAAACAGTGGGCTACTTTATATTTTTTTTCTTCAAGATAGAAGGGCTTTCACGTCGGTTTCTCCGAATTGAAGATGGACCCAAGCGACATACACATATATGTGTGTGGATATATAACCATAAGCCTCTCATTCGCGTCCAAATGGTCTGTCTCATCCTCGTGTTTGCTATACTTTTTTTTCCAAGGGAGTTTCATGCATGAGTTGCTACTGGTCTCAACTTTGCTATGTTCATGTTGTAATTTAAATCAAGTCTATTCATTATAATGCTCCATTGTTACTCTTCTACTCAGACTACCGAGTAGCTCAAGTCTACACATTATTTAGCGTGGTTCGGTCCATTTTAGCTTCTACCAAACAGCATTGAATTTTCTTTCAACATGAAGTTGCCTAGCTCTCATTCTTCATATCATGCTCACAAATTATTAACACCAATTGTTCCCTCCTGGCTTGAATTATCTTGCTGTTAGTTAGCAACTCGGTTCGATAAAAAGGTAAGGAGAATATGCTGCCTTGCTGCCATCGTTTAGCATCATAGCAGCTGCTGCCACACCAGTCTAAATCAGAAATGCAGCAACTTCAAGTTGATTTTCGACCCAAATTTGATCCGAATTTCTCAATACTCAAAGCATAAAGTTGTAAATCTCCTTTTTTTTTTCTTTCTAAAGCATTTTGAATCACCTTCATTAGAGATCAGATGAGGAAAATATGCAAGATAAATGAAATTGTGCAAAATTACCAATAAGAATGCTACCACTGCATGTTTAGTATCTTCACGACATTTTCTTACTATAATACTTTAAGAATCATGCCAAACTTAGAACATAAAAGCTATAAATCTCTCTTTAGCTTTTTATAGCATTTTGAATCAAGCCAAAAGTAGGGAATATGAGAGAGATATTTACAACTTACCAAACTCTGTCAAATTTGCAATATCTGGACGCCACCACTGCACATGCATTAATTGCATGACATATTT
Source organism: Combretum micranthum (assembly GCA_024138025.1). NCBI lineage: Eukaryota > Viridiplantae > Streptophyta > Magnoliopsida > Myrtales > Combretaceae > Combretum > Combretum micranthum. Next base: position 44,893 of record JAMXBD010002014.1, read on the forward strand.
TGACCTTAATAATTTTAGAATTTGACAAAACATAAAACATAAAAGTTATATATCTCTTTCTTGGCTTTCTGTAGCATTTTGAATCATCACAATAGGAGTCTGGATGAAAGAGATATATCCATTTTACGGAACCATGTCGCAATTATCAATTCTTTTGAGAAAAACTACAAGGCTTGATGCTTGCCTGGTGTGCTCGGAGTTCTACTATTCATGTGCTTAGTATGTCATCCTTTTGAATAGCTTGGTCAGTGATTGTGGAGATAAGAGTAGTCTTTTTTGAGTTTATTTAGACCATCTTCTAAAGCTCTTAAGTCAACGTATCTATGCTTTCTATATTGCTAGGGTTGTGTAAAAAACCGATGAAACCAAAAAACCGAACCGAAACCAAAAAACCAATCCAAAAAATATGGTCCATCGGTTTCAGTTTAGGATCACGGTTTTTATTTTTTCCGGTTTCAATTTCGGTTTCGGTTTGTAACCACAAAAAACCGACGGTTAATGGTTAACCCTTTTCAATATTTATAAATATATTATATGTATAAATTGCATATATATAATTATTTTTAAATATATATACACACATATGATTTACATATACATATAATTTACATATATTAATGTTTTTTGGATTTTGATTAAAGTACTATTGTCCTGTGTATGATGGGAGTTGATGTGGTAATTGATTAATTTGATTTTGTTGATGATGATACAGTAAAAGGCTTATTTTTCTCATTTCCTTAATTTGATTTTCTTGTTTTTTTTTTTAGCTATTGTAATCTTAGGGATGCAACCGGGGCGGGTTTGGGACGGGTCATGCAAAACTCGAACCCGCCCTGATTATATGAAAACGTCCCAGACCCGAAAAAAAAACCTATAGGGTTTTTTGACATGATCCCAGAACCCGACCCGATACGACAATCAAAAACCCAATAACTGATCCGACCCGACCCAATTAGACTTTTTTTTTTTTTCATTGAAAATAATTTTTTCTGTTATTGTCTCCAAATAAAATTTGTTTATTGTTGTGAAAAAAAATGGTAGATGAAATAAACAAGGTTCAAATTGTAGTAAACATTAATTATCATTGCTAACAATTTGTTCAACCTCTTACGAGAGAGTGTTTATGTCAAAGTTGTCCCTACTGGTATATGTTGGAATATTGAAAATCATTAATCATGGTGATTAGAAGCATCAACAAAAGCAAAGTTGATGTCTAACATAATTCTATCATATCACAAACATTCACTAAAGAACAAAAATATCAACCATGATTCATGTCCAAATAGCACATCCAAATCTAGTTCAAAGGAAAAAAAAAAAAAAGATGAGTTAGTTGACTTAAAGTCCCCACTCCCAACAAACAAAAGCACACACCAACATTACAATTTTAGTCTTTCACTGATGTTTCCATAGAAGAAAAGAAAAAAAAAAACTTGTAGTCAATAGCTAAACTTTCACTGTTGTCTTCCTTCACAATAGCTAAGACTTCCTTCACCAAAATACAGATAGCAGAAAATCATCAAGGATGCCACCGTCTCAAACCATAGGTCGCCTAGTAAAGTAATAACCAAAATAAAATTGTCTTATATGTTATTCAATTAATACAAAATAATATAAAAAGGAGAAATAACTTTATACACTACATAATATTTACTTACTTGATCTTAATCTTCAATATTTAAATTTTTCATCTCATTCTCTAGCTCAGTGATGTCAAAACCTACAAAAAAAAATGAGAAAGATTGTATAAAATGCAATGGAAGATATAGGAAAAAAAAACTTTTTCATTAATAAATATTATATAATGAAAATTCTTACTTGCTTTTTCACGTGATAACCAACTCTGGCTACACATCAATGCCTCTATTATGTCTGCATTCAGTCGGCTTCTATGTGTGGTAATTACACGTCCACTTGTACTAAATGCGGATTCAGATGCAACTGTAGAAACAGGAATGGCTAATAGATCTCTAGTTAATGATTGTAGTGTAGGATACTTGTTTCCATTCAATTTCCACCATCCAAGGATATCAAAATCAGTACCCCAATTCCATGGCAATACAGGCTCTTCTAGGTAATGGTCCAACTCTGATTTTACTTGGCCATCAAAAGTAACAGTGGTCATGTATTGGACCAACTTTGACTTTTTGATACATTCATTCAGAGCTACATCACCAGCAGGTGAAGGCATTAAAGAAGAATTGCCTGTATTCTTATTTTGACGAGATTTAGCCTTTAGTTGATATTCCTGAAGTAGATCATAACAAGTCTTCCTAACAGTTTCCCTCTCCACAGAAGCCCTCTCACCATAAACAATTGGAAATACAAAGTCAACAGCTTTCAACTTGAAACGTGGATCCAAAACAGTACAAACAGCCATGATAATATGCACATCACCCCAATATTTCTCAAACTTGTCAAACATCTTTGCAGCCATTGTGCTTATATTCAAATCAACAGAGTCTTTCCAATCAATCAAGGCTTCCCTAATTTCAAACACTTTTTCAAAGTAATAATTTGTAGTTGGATATTTTCTACCAGACAAAAGAGTAGTCACTTCATAAAAAATTTCCAACTTCTTACAAATTTCTTCAGCTAAATCCCAATCTTCATCAGTTGGAAGTGACTTGTAATGTTTATCCAAAAGCTGAGCTCTATAAAAAACATCCTTATATGCAAGGGCAGTAACAAGCATTTCATATGTAGAATTCCATCGTGTTTTACAATCTAAGCAAAGCATTCTACAATATGCCACATCTATCTGTTTACATGCCTCTCTAAATTTCTCCACTCGTGATGGTGTTGCTGACCAAAATACAACACTATCACGGATTCTTTCAATTGATTTTTCAATCACATTGACACCCTCTTTCACAATCAAATTTAAGATATGAGCACAACAACGCATATGGAGTACCTGTCCACGAAGAATCAGATCATCCTTTCGCAGCTTCATAAGTAAAGTTGTGATCATCGCATCGTTTGTTGAACAATTATCTACAGTGATTGTAGACAATTTTCTATCCAAGCCCCATTTCATTAATGCACTGAACAAGCAATCACCAAGAGCTTCACTTGTATGTGGAGCTGGAACATACACAAAACTGAAAAAAAAAATGTAAATATAATTAAAGGGAAAGTTAATTTCAATGATATAAAGATAAGAGATATATAGTAAAAAAAACTTACTCCAATAGTCGACTCTGAAGAATCCAATTGCTATCAATAAAATGTGCTGTGATGGTCATGTATCCTCTTTTTTGATTTGATGTCCACATGTCGGTTGTTATTGCCACTCGAGAATTAAGCCCCTTCAATAGGAGTCTCAACTTTTCCTTCTCTGTATAATAGATGTCAATTATCTCTTTCCTCATGGTGGTGCGGCTGACATTATGAAAAAGTGGTTGAATGCAATGAATAAACTCCCTAAAGTACTCGTGCTCCACTATTGAGATTGGATATTCATGAGCAATAATTGCCATTGCAAGTTTTCTCCTTGCAGCTTCTTGATTAAATGTCCAATTTCCTAATGTACAACCACTCCACCATCAATAGATTTCCTCTCAATCGATAAAAGACACTGCCTTATGTCTTTTTGCTTGGTCTTTCTGTAGATACCTTTTTAAATGATTGTGCAAATGTTTTGTTCCATTCGTACTATTTGCTTTCAATTGTTTCTTACAGTGTTACACTCAGCAACATCATCCCCATTAACAGTTTTCTTCACCATCTCATTCCATACAATAGAAGTTAACTTACGTTTGTTGGGATTATTGCTCTCATCAGTAGTACTTGCTACTTGAGAACCAGATGTGTTTGTTGGTCTTGCAGAACCCACATTCTCAGTTTCTAGTGGAGATGGAATTTCCTCAACATCATTATCATTCCCTTCCATGTTCACCTCAACTTCAACGGCATCCATGTTCTCTACATTACATAAAATAAAAGAAATTTAGTGCCATGAAGTTGGACAATACTTCAATTTATAAATAAACATCTATTTAGCATAGACCATGTCCCTTAAACTGAAATAAACAGCACAATATTAAAGAAAATATATCAAGTAATATTGACAACTAGTTCTTTTTCTCGAAATTCATATAGAATTTATTTCAGTTTACCTAAGACGAACATGAACTAAATAAATAAAAGACAGCAAATTCCATACTCATCGAACAAATTCCCAGAGAAAGAACAATACCTATATTATATCTGCACCCATCAGACCTAGCCTTTGTGGCTGAGACAGACCCTCATGCAAAGTTTACTTACTTAATCTATAGATAAATCTCAATGTGGAAAAAATTGCCTAAAAGGATAACCATTTCGATTGCAGTATGCAATTCAATTAGATCAAAAGAAATATCAAAGTTCAAGAATAATAATAAATAGTCTAATTTGAAATGGGAGACTGGATCTGCAGCATGCTTGCCAAATACGGATGCCCGTCCATATATTAAGAAGGCTTTTCCTAGCATTGCTTCTTTTTACCACAGCTAGTTTCAAGGAAACTATTTGCCATTATAACACAGACCAATTGTTCCCTAAGCAAAATATCCATTCAATGCACTAGAAAAGAACTCAACTTCGCATGTGGAACAGCTCATTGTGATTACCCATGTGGGTATATTGAACTTATGAAAGATCCCAATATCAGTAGGTTTTAGTTTTATCTAATTTATGGTCATGACCGTTGGAACTCATGGAATGCACCTAGAAGCAATAATGTAGCAACCCAGAATGGATCCTGGACACATACACAATAGTTACAGATTCCGATTGCAGTATGCAATTCAATTAGCTTTTTATTTTAAACACCCTTAATGCACTAGAATCACATATCATAATAACAATAATTTCATGCCTCAAATCTAAGGAATCTATTTGTTTTTCTAGGAACATGTAAGGTTGAAGCAAACTTACCATTATCCACAATATATATATATATATAGGAACATGACAGTAAAAGACCCAGTTTTTTTACTCACATCTCAAGAATTTCACATAGCCACAGAATCTGCCAAAATCCTAAATAGCCCTAAAAGGCCAAAACAACACAATGTTCCACTAAAGCAAAGCACGGTTGACTAAATTCCTTAAGACTCAAGAGATTGGTTCTGGTAAAACAATGCTACTGTACAGGGATGCTCCGATACATACGATGAAAAAAATAAGATAGTGATCGGTGCGTGTATAGTAGGATCTTTATGCAGTTTTTAAAATATTCTTAAAATCTATTGGGAAAGAGAGAGAGAGCGAGGGAGAGGTTACCTTCTTGATCCAATTCCATGGCCTTGTAAGTGACTCCTAACTGAGAGAGCAACTTCTACACGTCGACGCAGAACGGAGTCAACGGACAGTAGGATTGTGAGGGAAGGAGAACTGGAGAAGGAAGGTGAAGCCATGGGTCCTGTCGAGGCGACGATGACGAGCTTGGACAATAGGGTTTACGAAATGCGGCTAGGGTTGTGAGGGAAGGAGAACTGGAGAAGGAAGGTGAAGCCAGCCGTGGGTCATGTTGTCCTGTCCTTAGTATGTACTGTGTGGTGTGAGTGTGTGTAATGTTGCGTGTGTCGGTGTGTGGTGCGCGTGCTTCACTGCTTCTGCTTGCTGGATTGTGTAGTGTGTGTGGGATTTGTAATTTGTTGTCTGGTTATGTTTTGATTTTTTTTTTTTAATTTTCTCGGTTGGGTTTTTATCGGGTCCATATAATTAACCGAACCCGACCCGAAACCCTATAAGGTCCTCCCTATTGTTCCCAAAACCCGCCCCGAAACCCTATAGGGTCAAACCCTATGGGGTTTTTAGCGGATCGGGTGGGTCGGGTACCCATACGACCCACCTTTTGCATCCCTATGTAATCTATTATAAAGATAAAAAAAAAGGTTTGTTAAAATTATCAATTTGATTTATTAAAACCATTACATTAAATGGTTAAAAACCAAAAATCGAAAAAATTAACCAACAAAACGGTTAACCGTTAAGGTAGTTAACCATTTATAATGGACCGGTTAAGGATCACGTTATTAAAAAACCAATCATTACGGTTAGGTTCAAAAAATAAGGCCACGGACCGGTTAACCGATCCATAAACCCCTATATATTGCCATGTATAGGTACAGCTGTCATGCTGCCCAATCTTGCTTCTATTTTTGATATGCCTAAAACCCTAGACACAGTGATCTCAAACAAGCACGCAGTAGATCTCACAAATAGAATGTTCAGACAAATTAAAAATGCTATTTTTATGGCTTTTGTGTTTAGAATATAAGAAATTAAAGGATATGGATGACGTTACTATTGGATATGACGCACCAACAATAACCCAAATACACCTAACTAATTTGATATGATGCACAAATTAGCTAAAGTGGGTTGTTCGCCACAATCTAAAGATTGATAAGAACGAGTTGTTTGCCACGATCATAAGGATCGATAAGAACAGGATCTCGCCACAATCAAACAATTGATTGATAAGAGAAAATAGAGAGAAATTTCTCACTAGGGTTTCAATAACATCCAAAAACTTATGAGCTCAATACATCAAGGGATATTTATAATAGTTCCCCAAAAGACCTAATTAATAACAAAAGGACAAATTACTAATTTGATAATAAGACTAATAGATATGACAAAAGGACTTTCTATATCTAATTATCTTAATATGAAAGGAATCTACTGACATTAAAGACTAATAAATATGAAATTAAGGCTAATAATTCAAAAATAATAAAGACTCATTAAAGCCTAATTTATGGAGATAAACTGGCCAAGTACGTTGCCGGCCTAGGGTTCCATGTTGCCAGTGTTGAAGGTAAACACCACCGGCGTTAAGTATGTATAGAGACTCATCCGAGGCTTCTATTCTCCTTTCTACGCCCGTGATCTTGTGAGCTTCATATATGTAAGCCGTTTGTTTAAGCTGCCAGCGTTGGGGTAGTTTTGATCCTCCAATTCCATTTGTTTCATGTTTCCATTAAATTAACAAGCTTTGGTCTTTTAGTCTAGTTCGGGTATTCAGCTCTGGAACCAGGCTAGACTGATTCCCATCATTTTCTCATGTAGATAATGCAACTTCTCATAGCTGGTTGTTGTGATTTCAAGGTAGTTATTTTCCTTGCTTGACACATATTGAGTCACATGCTTCCCCAGCTTCACCATGGCACTAGAGGCCAACAAGGTTTGATTCGTGTTTTATAATTATGGGGGCAATTTTGTTGTAATTTTGACTTGAAACTCTCAGAAAAGTTGCTACACTTTTCATTATGGCATATAAGGAGATTTGGGGTTGTTTATTTTTGAATTCCTATTAAAAGTTACTAAGATAAGCTGAAGTTTGGGATATGATTTGGTATAGATAAAGGGAGGATTCAAGTATAATTATCTTTCAAAACTTCATAAGGTCAAATCTTGGTCTTTTAGGACTCCAATTAGGGCATTTTTTTATATTTCATGTATTTTTTTAGATGAGCACGATGGTGAGAGCCGAAGGAGCCCCATCCACCTAATTTTTTTCTTTAAAAAAAAGGTCATGTTTGCCAAGAAAAATCAAATTTTCTGAATTCACATGTTGTATTATCCACTTATTTCAATATCATTCATCGACTTTTGATGTTGTGTTGTCATTAAACTCATGCTTTTTCTTTTTATCGTGCAGCTAAAACATCCAAGTGATCTCTCTCTCCTCCCTCAAGTGGTGGTGACAATATTCTTTGTCGTTACACACCACTTCCAATAGTACTATGTTCACTACAAACCATTATGGACCATTTGACTATTTTATCCATGGTAAGGAGTCTAAGAGATCTCAGAACATTAGTACTACCAAGTACAAGAACCCAAGAGTTCATTCAGATGGTCCAGCACCGAAGTTGCCTTCTCTTCCCAGTGTATGGCTAAGTGCTATCATCACTAAAGATTTCTTCCAGGCAAGTGTGAAGAAACGTGATACATATGTGTACCCTCCTGCTGATGGGACTTTGCACTTCATAGAACTAGAGCCTCATCTTCAATAGAGAATTCCTCTATGGGAGAAGTTGGTGTTGCATTTTAGGAATGAGCGAAAGGAGCTTCCCTTTTCACATACTCAATTCTTATGTCTTAGACAGAGGATGGCTAGCTGGTCTAACTAAGTGAAATACATCACAAACAACCTAGCATATGTGGAGAAATTACATAAGGCGGGAGTGTACCATGTTGTAGTCATCACTTCGGAGCTACACTTTCCTTGCACTAATGACATAAAACTTTGACGGGCGATTCTTACTAGATGGAGTGTTTAGACACGCAACTTTATGGCTATATAGTGATGCAAACTCATGAATAAAGAGAATCAGTCTCAATAGTCGTAAAACACTATAAGGATTCACACACAAAAGTGTTCTCATATCTCAATCATGGAAAAACCTCTCTAAAGCTAATGAATAAGATTATCTATAATAGCCTACAAAACCTGCCCTAATATTATTGGAAAAAAACTTTTGAAAAAATGAAAATAAGAAAGGAAATAAAATCCACAGTGTAAGGCCAACTGCTTTGATCCTTAGGTCAACAACTTTGAGGCTCTGTCCTCCTCCTTGAATCACCTTCCTTTGGTTTTTCCTTCTGATAATTTCGAGCTTGTTGATTCCTATCATTACCCTTAGGTTTAAGAAGATTCATCCTCGAATCTTGACCCTTTAATCTTTGAACTTCTGGAATTAGATTTAGAGTTATCATTCGGTTGGTCCATACAAACAAACTCCTTAATCCTTGAATCTTCTTAATATGCACCATCTTTGCTTGTTGTATCTCTATAGGACTTATAGGTAGTAGCTTGTATGTTTTGTCCCATTGCTAAATAGTATATTCGTTCTTATACCCATCAAAGATGGCTCTGAGATCATACTGCTATAGTCTTCCAAGGGTCAAGTGTGTAGCATCCATAGGTACTACATCATACAAGAATTCGTCAGTATAATCACTAATAGAAAGAAGTACACGAACCTGTTTATGCATACGAACAGCTCCCTGATGACTAAGCCAATGAAGAGCATATGGCTTTGGATGCTGCTTCACTTGCAACCCTAGTTTAGAAACTAGTCCAACAGAAATAACATTGGCACATCTACTACTATCAGTTATAGTCAAACAAGATTTTCCTTTCACCAAACTCTGAACACAAAATAGATTAATTCGTTGATCTTGAATCACATTCTCCTACTTAAGTACTGCATCCTGGAAACTCAAAGGAACATTCGATATGTCAATCTCTTTTTCCTCACTACGCCTCTATTCTTCTTCCTCACTCTCAATATTATTTCCCTTCATGACCATAATTTTCTTATTAGGATATTGAGAAGCGATGTGGCCGTGCCCCAAACACTCGAAAAATTTAATATCTCGATTCCTCTGCTGTTGTGTCTGATTAGGCGCTTTGTCATCTACTACTTTTCCCTTGTTCTTCTCTATCCCATCCTCTTTCTTCTCCTCCTCATTTGACTTACTATAGTGATATGATTTTTGAGACCGCTTGCATTGATGCCTCTCGACTCTGCTAGCCAACTTAATTACATCCTCCAAGGTCTAATAGTGCTAGAGCTTTACTACCCTAGCGGTATCCATCTTTAGCCCATTAAAGAACCGAGCTATTGATTCATATGAAGATTATTTAATGTCGTGCCTTACCATCAAAGTTTCAAACTCCTTCACATATTCTTCTACACTTCGCTTTCCTTGCCTTAAGGATTGTAATTCCATCAGCATCTCCTATTTATAATAGTCTAGCACAAATCTACGTCTCATCAATCTATTCATTAAAGCCCATGAACACTCCTTTTCTTCATTAGACCATCGTCTCTCAACCTGCAACTTATCCTATCACAAACTAGCATAGTCAGAAAAAGCTAGAGATGCTATCTTCACTTTCATACGCTCATCCCATTCATAGCAATTAAATACCTTCTCCACCCATGGCACATAATCTAGGAATTCCTCTGGTTTAGTGCTACCAGTGAAAGGTGGAATTCTTAGTATAATATTCTCAATTCCCTTGTGCCTATCATCTCTACCTCCTACTCCTTTCACTATTCCCATCAGACTCACCACTAGAATGTCTCCTATGACTGGCTCCACTATGACTTCTTCTATCCCTAACTTTTAATCTCTCTAGAATCCTTCTCATGCCTTCTTGCATTCGATTAGACCCTGTTTGCAATTATGTAAATTCTTGCCTACTCACAAAATCTCCTCCACCACCATTGTTGTCGTTGTTATTTCTTCTAGCTCCTATGTTATTGCTATTCACGCTACTGTTACCATTAGACGACATCTTCCAACAAATCAAAAGCAATAACACAATTTCACAGTAAAAGAAAAATAAATAAATCGACCCAACAAACCTAGAATAAATTGCTTCTAACGACAAGCTTTGATACCAAATCTGATGCGAACTTGAATAATTTATCTTATTTTTAGGGTTTTCTAGATTATGAAAAGATAATGAAATTAAAGGATATGGATAAAATTATTGCTCGATAGGTTCCACGAACAATAAAATTAAACTGGATTGCAATTAGATTATAAAATGATAGGAACCATGATCAGTAAAGTAATTATGGTGTTAAAAGAATTACAAAATTCTAATAACAAGGTTTGTCACAATTCTATATTACTCAAGAATTGATAAGAACTCAGGAATAAAGAGAATCAATCTCAATACTCATAAAACACCACAAGGGTTCACACAAAAGTGCTCTCAAATCTCAATGATGGAAAAACCTCTTTAAAGTTCATGAATAGGATTATTTATAATAGTCCACAAAACTTGCCCTAATATTATTAGAGAAAAAACATAAATAAAAAAAGGAAAATAAGAAAGGAAATAAAATCTGCAGTGCAAGGTCGGCTCAAGGCAGGCGGCCTTGAAGTACAGGCCGGTTGTTTTGATCCTTAGGTCAGCACCTTTGAGGCTCTTCCTCCTCCTTGAATCCTCTTCCTTCTGTTTTTCCTTCTAACGAATTCGAGCTTGCTGATTTCTATCACATGGGGTGAGATTACCCTGACTTTTGAAGATGTCTTTATTCTATCTGATCTTCATACCTTTAGGTATATTGGCATTATCACAGCCAATGTTTCTAATTGAGAAAAGAAATTACAACCTCTCTTCATGGCTATTTTGAAAGAAGCCAAGGGAAGCATAAGAGTGAAGGAGACGATGGTAATGTGGTGGTAGTGATGAGTCAGTACACTTAGAAGTTGGTGAGGTTCAAACGCGTGCTAATGCTTCACTTTATGCAAATATGTATAGTGATGATGTAGGTACTGTACCTAATGGATACGGACACTTGTCTTCAGAGAATCAGAATGTCCCACCTCAATCTCCCCCAGTTCTTGACTTACCACAATCATAATGTAACGGCCAGTTCTAATACAATAGTATTGTCAAAAGGTGGAATTGCCACTTTTCATGGCTACATTATACGTTCCTCTCTTCTACATTCATTAGAACAATTGCATGAGATGGAAGGTGACTTTTGGTCAGGTTCAATATATCTATGTACTGAAGTGACTAGCAATATTATGGCATTACTTGGCCAAGCTGCTAAGCTCTTGGATAGAACAAGAGATTCTTTATCAACAACTAAACTGAAATTTTTAGTAAGTAGCGTTGGTGAGCTTGTAGATTCAAATTGAATAAGAATGAGCTTATTACCACTGAAGCTCAAAAGGTATTGGATTGCCATGATATTGTTGAGTACCAAGATCAACTCAAGGCGTCAATTGAACATGAGAGTGAAAGACATCTTGGAAATAGAATTTCAAGTCAACTGTAAAGTCGGTCGTTAAAACTTGAAGCAGTGTTGCGATTCGATTTGTCTTTCTTTGGATAGCTCATTTGATGACAATTTATATGTTTGAGAAGTATTTCACAAATGAAAGATATCATTGACTTTCTTCCACTTTGCCATTTCTTAGTTTTCTATTGTGAAAGTATATTATGGTACTTAAATAATATATTGTGTGCTTAGGATATGTCGTACCCATCTAGCTGCACTTACATGAAATAAGTAGAGTGATGTTAACACGACATCTAATGACTTGTTAGGTCTTTAATAAGGCGTCACACATTAGAGCAATGCTCTTGCTTGCAAGTAACAACTATATGCATCACATTATTTGAAATAACTATATTCTTAGTCATGGGGGTATTACCACTACTTAATTGTTAAGCATATATACTCTCACAGAGAATGAAATATCTTTCTTGGTAACTTTAATGCTTATTTTCATGTGCTTAGGAGAATCATTCAGCGATTCCTAAGTCTAGTGGTTATATCGTATGCTTAGGAGATTGATCTCATACTAAGTGATAGCAATGTTTAAAATATGTTTGACATTCATACCACATATATGTATTTATGTACACTAAGGAGCCAAAACTTAATTTTTGCAGTGGTATAAAGGAAATAATTCCATAGAACCAAGAGAGAGAGAGAAATAAAACGAAAAAGCCTATATCAAGCTATAATTTTATTCATTGCCTTGTAAAGTACATTTTCATTACAAATGGAACTTTTCTTTTTCTTGATGTATAGAAAAACTAACAAGGAAGATAGGCAAGCTTCCTCAAACCACTGAGACCGTCATAATCAATATACTCTTCATCTATTCTCCCTAATGAAGATCTTGCTCTCATTAGTTTTCTTTCATTTCTTCTTCCCCCCACGAGAGACATGCGCTTTTCTTTACTTCTGTTGACCCTCTTGGACTTCCTCTCATGTAGGCAGTGGAACACCAGAAGATCTTGCAATGATTATTTCTCTTTCCTTAGAAAATTCATCAAAGAAGATTGATTAAGTAAAATATGCTTATTTTTGCTCAAATGGGTGTCTTGTAGCTGGATAAACACATCCTTACCCTTCTAGTGGCCTTTAATGTATTGGTGCCATGTGGAAGGTACTAACTAGTGATCTTATAGCCATTTCCGATTAATGAGTAAGTGGTATGACATTGGTGCATTGATCACATGCAAAGTAGTAGAAATTTAGATATGTTTAATCTTAAGATCCACATTAATATAACCCATCATGTTTGTGGTAGTATCATCAAAGCCATTCACTACTAAAGGTTGTTTTATCAAATGCCAGATATCAAGCTTAGTGGCTTTAAACGTACCCATTACATGATATTTATAAAGGAACCATTATCTATGAATATCCTCCTTATAGGATATCCATAGAGCATGCCTTCTACATAAAGAACGTAATTGTGATACCAGTTCTTCGCATATATGTCCGCATGAGTGAACAAGATGACATTTTTATGGGCATGAGTCGTTCTCTTCGCAAGCTGCACTACCTTACACTCTGTATATTGATCTTAGATATCTGCATGAGTGCAATTGCTGCTACTAGATGTACCTTGTCGTTAAACCCTAGGAGATCAAAAAAACTCCTAAAGTTGGAAGACTTTAAAAGAGTTGCCCTAACAAGTGAACATTTAGGTTCCTTAACCAGGATCGACTTTCCTCCATCTTCCCATACTTCAGAAGGGGATGCCTCAATCATTTCCATTCTTACAAGATCATGAATGATAGCATTTATAGCACTACTTTGATTATTACATGCGAGCAATGGATTATTCTTAACATCATTGTCTTCAATTATAAGTTCCCTATTTTGTGCTCTCTCATTAAATATTTTCTTCAAAGTCTAACAATCCTGGTAAGGCAGACTACAGTTCTATGGAATTTGTAGAATTTAGGATTATTCTTCTCATCCATACTAGGCAGACACTCGACTCTAGGGAGTTAGATATTCCTATCTTGTAACCATTGGTCTAACATGGCATGGACCTTTCCCATTCGATAAGGGAATGAGATGATGAAGTGGAGCCTCTAGGCTTCTCATTCCTTGATTTTTTTTTTGTCTCTGGAGTTCTAACCCTAGGCTAAGTTTACAAATGATGTTCACTTATTGAACTTCCAGTTATCTCCTTTTTTATTGTGTGATAGAGTTATTGGTCCTTCGTGCATTCTCAACTAATGTAGTAAAGGAGACTAATGACAAGTTCTCTAGATGCTTTGCATATTTAATGAACATTCATTGGATGCAAATCTTCACTAACTCCTTTCTCATCACACATGTCTTAGATGTCTAGTTAGTGCTCTTTGAAATGCTCAATGTATTCCATCGAGTCTTCTCGGGGCTTCTATCGAATACGCCTCATGTCAGTGACAATGACCTATTCTTGAGTAGAGAAAAATATTCTCCAAAAACATTTTACACATGCTTCCCCATGAATCTACTAAACTAGGAAGAAAATTGGCATACCATGAGTATGCCTTCTCTGTAAGAGATTTGGAGAATTCCTTCAACTTTAGGTCATCATCCAATCCATAGAATTCCAATGTTTCAATAAATTTTAACAAGTGCTATTTGGCACTTCCCTTCTTGCCATTGAATAACATCAACTTAGGACTAACATAGTCTTTAGGATACGGTTTAGTGGTAATGCATTTATTGCAAGGGAGTTTGAGATCCAATACTCGTACCGAAGACTTATTTTGTATCTTCTTGAAGTACATGTCCAAATCTTCTGTGGTAATAAAAGAATCTTTTGGAGTAAAGGTTGCAACATTAGCTGGAGTAACAGGAGGAGGTGTGGTATGAACTACAGGTTCTCTAATTACAACTTGTGGTGCAACATGTGATGAAAAAGAGCCTCTTGGGTGAACTCTAGTATTTCTCATTTCAAGAGAAGGTTGTGGGATGATAACTGGTTTTGCAACAGGAATAAGCTCATTATCCTCAAGGGCAATGTCCTCATTGACTATAAGAAGATTGGATGACTAAGGTAGATGGGCAGCCTGTTGCGACGCAATAATAGCAAGATTCGAGAAAACCACACCCTATTGCACAATAGCAAAGGTGCTTATAACAAACACGAACTGATCCATCACTGTTATGAACTTTTTCAAAGCTCTGATATTTTCTTGCCTTGTATACGTCATTTCCGCATTATTATTGTCGTGAGTGCTAGTAGTAGGATTGGCATCCTCAAGCACTAACATGTTTTGATCAACATTCTCTATATTGACCTCATGTTTTTTATTGTTGTTATTAGATAGGCTACTTGTCCTCTTCCTTGTGGGTGACATTGATAAGTTATAAACTTCCTTTGTCACCAGTAGAGTCACCAAAATGTAGTGGTTCAGTTGCAGCAGTCACGTATGTGCAGCATGCATCTCACTTTACACGTGGCCGCAAAGGAGTGACGTGGTAACACACACAAAGAATGACTAAAAGTGCTAAAGTAGGGAGGAGGAGCATGCAATCCCAGGGAGCTTAAACATACTAGTGACAAGTAAAAGAGTTATATAGCATCGCCCCATTGTTTTAGAGGAAAGGTTATATGTTCTTCGGTCTAAGCTCTGTTTGATCCTTTGTGAGACTATTTCGGTAGTATAATGACGTTTCCATCAAATTATGGATATCCCAAATGAGGAGAAACTCTGTATATTCATAGAGCTTGGCTCTTAATGACATCTATTAGATCATATTGATTATCGACGTATTGGATGAGTCCTCTTAATGGTGGATTTCTCTATGGGCTCTCTGGCCTATAGAAGGCCTCTTTAAGTGCAAGAGCTCCACCATGCCAAATCTCCCTTAGTCGTCTCGATTTCATGGATTTGACTCTTTGGGCCTTGTCATTAGCCCAAAGAGTTAAAATCCAGATTTAGCCATCTTTACCCATCAACAGATATATTAATATTCATTAAAATTCTAGTGACTCATGACCCATTATTTCAGAGTAAATTAATTTCAATCCATAAATTATTATTGACATGATTTTAATATTTATTCAAATTTTGAGTCTATATTTTGTTCCTATTAACTATGTTATTATGTGCCACCTTTTATGTTTCTATACACAAAGCTAGTGTTTATCTAAACACATACCAAGGTAAACATACATCAATAATTATTAGCCACTCGACATCATAAGAAGGTTATGAACTATAAAACATCAAGCACCGATTATTGGATAATTAATCTCTTCATCATAATTATCTTGATTGAGCTATTGTACATAATATCATCAATGTTTAATCATTTTACTTGGTTCTTGAGATAAATTAAACTTAATAAAACTTGATGTATCCAGTTGCTCGCCGATATCAATTCTCAAATCCAAGGGAGTAATGAATTTTTTTTCACCCAATATTATCAACTCTTTATTTCATATTGTACCTAGTAATCGTATAACGTACAACATATATTAAGATTGTATTTAATGGTATCAAAGTCACACTCAATATGTAGGATATATGAAGGTCTCTAGTTTATGGATTATTCACCCTCATTCATAATATAGAGTAGGGACCAATGACATTAAAGACATGTTATCCTCTATTGGTGAGTCATATCTAGTATACCCATTTAATTTTGGGCACTCACTTGTATAATTTGGCCATATTTCCCTTAATTCAATGAGAATGACTTAACACATACAAGGTGTTGTCGCCTCAAGATTATCCAACTAAAGAAAATTTTTAGATATTATGATGAAATGGAATTCCCATTATCTAATTATTTATGGTACTTTATTTCAAATATATATATATATATACCATATATATATGCAATTAATACCTGCTTTTCATTAATAATATTCATAAATACATAAAAGTGTCATGACGTATTGTGTATAATCACAACAATCAGTTACAAAAAAAAAATAATAAAGAACGAGATAGCAAGTCGTTCTGCTTATGACCTTACATTCTTCCTATTGCCTTTCCATAATTAATACTCTAGAAGAAAGATATGAGACACATTTTATCACCCAATTTATCCAAATCTCACATAAACCTAGTCTTTTTTTTAGCAAATTTGTGAGAAAATCCAGTATAATTTTATCCTAAGTTTTATTCATGTCAAGTTTTAGGGTGCACCATGCTTTCTTGCCTATTATTTTAGTTTTGGAAAGTGGGATGCCTATAGGGAACTTTGGTATAATTGTGAATTTGATGCCCATAAACAAAAAGCACTCTAATGTTTGGTGACTAAGCAAGAGAGAAAAAGTTTTAATTTATTTACTAAGCATGAGGAATGATTTTGCATAAGTGATAAAGGCTTATTGGGTAGAAGAAGCCTAGCCTACCTCATATGGAGAAGCAATTTGGTTATCAACACAATTTCGGTTGAAGTTCACAAAGAAGGGAAGTACTTGACATGAAAATAGAGTTGTCAACCTCAAACCTCCACCCTGTTTTGCATTATTGAACATTATATCATTGAAATCGTCAATGCACATCATGAATAGGAATTTTGACTACACAATTGTGCCTACTCTTTTCATAGAAATTTTCTAACCTAAGGTTCAGGATCCACATAAATCTATGATATGCGTATGAACAACCTATAAGATGGAAAAATGGATCAAATAAGATTGTTTAGATCTTTCCAATTCAATGGTTTAGTCCTTGACCAATGGCTTGTACCTTGTTGACTCCCCATTTCAACCCATTTAGTTTTAATATTAGTCAAAGTTGTTTAGTTAGAAATGGGGAAAAAATAATTGAAAAGGGACAAAAGACATATTTACAAAGTGAAAAAAAAAGGGAAAGTAAGGAAAGGTAAAAAATAAAAGGGAAAATCTACAAAATAAGAAAATAATTAAAAATAATAATAATATAGGTAAGAAATTTGTGGAGTGAAAAAATATTTTGAGTTCCATGTTAAAGATCATTTTTCAATGAGTCCCTCTTTTTCTTGATCATCGCCACTTGTCAGCCATCATTTACCATGAACATAGCAAAGAGGCAAGAATGTGATCTCTTAGGTTGGCAAGTTTGCCTATATATGGATCTCAACATGTAAAGACAAAGGAAGAAGTGGATCTTTAGGTATCTTGGAGACAACCTAAAGCTCCGAAGAGGATGAGATCCCACTTGACAATTCAAGTAACCTCCACACAATCCTATACATGAAGTTGACTGAAATAACTTTATTTTCTTTTTTTGGGATCCTTTACTGACTTTAATGTCGCAGTGTATGCATCAAGGCCATCTCCTTGTGTTGAGCCCACCTTTAGTGTGTCCTAAATTCATATTTACTATGTATGTAGGCTAACCCATGCCATGAAAGCAGAAGATCTATTGGGTCCAACTTAGTAAAAAAACGCCGAAAATATTATACTAACACATGGTATGACCATAAGAATAGATTTGAATTTCTCTTATATGAGTGGCTTTGCTCACTGTTTGATTAATTTGATACAAGTATGATTTACTTACTTTAACGTAGTAAATATATTATTTAACTAAGTTAATATGTTATAAGTCTATAACCACTCATGAAGATCTTGTT
Source organism: Combretum micranthum (assembly GCA_024138025.1). Lineage (NCBI taxonomy): Eukaryota > Viridiplantae > Streptophyta > Magnoliopsida > Myrtales > Combretaceae > Combretum > Combretum micranthum. The sequence continues at coordinate 63,249 of JAMXBD010002014.1, forward strand.
GTTCATTTTACAAAAGAAAAAATTTCAATACAAAATGGACTAATTGTAGGTTGGATCTATGATTATTTTGAACGGCTCATATTGAAATATATTCTTGCATAATAAAGGTAGGATCAGCTGCTCAATTGGTATGAAGCATATGTGCGACTCTTCACTTAATACTTAGGGTACATGGTTGAGTTATACTCAAGCCTTAACCAACCTAATTTTCTAACAAGAAAAAAGCTAATATATTTTAAGACTGTATAATAAGGTTGTAAACAAGTTACATTGAAGCAGTACAATATTAAGTTTGAGATTAAACATGATTCAAGATTTTAAAGCTCAAGATTAGCTTGAATTCAACCAAGTTAAAAAGCTTAAGCTTGAATTCAATTCAAAGTAGTAGCTAAAAATCTTGAACTTGATTGAGTTGATTTAGAATCAATATTTTAAGGGTTTTTTTATTTAATTAAAGCAATAATCATATCGAAATACTATTTTAGCTCTATTAACATTTACGTTTGACTTAATTTCGATTAGGTTCAAAAGTTAATGGAGTCAAATATTATAAAGCTTGAGTTCTATCTTAACTCAGCTGTACAATTTATTATAATCCACATCAAAACTGACACTTTTAAATACTATTTTACATACATGAGGATAGATAGAATGCACCAGCTCGATTGGTATTTATAAGTGCATGCAACACCTCCGGTTTGAATTGTGCTAAGCTAAGCGTAATCACTAGGTGTTGCTAAAAAGGCAATATGAAAAATGCAATTTTGGAGAATTGTTCATCGTTTTTTGGTAGAAACTTTAGCAAGAAAGGATCAATCAAACGTGTCCAACCATTTTCCAGATGTTTTGAGCTTTGAAAGATAAAATCCATTCAATGAAACGTGTGATAATCATGGAAAAAAATATGGATTCATGCAAGTAAAAGGGAGGCAAGCCATTGACCTATCTATTTTTAGCAACACGCTTCGTTAAGGGTGTGCTACATAGGAAAGTAGAACCGCATGTAGGACCATTGCGGTAATGCTTTCCTAGAGTGTTGTCAAAGATAAGAAGTGTTCATCTTTAAAATATTTACTCCACCTTGATTACGGTGCACCTGAGTATGGTATCAAAGCAAGAGGTATTGAGTTTGAATCTCTACATACTTATTTCAATTTCATTTGATTAAATTGTCCACTTGATGGAGCATAATTAAAGTTCTCACTCATAAGCAAAGGGCGTACATAATAAATATTACACATATAATAGCATACACCATATAAGTTTGTTGGGTTATAAATCCAACTCATATGGGTCTATATTCAAGGATATTCTAAGTATATTATATATACTTAGAAGAGCACTTGAAAATAAGAAGATTTTTTTGCATCAAAGGAGATTTAGCTGTCATACACTGGCCTTGGAGGAACAAAGGCTATCAGCCTACATGTACGCATTCACCAGCATTGGAATTGGAAATATATTCGAGAGCTGCAGTTTAGCAAGGTTAGCATTAAAGCCACCGGCCTAGGGGGGCTATACCGTCAGTGTACTAGCCAGCGTACATGTATTTTGAACGATAGTGTTTTCAACGCTAGCTAAAGCCCCAAGCTTTTGTTTTAAATTTGCTACCATATATTTGTTGGCGAGTTTTCCCCAGGGTTTGATATAAATACTCCTTTTTTTTTTCTTAGGATTGCATGAAAGGCTATCCTTCCTAGAGAGAGACTATAAAGAGAGAGAGACCTATTGTTGTTGAAACCTACTGTTTATGGTAAAGATTCATGTAATCTACTAGTGTTATCTAGTGAGAAACACCGTTGTATCATTATTATTGATAGTGGAAGATAATTTGCACTGTGGTCCCGTGGTTTTTCCCTAAGTTGGCATTTCTACATAAATCCTAGTGTGTTGTTTTTATTTATGTTATTTCTGTTTTATTGTGATCGCTACAGGCAAGAGGACAAATAGTTATGATTGCTTCTAGGTTTTGGGGGATTTTTCCTAACAAAGTGGTATTAGAGCACCGAGTTGAAAAAGAAATTAGGGTTTGTTCTTGAATTGTAGACATGGCTGAATCATCAGGTACGATGATTAAATTAAATTCGTCAAATTACTCTATCTGGAAATCTGTGATGGAAGATCTACTGTATTGTAAAGATTTATATTTGCCTTTGGGTGGTGATACTGCAAAGCCAATAAATAAATCTGATAAAAATTAAGCAATCATGCATAGAAAGACTATCAGATTTAATAGGTTTATCAAAGCGTATATCATCATGTTGCTCAGGAAACCAGAGCTGATCTTCTATAGAGAAAATTGGAGCCCATGTATGAGTGGCAGATTGCCTTGAATAAAACATCATTAATTAGGAGAGTAGTGAATTTGAAGTATAAGGATGGATCCAATATGATTGAGCACTTGAATGATTTTCAAGGGCTTATGAATCAACTAAGTGCTATGAATCTTGTGCTTGATGATGAAATTCATGCACTTTTGTTGTTGAGTTCACTGCCTGAGACACTTGTGGTACCTATTAGTAATTTGGCTCCATATGGAAAGCTCACCATTGCAATGGTGAAAAACAGCCTAATGAATGAAGAGGCCAGAAGGAAAGATCTTCGTACGAGTTCAAATACTCGGGCACTTGTTACTGACAAGCATAAAAGGCATGGTAGAAGCAGGACTAGAGGGTTAAATGCTAAATTTGACATATATGATAAATCCAAGGGAAGATCTAAACCAAAAGGAAGGAAAAATATCAAATGCTTTTACTATGACAAGCTAGGTCATTTCAAGAGAGAATGCAGACAGTGGAAGAGAGAGCAGAGTAAAGGTAAAGGTGAAGAAAAAGATGAAGACACAACTGTTGTAGCAATAGGTGGTGAAATTATTGTTACCTGGAATGAGGATTGTGTTAGTTTTGCTGGTCATGATAGTGATTGGGTTATAGATTCTGGTGCCTCCTTTCATGTGACAGCACATGGTGAATTTTTCTCATCCTATATCTCTAGTGATTATGGCAATGTTAGGATAGGAAACAATGAAACATCTAAAATTGTGGGCATTGGAAATGTTATTTTAGAGACTAACACTAGTTGCAGGCTCATTCTTAAGGATGTCAGACATGTTCCAGATATCTGCTTGAACTCTATATCTGTAGGGAAACTTGATTATGAAGGTTATCACAATCACTTTGGTGAAGGTAGATGGAAGCTTACCAACGGTTCTCTCATTGTGGCAAAAGGAAATAAAAGTAATACTCTTTACTTAAAGACAGCAAAACTAAGTAAAGGAGATGTGAATTTGACTGATGATACTTTTATGGAGCTGTGGCATAAGCGGCTTGGTCACATGAGTGAAACAGGACTTCAAATGCTTGTCAAGAAACAGCTTTTGCCTGATGTAAAAGGTACTCCTCTGAAAACTTGCATTGATTTTCTTGCTGGAAAACAACATAGGGTTGCTTTTCAAAGAAATCCACCAGCTAGGAAATCTCATATATTGGATATGGTTCACACAAATGTGTGTTATATGAAAGACAGGACAGTAGGTGGTACTCTTTATTTTGTTATATTCATGGTGCTCACTTTAGGAAATTGTGGACTTTTACTTTGTAGTCCAAAGATCAAGTACTCGATATGTTTAAGCAATTCCACACTAAAGTAGAAAGAGAAATAGGAAGAAAATTGATATCTATTAAAGTGGAGAAGATAGTTCCAAAGACCCCACAGTCGAATAGCATAGCAAATAGGATGAATCGCAATATCATAAAGAAAGTGAAGTATATGTTATCACATGCCAAGCTACTTAAATTATTCTAGGGTAAAGCAATGAGAACAGCTGTTTATATGATAAATCTATCTCCCTATTATGCTCTAGATGGAGATATCCCAAGAAAATCTAGAAAGGTAAAGAAATTCTTATGAACACTTACGAATGTTTGGTTGCAAGGCATTTGTGCATATTCCAAAGGATGAAAGAGCAAAGCTAGATGCAAATTCAAAGGAATTTCTTTTTTTGGGTTATACACTTGATGAGTATGGATACAAATTGTGGGATCGAGTTGAGAAGAAGATTGTCAAAAGCAGAAATGTGGTCTTTCTTGAAGACCAAACGATTGAAGATATTGAGAAGCCTGAAAAGTCAAAATCCTTATATAAGATCCCTATAAATGTAGATCTAGTGCCCTAACTTGAAAATTCTAATGATGGTGGAGATGTAGAAGACACAGTTAAAGAGCCCTAAGAGTCTCATCAATAGATTGAGTTGAGGGGATCTTCCAAAGATAGAAGACCATCAGTGAGATATAGTCCAGATGAGTATGTCACGTTGACTAACGAAACAATGGTACATGAGTAGAAAAAGGAATGGGTTAAAGTCATGCAAGATGAGATGAAATCTTTGCGTGAGAGCAAGGCATATGATCAGGTGGAACTGCTAAAGGGAAAGAGACCATTGAAGAAAAAATGGGTATGTAGATTGAAGACTGATGAAAACAGCTCACAACTAAGGTATAAAGCAAAACTAGTTATGAAAGGGGTTCAATTAGAAGAAAGGGGTTGACTTTGATGAGATCTTCTCACCAGTGGTGAAAATGTCTTCCATTCGGGTTGTATTGAGTATAGCAGCTAATTTGAACTTGGAAATTGAGCAGATGGATGTGAAGACGGCATTCCTTCATGGTGACTTGGAGGAAGAAATCTATATAGAGCAGCCTGAGTGTTTTGAGGTTAAGAGGAAGGAGTATCTTATCTGCAAATTGAAGAAGAGCTTGTATGGGTTGAAACAAGCTCTAACTTAGTGACACAAGAAGTTTGACTCCTTCATGATTGATCAGGGTTATACCAGGACTGCATCAGATCATTGTGTTTTCTTTAAAAAGTTTGCCAGTGGTAAGTTTCTTATACTCCTACTATATGTAGATGATGTGTTGATTGTTGGTCATGATGCCAAGCAGATTCAAAATCTAAAGGTTGCACTAAATAAGTCTTTCACCATGAAAGACTTAGGACCCACATGCCAAATTCTCATTATAAGAATCATTCGTGACAAGAAGAGCCAGAAATTGTGATTATCACAAGAGAGATACCTAAAAAAGGTGCTGGAGAGATTCAACATGAGCAAGGCAGGTGTAACCTATTTGTTCTCCACCTGCAAGTCACTTCAAGCTTAGTTCCCAACAGTATCCAAAAAGTGAGACAACAAAGAAGACATGAAGAAAATTTCGTTTGCTTTAGCTATCGATAATCTAATGTTTGTTATGGCGTGCACTAGTCCAGATATTGCTCATGCTGTTGGTGTGGTTAGCTGCTATCTCTCGAATCCAGATAAACAGTATTGGACCTCTAGTAAATGGATTCTTAAGTATCTTAGGGGCACTTCCAGGTTAAGTTTATAGTTTGGTGGCAGTAAGCATGTATTGGAAGGGTTTTCCGATGCTGATATAGCTGGAATTCTAGATTCCAGGAGGTTCACTTCAAGTTATCTGATTACTTATACAAGAGGAGCAGTATCTTGGCAATCTAAGTTACAAAAGTGTGTTGCACTATCTACCACTGAAGTAGAGTATATTACTGTGACTGAAGCCTACAAGGAGGTCTTGTGGATGAAAAAGTTTCTAGAGGAAATGGGTTAAGAGCAAGAAGATTTAAGGTTGTTTTGTGATAGCAAGAGTGTTGTACATCTCAGTAAGAATCCAACATTCCATTCCATATCCAAACACATTGATGTCAGGTATCATTGGATTTGAGATGTATTGGAATCAAAGCTTTTTGAAGCTTGAGAAGATTCATATTGATGATAATACTTCAGATATGATGACTAAGGCTCTATCCAAGGACAAGCTTGTTTGCTATAGATCGACAGCAGGTGTGATGAAACCCCTCATATGTGTTGGAGGGGGTGTTTGTTAGGTTATAGATCCAACTCATATAATCAATGATATCCTAAGTATATTATATATACTTAGAAGAAAACTTGAAAATAAGGAGGTTTTTTGCATCAAAGGAGGTTTGGTTGCTGTACAATAGCCCTAGAGGAACAAAGGCCACCGGCTTACATATACACATTCACCATCATTAGAATTGGAAATTATTTCCTAGAGCTACAATTTGGCAAAGCCAGCGTCAAAGAAGCCGACGTAGGTGGATAAGCCGCCGGCGTACATGTATTTTGAACAGTGGCGTTTTCAACGCCGGCCAAAGCTACCAACTTTTGTTTTAAATTTGCCAACCTATATTTGTTAGCAAGTTTTCCTTAGGGTTTGATATAAATACTTCTTGTTTTGGTCTTAGGGTTGTACGAGAGACTATCCTAAATCCTAGATAGACATTCCAGAGAGAGAGACCTGTTGTTGTTAAAATTCACCTTTATAGTGAAGATTCGTGTGATCTACTAGTGTTATCTAGTGAGAAAAACTGTTGTATCTCATTATTGTTGATAGTGAAAGATAATTTGTGCTGTGATGCCATGATTTTTCTCCAAATTAGGGTTTTCTATGTACATGTTGGTATGTTGTTTTTATTTCTATTTAATTATTATGATATCTATAGGCAAAGGGAAAAATCGTTGTGATTGCTTCTTGGTTTATTAAGGGATTTTTCCTAAAAAAGTTTAAATTTTTAGATTCCATGGTTTTGATCCTTACCTAATCAATGCATAGTTCCCTTCTTCCAACATCATGGAAAACTTGTCTATATCGACCTATAGAGTAAAAATGTGCTTAAGAATATTCTTTGCATAAGAGTAATTCGTGCAAATCTAAGTCTCTCCATGGGCACGAAGAGAGCAATTTGGCATTTTAAATGAAAAATAAGAGAACGAAGGATACAAATGATGAATAGAATTCTTCTGATATCACTTGAGACATGAAGTTGCAATCACAATACATCACAGACACAATAGCACAGGATACCAATTTGGGTTGTTGTCTATTCATAGTTCATACATAATGTAGCAACAGATGGTAGAATCTCAAGAGCCCTCTATATCTCTGCTAAACAGATGGTACAATTTTACGTACAGTTGAATCGACACGCAATAAACCATTCGACTCAACAAGTGATTTATTTGGACAAACTAACTACAACATATGCAGATCTTACTTGTCGCTCTGATGATTTTTATTTGGCTGAATCAAATAATTACAATAATTTAAGGTCGGGTATAATCATAAGTAACCATATGTGAGCCTATACAAGTACATAGGATAGGAAGGCTACTGCAAGGCACCTTGCTCAGGAGGCAACCCCAACAGCTATATTCCGGGTTCTGCTCATTCTCACACTTTAATGTCTTTCTTCACCGTCGTACTCTTGCTTCTCTCTTTCTCCCTTTGCATATCCTTACCCTTCTTTCTCCTGTTTCTGCCATTCTGACAGGCTCATAAGATGAGCTTCTGCTGGAGGGGTTGTATGTCAACTGATGGCCCTGGAGAGCTTGTACTCAAATCTGAAGTGATACCGATTGCTATATTCGATTTGATGACACTAATTTGGCTTCCACCAGCTTTTGAACTTGATAGCTCTCTCGATCTAGTCTCTCTATGGGGATGGGAGATTTCATAGCCTTTGATTGGTGATTTTGCTTTGCTAGACAATGCCTGTTACATAAGAAACCTCAGAATCAGAGAATGATGATGCTATCTATTTGTAATGTAAATGGATCAATATAGGACATCTTCCGGAAGAGTTATCTATTCTGATTGGTGGCACACAGTCTAGAAGCTAGAACTTAGAAGTCTAGTATGATTTTGTTCCATTGAAACTGCAACCGGAGAACTATTTTCGTGATTTAAAAGACTTTCATGTGGAAAACAGTGTCCTAGCAGTTTAGAAAGTACTTCAACATGAAGAATCTCTTTGACAGAGAAAAATCTGCATGGAAAACAAACACAGCTAACTGAACCTGTCAAATGCAAGGAAAATTGTCTCAGTGGACCATCTTCTTGCATTCTTATTGCTTGTGTTTCATGTTTATCAGAAAGCGATGTTTCTACATTATGTCTTGATGGGAATATATCCATCTCTAGAACAGTTTGGCAAACTTTTTAGGAGATGGCAATTTTCAGAAAAGAAAGGCACAAAGGGAAATCAATTTCCAGTTCAATCAGTATTATATTGCATTTCTCACTTTCTGTCAACCAAACCATTTGCATTTCTTATCCATCAATTTATGATTTCTTAATAGTTTTTGTCACCTCACAGCACATAAAATGAAAAAGACATATTGGCATGACATTCTTTCCATTGACTTACCCTGATTCCATCTGAACTTCGTTGTTTTGTAGCATTGTAAAAGGAAGGCATAGGGGTTGCTTTGAAATTAAGACTCTTTCGGAATTGCTTAATTTCAGCTTCTGTCCTTTCCTGCAAGTTGATATATCAAACTCGTTAGAATCATCTAATGTTTGAATATTTAAAAAAATAGTCCTCAAAGATAAAATCGTGAATCATGTCCTTACACATCGGAATAAGATACATATATAAAGATTCAAACAGTTGTTGGAAAATGACACTCAAAAAGGTAAAACTTTGAACTTCAGCTGGCATTTGAAAGCATTCATACTACAGAGATTTTGTTTACCTGTTTCTTGGCTTCAATTTGACTTATCTCATTCTCCTTTGCATGCATTTTCTTTTCCATTTTCATATTGAACTTCACAAAAGAGAAGCAGATGACTTAGTAATTCATACATGAAATCCCACTAAAAGTGGGTAATGATAATCTGGTAATCCAAATACCTCTTTCCTTCGCTCTGCTCGTTCTTCGCATTTAAAACCTAAAGCCCCCAGTGCTAGTCTTCATCTCTGTCTTTGTTGAGCTAGCAGTTGCCTTGACCCTGCATCTACATACAGATGTTAGAAATTTATCATAGATAATCATAGAACAAAACCCTTTTGTACTGCAATGATTGACGATCAAACCTTCTCTTGCTCAAATCATCTGAATGCAACATTTTGGGTGACAAATATTGAGATTCAGCTACCTTCTTCTTCTTGTCCTTCAGCCTGGTGTAAATACAGATTCATACAATGAAAATCATGCCCAAGGACAAAACCATTACAGTACAATTTCTACGGATAAGGACTACCTTCCATTTGCAGACACCACTTTTGCTTTTTGATTTTCAGTATCGTGTCTAGAAATAGCCATGCCCTGATTAAAGAAAAAAACCAAAAGTAAAGACGGTGAAAAAGGAATAAACTGCAATCCTTATGCACCTTTATTTGCAAAATCTGTCGTGCCACAAACATATACTATACCTTCATTTTGGAAGCTTCATTGCAAGAATTTGTAGTTGAAGGCTGTGCCTTGATGTTTGTTCCATGTGTTGTCCCTCTAATCATCCTGCTTGTTTTACTCTCAGAAGCTTCAGATTTCTTGTTGAGTTTACTGCTCCGGGAATTAGTTACCAAGTGTAGTGGCTTTGATAGGGGTTGGTAGGACCCAATATCCACTTTAGGTGCCGACTAAACATGGAAAGGAAAAAAAGTAAACGAACAAGAAGTAATGACAACCTGAGATGAAATTCACCTATGATGTCAGAAGAAATAATGGCAAATATATATTTAACATCATGCCATCAATCCATTTAGATGCAAGAGCCAACATGCAAGCTTAGCAACAACATGTACCAGCAAACAGGAAGCAAAACTATTCAGGACATATCACAATTTAAATACCTTGGGAGAAGGATGCTGCAGATAGGAGTTGTTTTCATCAATAATCTCAGCATTATTGCAGTTGGCAGATTGGTTAATAGACTCAAGAGTGCTCCCTATTTCATTTTGATCACCTTCAAAACTTTGCGTTTTCTCCATCAACCCAGAAGCAGAACCAGAGATCACTGCACAAGCATTCCCAGTAAAGTGTAGCTCCTCGGTTTGAATTTCTGGTGAAAACTATCCTCAACAATCACTTTTCCATTTTGCACCAAATTTTCATCAGATCTAAATGAGGAAAATCCATGACTATCTATTTCAGTATGAATAACTTCTATTTCTCCACTGTAGTCTGAACTATCTGGGCTTTCATCAAAGTGACCAGAATCATCATACTCATCTTGATGCTTGAATTCTTCCTGATCATTCTGATTCTGCGATGTTTCACATTGGCCCTTATCATGCTCTATTGATGTCTGCTGCTCAGTTGATTCCTGCCGCTGAAGAAACATCTTCTTGAAATGAGCTTCTAAAAGAGCTTTTTTCTCATTTACTGAACCTGGTTTTGAACATCTCTCGACCTCTTCAAGATACCTATTGTGAGAAAATGAAGATCTCCTTTCCCAAGATAAGGGTTCACTTTCAAATCTTCCAAAAGAAACAGAGCTAGAGTGAATAGAATCGGCCTGCAGATTCAAACAAGCATTTCATTTAACATCTGATTTCATGGAAAGATAGCACATTTACTTCGGAAATTTCCAGTCAATTCAGTAACTACAGAATAACATATGATATGCATGAGGTAGGTATCTATATCTTCTGACCAGTTAATCACAATGCTTTAAATATCAAACACCAACTGAAATTAGATATCGATGTCAAAGTATATGGAGAACACATGAGTAATAGTTATTGTATTTGTGAAAAATGTCCCTAGCAATAAGGTAAATTAATATGTGATAGATAAAAAGGTAATTAAATTACATAACTAATGAAAACAAATGGAATCATGATTCTAAATCTGAGAAGGGGGATAAAATTCCCGTCAAAGTTGGACCGGCTTCTAAAAGTGTTTCTAAACATAAGAAATTAAATGGAACCGGAATCGTAATTTTATTCCTGGTTCATTCCCTACTGAACATGCAATAAGAGCATCCTACTAGTACGTAGGAAGATGAAAATCAGACCTCCATATATGATCAACCATTTTCAAGATAATGATAAAATCAAAGGTCAAATCACTAATCCTGATGGGAAAAAGAATCTTGCACACACCAATTAAATAAGCAGTTAAATAATTTATGAATTAGCTCCACTGCAGTGGTCAAGTCCATTTGTAATTTTAAGCATATAAAGAAGTCTAGATCCAGTCATAATTACCGCTATGATAGTAAATAGCTGTTGAAACAAGTCAAATGCAACAAACTACCCCTAGATCCTCAAAAACTAGAAGATTAGAATGGAGAATTAAAGCAAAAACCTGAAAGCTGAGCTGAAATCTTCGATTTCACCAGCCATGAATCACCTTCTCTTATAGTCTGCACACAAGCAAAGAAGCAGATCAACACTAGGAACTGGTGAATCAGTACCAGAAGCCTCTTCTAGAACAAGTGATTACAGCAAATGATACTTATTAGGGAAGCTAAGGATAAATTAAATGACAAGAAATCAAATAAGCCCATTATTTGTTTAATTATTTTGGACATGAAGGAGAATAAGTTAGGATGAAGCAATGGATAATACCTCAATTACGCATGACAGGGGAACAAACAGTGTGTTTAAGCATTCAGTTGAAATGTTTAACTTAACAATGTCCTGGAATCAAACAGCTTTTACACTTTGTACACAAAGAAAGCAACAAGAAACCCATAAAGAAGAAAGCAACACTAATTACCACAGAAAAAAAAAAAATGCTGCTAAAACAAGAGTTGCGGGAGGGGGGTACTTGAAAGATTGGATCTTTGTTTCTGGTTATCTTGTCTTACTAGGAAGAGAAAGATGCAGACATAAACATATTAGACATGTACTATGTAGTATGCACATGCACGCTTTTCTAACTGAAGTGAAGTGAAACTTCCACTTTCTTGCCTTTTTTTTCCCTTTCCCAATGTTAATGATGTGTTGTGTATAAAAAAATATTTAATAGATATTACATATCATCCCTGTACATAAATATACGGTGATAGTAGATAGTTTTTAAATAATATTATTTATATAGATATATATTAAAAAATTATTGTTAATTATTTACTTATCATATGTATATTATACATTACATGTATTATTAAGTAAATTTTTTCTACTTGAGTAGAAGGTTTTTACTTTTTTATTTATTTATTTTTTTCAGTGCTGTGTTTGAGGATTATTATGATGATGATGGGGGTGATAATTGGGTTTCTGGTCTTCATGCTATATATCTAAATCTGAATCTAATCGAATGCTTGAAAAAGGTAATGAATTATCATGTGACTTTTTGTCTTGTTGTCTCTCTTCTCATCTTAATTTCATTAACAGCTGCAAAGTTAAGTGACTTCTTCACGTGGATGCTTGCGTTCTCAACTGGGGTCATCTGCATCCTCAAAGTTCATCTTCATTTATTTATTTTACATTGGAGTTAGGGATCTAGTGGAGACAAGTCCACCGCATCAAGGTGGACTCATATGTGGGGTTCAAGCACCCCTCTTCTTCTCACAGCCTTGACTTTTTCGCTCTATTTCTCTCCATTTTTTAATTTTGATGGTCCAGTTTTACTTGTTTCGGGAAAACTAGCACCTGGTTTCTTTCTAGAAAGTTTTGGTGGCAAAAGTAAGCCAAAAAGGTCAATAATTATTACACTTTCAAACAAATAGCAAATAATGGGGAAAAAAATGCATAGATATATTGTATATATTTATAGGAGTACTGGTTCATGGAAAGTCAAGTCTTGAATTTCTTGGGATTCTAGAAAAATAAGGTTTTGGAAAAGCGAGATTTTGTGTTTCTTGGACCACTATATTTTGTGTTTGGCTTGATCCTTTTTTGTGGTTTGGGGATTGTGTTTGGTTTAGGTTTGGGGGTGTCTCTATTCTTGAGAGTTTGCTCTTTTTAAGCTCTTTAAGCTTGAGTTGCTTTTCATTAGGTTTTGCTAGTGATTTGTTGAATATGCCTTGCTATAGATTTATTTCAACATCTCTTGTTGTGATGGGCACATGTCTCCTTAGAAAACTAATTATGCCAGACCGGATCTACTGTGCTAGGTTTGATCACCCCATTTGGAAAATTAATTGCTTTAAACTTGGTTAGTCATGCTAATTCTCTACATTCCGAGTAGTGGAGGTTTACTATTAATTTGAAACTATGCATAATTATTATTAGTTTTTTTTTTTAATTGGTTACCCTAAACTAATTTGTAGATTAACCTGTAAAAAATCCTTAGTGAAGACAAACTTGGTTTGTTTGAATTTTTCATTATTTTATTTTTAGGTTAAAAATTTGTAAAGTGGAAAGGAAATAACATTATATTCATAACATTATCTTCACTAATATTATTCTAAATAGAATAACGAAAAATTACACGAGTAAATATTCTTTTAAACTTTGATAGCTATTTCTGAAATTACCATTTTCTTCTCGATTTGTGTCTTACCTAATGGGTGGTTTGTCTTGCAATCAACATCATCTTACTAATTTACCATCTTCTTGATTTAGCCCATAAGTCCTCATGCTACTAGTTACTTAATGGGTGGTTTGTCATGCGAGCAAAGCCATCTTACTAATTTACCAGCTTCTTGATTTGACCCATAAGTCTTCATGACTTCTAGTTAGACATGCCTCTCATCAATCAAGTCTTGGACCTTGTTCCTCAATTCTCAATAGTTATATATAGTGCAACCTTTATGATGTTAAACTCCATTTGCATACCAAAAGATTTTAGAAATTGTGATGAAAAAGAGCTTGTGTGTAATGATTGTGACATCTACTTAGCGAGAATACTAGGCAAGTTTATTCCATCAAGAATAAGTATTATAGGAAGTAGAACTAATAGTTTAACTACAAATGGTGGAATAGAAAGAAGAATTAGAGGGAAGTGAAGGATAGCTTTCTTCATAGAAGAAAAGTTGAAAACTAATGTGGGGTTTTGAAAACTGTGCGAATTCTAAAATGATTGAGCGTTGAAAATAAAATAAAAAATTGATAATAATTATAAGAAGTAAGGTGGTTGTGGTTTTAATAAATGCATTAGAGTTATTGATGTGGAAAAATTAGAGATTCAAAATGGAGCATCTAAAAATATACTAATGTAGCAAATGCAAACAATATTTCAAACTTTCGAAGAATTTAGGAAAGTAATTGACCTGAGGATAAAGAATTGGAAATTTTGTTATATTGTTGGCTATTACTTTCCTAGAATATTACATATTTTATTCTTTTTAATTTTTATTGTTAGTTTTTATAATTTATATTTTGGTAATTTTTTAGATAGAGATATCAAGAATATTTCTTTTAATTTTTTATTTTTTTTTGTATAATTGTTAGGAATAACTTTACTATAAATAAGCTATAATATGCAATGAGCAACATGTTTAGACTTATTAATCAAACACCTTCCTTTCATGTATATCTTTATTATAATGAATTTCTTTTAAGGAATTCTTAGTTTTTATAGGTTGTGGTAAACAATTTTGCTTATCAATCTCTTATAGATGTGGCAATCTTTCAATATGATTAATTATAGAAAATAATGAGACATATTGATTTTTATATTTCAATCACCATCCCACTTGTTCCTAGTATAATATGTCATATATTTCTGGGAACCGATCAAATTAGTTCATTAGTCTAAAAGTTTAACTTTAAGACTCTAATAATGGATATGAATAAATCTTAAGATTAGATTTCACCTATTGTATCTTAATGATGCTAAGAAGAAGAAACACTATACTTTCTCAGAGTAGCAGCACTAGCAAGCCAAAGATTGTTCCCAACAAGATAAAGCTCAATAGTTACAAAGAAAAAGATGAGTGAAGTAAAGTGTTTTAAGTGTTTAGGCATTGAGCATTTAGATTCAAAGTGTTCTAATATGCATGCAATAATTTTACAAGAAGAGCATGAAGAAGTTGGAAGTGAAAGATCCAGTGGCATCATTTCAAAAGTTTGATGAAGACAAAGATGGTAGAGAGCCTAGGGAAAAGTTATGGCTGTAGTTATGGGCTAAGAGAAAACATTAGAATTTTAAAAGAGGAAGAGAAAATATGTTTTGAAAATAAGATGAAGTCAAGGCTAAAACCTTTTTCTTTTCTTTTTTTTTTTTTCCATTGTTGATGGAGATAGTTGTGCTAATCTTGTTCGTAATACTTATGTAAATGAGATGGGATTAAACTCATGTCACATCTACAACCTTATAATTGGTATTGGTTGGGAGAGAAAGGATTCTTATAAGTTAGAAGGAGAGATACAATGCCATTTAAGGATGACTATAAGGATAAAGTTGAGTGTAACATTTTACTATTGGAAGCTACTAATGAATTGCTGGGAAGATTCTTGTCATATGATATGATAAAATGGTGATTTATGATGACTTTGGGAATATTTGTATTCTAAGTATGGTTAATACATTATATTATTTTTTTACAAGTCAAATGGAAGTAAAAAGGCAAAGAATCAACTGTGGAAAACAGCAGGAGTTAGAGAATTTGTTTTCCCTAAAGATGATGATGATGATGATGATGATGATTATTATTATTATTATTTAGTTCATAGAGATACATTTTATGGCAAATCTCTTTTCGAAATTGGGTGGTGATAGAAATGGAAAGTTAGAGTTTAATTACAAATGAATGATTAGAAGTAAGATAAAAAGGAACTCACTAAACCATAAAACTCAATATCCATAGAAATAAAGAGATACCAATCAATAATATTATACATAGTTGTTAAAATCGCAAGTCAAATATGCAATTTTACGAGTTTGTAAGTTTATACGTTTTTCCTTAATTAAAATAGATTATAAAATTGATTAGGAGTAGAATTTAAGTTGAATCATGAATTTAGGTGTACGATTTTACACGTTTACTGTTTTACTAGTTTGGTACGGTTTTGTATAATTTTACTGATTCTATACACTTTAGTGATTAGTAAAATCGCGATTTTGATAACCATATAATATCATGGATTAATTCAAACTTGATTTCATAATTAGAAGCCCATACTTATCAAATATAGTTCAAGTTCATGATCTACCTTGGGCATTTATCTTCGCAAGTCATACCTAATAAGAATTTTTTTTTAATGGAAGTAGAGTTTAGCTTCATAAATTTAAAATGTTGATAATACGTTTTGAAAGCTGTAAAAATTTTAAAGCAAGTAATTAATTCATAAGTCTAACTAACAATGAGCCAAAGTTCTTATAGATGTATTGGTAGAGTTGTTAAGTTAGAAAGTTTGGAGATTCAGAATGAAACAGCTAGAAAGATATTCTAATGTTACAAAATCTTTTATAAAGAACAAAGAAGATTTCGAACTTCCAAGAATTTGGAAAATAATCGACTTGAATATGAAGAATTAAAAATTTTGTCAGATTGTTGATTATTATTTTCATAGAATATTAGATATTATATTCTCTTTATTTTCCATGGTTAATACTTTTTATTTTATTTGAAGTAAAGTCTTAAGATAAGAGATATCAAGAATATTTTTAAATTGTGTTTCCTTAGTTGTTAGGAGCAATCTTACCTATTGTAGTATATATAATTGGAAACATGTTTAAAGTTGTCAACTAAACTACTCTTCTTTAAATGATATTTTTATTAATTTGGTTTTTCTTAAAGCGTTCGTAATTTTTATCAATCGAGTTTCCAAGTTGTTTTAATCAACCTTTTGAAATTGTGACTAACTTTTAATATGATAAGTTATAGAAAAATTGTTGAGATTCTTTAAATATGTAGTTCTAAAGAGAAAATTACATGATTATCAACCCGCCAAATAAAAATTAGATAAAAATAATTACCTAAATAGTGTCACTATATCACATGTCCAAAATGAGATATTGAATTTTTTTTTTTAAATATTTCATGTTGGACATGCGAGACTTATATAAATAATATATGTGTATTGCATATCCAACATGCGATATACATGCTTATCGCACCTTGCACAAGCGATATACACGTATATCACTCATCTAAGATGTGATACATAAATTATCCTAGGTTACGGTATTGCATCTTGGTTATTCTATACACATGTAAATTTGTGCATCTCACACCTAAGATATGATATAACAATATTGTGCAGGTAATTACTTTTGTCATATTTATATTTGTGTAGTTTTTTTTCCAGAAATAGTAGACATGTGTTTCATCGTAGTTCTAAATGTATTTTATTATTTTATTCGTGCATATATTTTAGTTCTTTCTTTATTTGATCATAGGAAGATTTTAACTTGATTGTAAAAAGACTTTATTTTCCTTCCCTAGGAAGAAACACATTGTATCTAAATAATGGTTCTCTTTTTAATAAAATTAATGAGTTGAAAGTTTTACCATCTAATTTTTTTTTATCTATTATTATAAAACCAACACTTCATTTTCTTTGATAATTTTTTAACTATATTAATTTATGTAGGCCCTACTAAACTTTTGCTTTCACATTATATTTTTCTACCATTAATTAGTTTATTCAAAACTTCCACCATTCTCCATAAATGTTCAAACAAAACCAACTATACAAAGTTAGTTTGTTTCACTTTCTTTTTATATTGTCCATTCAAAAATGTAAATAAAATTTGCAAAACTTTCACAACTTAATCATATACAAAGAAATTCCAATGTGAAAAAAAAAAGTATTTATAAAATAACAAAATTATCATACTTCTATTACAAAAAAAACAAAAATATGTAATTTTTTAAATTAATTTTTTTAACTCTTATGTAATAGGTGTCTGATATGCTAATGTTATTAAAGTAAGCTCTCTTATCATTATTTTTCTTTACCAATATTATAATATATATAATATATGTTAATAACTCAACAAGGTTCAATGATAGAGAGAGAAATAGCTACAATTAATGATCACTCTCCTTATGTCCGACACACTTCGGATCACAAAAGAATTTGGTTGTTAACGCACCATCTAGAGGAGAAGATTTTGTAGTACGGAAAAATACTAGGGAAATGGCTTTATATGGTAAAAACAAAGATGGCCTTATTGATGACAACCTAGTGTTGCCAACTAAAACAACACCAAATCAATAGTGGAAAAGAACTATATCATGATAAAAGTATGGTAAGGGAATTTCTTAGCTAAAGACATAGAAGAGATTATTTTTTATTCAAAAATAATCCAAGAGATCTAAACATAACTTTGTGAAATTATGGACAAAGTAATGCACTCAATTTTATAAAAAAGTGTTCTAACTTGACAAGAAATGAGTAATCTCTATTTAATATCATACCAAGTTTAAAAGTTTATGAAAAGAACTATTGATTATTGTTCTATTACCTAAATGTAATTATGAGAGAGCTATGAGCATTTGGCACATGGAGAGAGAAAAAAACCTCACTAGTTCTTCTTATTGGGATTGAATAGTGTAGATGCAAGGTCCTTACTGGTAGTAGCTATGTACGTATCGCGTGGATCTTGCTCTTGGCATGTGACCTTGGAGTGTTGCTGAGAAAATGATACTTAATGATGGGATGGCTCGGAGAGAATGACAAGGGAAGAGGAACAGACGGTGTGTCGAATGCACAAGTGACATGTAAGGATGTAAGGAAGCTTGAGTAGACCTCGTACGTTAACCTTACAGTTCTTAAGTAGTTGGAGTAGAAATCGCTTGAGTTGTCTTATTTGATCTTTCTTAGTAGAAGCTCCTCTATAGAAATACTGTTTATTCTCGCTCCACAAGTTGGAAATGAGGAGGAGCGACTGAGTATTTATAAGGCACTTGGTAATAAACGACCATTAGATCATCTCACTGATTAACAAATGAGATGGAGCAAGCTCAACTCATGGTTATCATAAATGAGCTCTTCATGGGCCAAGACCAATAGTCATCTCCCGTGTGTATGAGCTTGCTTGAGAAAAGTCATGTTGTAGACCAGTGCAACTATTCCTATTCCGAGCCCACCAAGCCAAATCTACCCAACCATCCTAATAATTGAACTAGACTCACTGGGCCCTATCACGTAGCTCGTGAGTCCAGTCCAAATAATAAATAATAATATTTATATTTTAAATCCCCATTACATTTTGTCCCCTGACCAAAATTCTTGGACAGAGTTTGAGTATTTTGGGCATTATTTATTATTATAGCTTTATCAATAACTCGTGCATAATGCTGCCAAGTACTCTTATAAAGTTACAAACTTCATTTTTGTAGATGAGTCATCGAGTAAAAGACAAGCGCCAGCACTGCACTTGATCTATTGTATATAGTTTACTTAGTGTGCGAACTTGATGCACCACCTCAGTTGTGCACGTCACCTTATGTTACATGAATGATATTGCCCTCTGAAGCCATTTGATATTATATTTGTCCTCCATTTCTCTCACATGTGCAAATGATTTGATGATTCCTTCCATAAATGTCTAGTTAATATATGCATCATAAATTTGCAATGACAATGTCAATCATACTTGCCAGATATATTTTTTCTTTTTTTTTTTTTGTAATTAGGTTTTTTCAGCAATAAAAAAAATCTTCACAATATCTTGATAAATCTTCAAATATCTGATCAAATCTTCATAATATCTTGTCAAATCTTCAAATATCTGATCAAATCTTCACAATATCTAGTTAAATCTTCAAATATCTTGTCAAATCTTCACAATATCTATTAAATCTTCAATATAATGTCAAATCTCCACATTATCTTATCAAATCTTCAATAATGAATAAGTACTTCACAATATCTTAATGCACTTCTTCTCTATTGCTATCTTGAATGTCTTTAAAAAAAAATCTTCCAAGCCCCATATCAAATACTTATCTTTATCTTCTTAGATTGCAGATCGTATGCTATATATACACATTCGGTGCATTAAAGCTATACTTTCCTTCTTGTACACCAAAGTAAGCAAATAGCTCTCTTTATTCTTCTTCTTCCACTTTCTTTATTATTCCATTCACAAACAAGGCAAGTCATAGTTCTTTTTTTTTTTTAATGTGTATATATATATTATATCAACATCTACAGTCCACGATTATAATCGCAAGCATAGGCACATATATGCGTTTACTACGCATTTGCAACATACATAAATTTTCCAATTTCGTCAAGACTTTAATCGTGAAACATCAACACACAAATATACTTGATTTCTTTAACTAACACGTATTTCTTTTGGTTCTTTGATGTACGATATGAACTTGCAAGCTTCATTGCATTTTGGTTGTCACTATTCAAGTTCCCTAATGGGTCAAAAGAAGGTGTAAGTCTCTTGGCCTTTTGCTTTGGCTATAACGCATTGCACAATAATCTTCACACTACTCTCTTCTACCTAGGTCCCTATATCGATGCCTTAACCTATACCACCAAGATTTTGTCCGATCCAAGGTTGATATGTGAATGTGTCATATATAACTTACTTTTATTGTAGCTATTTTTCTATGGGTGGTTCTGAAACCACCTTGCACGATCGGCCATCAACAAGGATTTGAATCTTGTTGCTCCTTGGGCATGGGCGTGGATTGGAGCAGAGATCAATGAACCACTTTTTCAGCTTATCGATGTTGAAAAAGAGATTACATTTTGGCCCTTTGTAGAGCCTCTCGAAGGTTATTAAAATAGCGATGGGCTTTATCCTCTAGGTTCTAAAGGTGAGGTTATCTTAGTTGATAACCATGATAAGCTAGATAGAAGTCAAGTTAAGTTCATCCTTCGGTGCATCCCAGGGAGCCTACCATCTTTGCTTGATAAAAGAGATTTGAATGGGTGATTCTTGGAGCAAAGGATGATGGCATACTCTCCTCACAGAGTGGCGCGCCAGTTTGGCTTTGATCAAGGAGTCCTGTATCTTCTCAACATTGCGTAGAGCTTTGATATATGTTGTCAGTCAATCTCACCAAGTGACTTCAAGTGTATCCATCCTACGATACGACAGCTATTCTTTCTTCTGTAGAGCATCGTAGAGTTGCTTTTGTTAGTTAGCTGACACACTGACCGAATTATATAACCATCTTTCATGACTATGCCTTTGCATTTGTAGATGATATGTTGTAAGCCCGACTCATATATCGCTAAGAGTTCTATCTTAGACTACCAAGGAATAGGTACCATAGGCCATACAGTAATATTCAAGTGGCTGAGGAGTCTACGTCGGGCAAATTAGAACCTTCTGTCAATACTCCTCTTTCAAAATCGAAGGGTAACCATCCACCACCTTAGCAAATGAATTATAGGGCAGCAAAACGTGCATTCATCGAGGAGGTAATAAGTCTTCATGTGTATAACTTGGTATTAGGTTGACGCAAGCTCTTTTCTAAGTTCACATTACTCTAGTGGTGTTGTTACACCCGTGATGGTACCAAGTGATAAGGACGATGACCTAGACAAAATTGATTACGATCTATCTCCAAACCTTTGTGATGACAATAGAAGTAATGTTGACAAGACTAAAGAGCTCAATATAGAAGATGATGAGCATACTCCTGATAAGGGAATCAAGAGTGCACCTGATGTCAATGCACCAATTGAGCTCTATCTTCCCTTAGTTGCTAGCGTGTCTTATGAAGACATGGTAGGAACTTCAGAGGACTATGCTGCCTTGGAGGAGATGACTTCGTTTCATGGCTTTACTGTACTGTCTCATTTAATAGCATCCTTAGAGAGTTTGAATGTCATGGATAGGGAGTTTTGGGCTAGTTATCCTATGTTGGGGATAGAGGTAGCCATTACAATGGTAAAGATGATTGATGAAGCAGTGCTACTGATGGCCAGACGTTGGAATTTTTTTTATCAATCATGGAACTTGGGAAAGTTATCAGATTTGTTGAAGGGGCTCGTATATTGCAGTTCAAAGTTGATAGCGTGTGGTTTGTTGCTGCAAGGCCAAGAGATTGCTGAATTACAAGGATGTTGATGGTGAAGTTACAAGAGCTCCAAAAAGAGATTGTAGCAGTAGAGGCTAAGATGAAGACTGTAGTAGCAGATAAAGACTTGGATTGCATCGTAGGCTTAGATTACCAACCCTACTTTGGACTTGTTATTACTGTCTTGTTCCCAATTTTTTTTTTGAACAATATGCTGGCACTTTTTATTTTGAGATGAATAGACTGCTTTTCTTGATTTGTTAAAGTCCTTTGACAGTGTTGCCATTTATTTGCCTGATTACTCATATCTGTGTATATCAAAATGCCACTTAAGATTATAGTAGTATGCACTTGCGATTAGGAAACAATGAATTCACTTAGCAGCAGCGATTCATGGAGTGAAAATGTATGATTCTTATGTCGCGCATCGAAGTAGTGCTCTCACTTGCTAGAAACAATATTATTATCATTAGGGTAATAGATCGATCGCGCTTTTAGCAACGATAGTATTATATGCCTTATAGGCTTGCCACCCTAATAATCATGTGTAATTGGTTAAGAGGGTATTTCCCAACACTTAACTACTCATTGCATGTTTTCCTAAAACATTTGCACTATGTTAGATGTGACATAGTATTATCATGTGCCTGGGAGCTAATGCTTCTACCAATTAGCATGTTGTAATCATGTTGTCGCGTACCTAGGAGACTATGCTTCTAATAAGCAGCAACAATGTATATAGCTAATACTTTTTTTTTTCATATGGAGTATCTTATGCACTAAGGAGATAATCTCTAACTTTGCAGCAACAAAAGAAATTAATAATATAACAAGAACAAGAGAAGGAGAAAATTTGTGCTAAAAAGGCTTTTAGAATGCAACCCATTATTTTATACGAATCATAATGAAAGTACATATATTGTATTTACATATAAAATTTCTTGATATACTGGAGATGACATGAAAGCTTCTTTAGATTCCATAGACCTATCTTAAATAATATATCATTTTCCTATCAAGTCTTACAAAACTTTCAACTTCATTAGCTTGCTTCTGCTTCTTCTTACCTCTACGGGAGCCACGCTTCCTCTTGCTATTTTGTTTATCCTAAGTCTCCTCCTAGGTAAGTAGTGGTATACTGGAGGGTTTCACAATAGTTTTCTCTCCTTCCTCAACATATTCGTCGAAGAAGCTAGCTTCAACGAAATACGACTCATTGTGTTTGAAGGGGTTCTTTACAGTGGGAATGTGTACATCTTTCCCTTTTCAGTGACCCTTCATACATTAATGCATGTTGAAGGTATAAGGTTATCATTGTATAGCCACTTCCTTCCAGCAAGCAAGTGGTAAGATACGGGCACATCGCTCACATGGAATCATGTAGAACCCTAAATTGGCCCGACCTTGAAGTCAACATTAACATACCCTAGCGTATGTGTAGTTGAACAGTGAAACTATTAACGAGAATCGGTTACTTCATGAGCCGTCTCATGTCTATACTCACAGCTTTGAATGTAGACATTGGCATGATATTTATAGAGGCGCCATTATCTATGAACATCCGCTTGATGTGGTGTTCATTGAGTGTGCTTTCAACGTGTAGCAGATGGCTGTGGTTGGGATTTCTCAAGCACATGTCTGCTTTAGTAAACAATATTGCATTTTCATGTGCATGTGCTATTTTTCACACAAGTTATGTTGTGTTGTACTTCCCTATCTTTTAGAGATCTAAGTAGTGTGGTTACTGCTACAAGCTGTGCCTCTTCATTGAACCCTAACAAGTCAAAGAACTTCCTGAAGTTAGCAGTTTTTATTAAGGAATAGCTACTATAAAACATGTGCCTTGATCACCACCTACTGGCATTTTTTTTTTCTTTGCCTCAGTTTGTGGCACTTCTTCCTCTTTAATCCTCAAATTGTGGTTGACAACACTTGTATTCTGTTGAGCATTATGTGTAGGGAGTAGATTATTGCGTACGTCGTTATCCTCAATGACGAGCTCTCCATTGTTGACTCATTCATTGAAAATCTTCTTGAGTGTCTAACACTCTTTAGTGGGGCGACCTACGATCCTGTAATATCTACAGAACTTAGGATTATTCTTCTCAGTCGCATTAGGAAGGTGCTCCACCTTGGGAGCTTGATGTTTTCATCTCTCAACCATTGGTCAAGTACTGCATGAATCTTCCCATGGGATAAGGAAATGAGACTACTGGTGGAGCGCTCCTTGGCTTATCGTTTCTTGGCTTCTTGCCATCTCTAGAACCTTTTCTTTGGACTAAGCTAATATTTGTAGCTCTCTTTCCATACCTTCCACCTTCTCTACGTTGTCTGGATACGGAGTTGTTGGTCCTTCACACATTCCCAACGAAAGCAGCAAAGGAACACAGGTTGAGATTTTCAAGGTGGACGGCATATTCGGTGAACATCCCTTGGATGCAAATCTTAACTAATTCCTTCTCATCCAAGACGTCTTGAATATCCAACAAGCATTCCCTGAAACACTCGTTGTAGTCCATAAGATCTTCCTTCGACTTCTGCCATGTTCTTCCCATATTAGTGATGGCGACCTGCTCTTGAGTAGAGAAGAACTTCTCCAAGAATAGCTTGCATATGGTTTCCCATGAATCAATTGATCTTAGGGAGAGACTGACATACTGAGTGTATGCCTTCTCAATTAGAGACTTAGAGAATTCTTCTAGCTTCAAGTCATCATCGAACTTGTAGACTTCCAATGTTTTTATAAATTTGAGCAGGTGTTCTTTAGCACTATACTTCTTTCCATCGAACAACATGCATTTATGACTAACATAGTCCTTTGGGTAAGGTTTTGTAGCAATTCTATGGTATGGAATATTCACGTCCAGCACTCTTGCAGAAGACTTAGCTTGAATCTCCTTCAAATAAATGTCTAATCTTCTTTTGTTATATATGATTCCCTTGGCATAAATACTGATAGTACAGTTGGTGCAACTGGGGCAGTTGGTATAGCTGGTGCACCAAGTGGAGTCAATGCAATTAGTGCAACTAATGCCACCAATACAATTGGAGGATTCGGTGCTTGAGGAAGATTAGAATTAGGTGAGGGAGCGGTCTCACTTAAGTCGGCATGAGAGTGCACATGTGAGGATGACAACCCATCAAGTTGAGATCTTGTATTATCTACTTCAGAAGCTGGTTGCTGCTCAACTATAACTTATGGTGATGGCGTTTGCACATTCACCCTTTGAAGCATATTCGCTTGGGTGGTAGGAGCAATAGCGAGCTGGGATAAAGAGTGGGTGCTTTGCTATGCAGCTAGAGTGGGCTGGTAAGGCCACACCTTGGAGTGCATCAACATTAGTAGCCATCCTTGGTATGAGATGGGTAAGTGCAGTCAAGAATTGGTTCAGAGCCCAAGTGTTCTTTTGTCTAGTTTGCATCGTCTCTGCATTGCTCTCTTATATTGCAAGTATGATCTATGCATTGTCAACAATGATGCCTTACATGTTGACAACAGGATCGGTGTTGACGTTAAGGTTGGCGTCTTCCAATGCCGGCATATATGGATCAATCATGTTAGGGTTGGGGTTGCCAACATCCTAATTTGCATTGTCATTAGTGTTACTTGGTTTTCTTCTTGGGGTGCCATCACGACTTTGTCAAGATCCTGAGTCCCTAGTGGAGTCGCAAAAAATGTAGATGCAGGGTCTGGCACGCGACTTCGGAGTATTACTAAGGAAATGACACTTGATGACAGGATGGCTTAGAGAGAATGACAAGAAAGGAGGAACAATCAGTCTCGGTGTCTCGAATGCACAATTGATAGGTAAGGGAGATTGAGTAGACCTCGTGCGTCAAACTTACAGTTCTCGAGCAGTTGGAGTAGAAATCGCTTGAGTTGCTTATTTAATCTTTCTAAGTAGAAGCTTCTCTGTAGAATGTTATTTGTATTCTCTCTTCAAAAGTTAAAAATGAGGAGTGACTGAGTATTTATAGGCACTTGGCATGCATGGTAATCATCAGATCACCTCACTGATTGATGAATGAGATGGAGTAAGCTCAACTCATGGTTATCCTGAATGAGCTCTTCATGGGTAAAGGTTAATAGTTATCTCCTGAGTGCATGAGCCTGCTTATGAAATGTTTGATGCAATGGATTGGTCCAACAATTCCTATTCCAAACCCATTAAATCAAATCTTTCCAAGCCATCCCAATAACTGAACCAAACTCACTGAGCCCTACCACCTAGCCCGTGAGTCAAGTCCAAATAAATAAATAATATTTATATTTTAAAGTCCTATTACAAATAATAGTTTTAATTTAAAATCCAATGTGTTGTTTTATGAAGCCGATACCTTCATTCTTCTCATTGGCCTCACAGTAGTCCTTCTAGCAAAAACTGATTATAAAAGAGCAAAAATGTATGCATAGATGACACTCAAATAAAATGTGGAACTTATAAGAAAAGAATCGTGGTAAAGTTTATTACATATCATTACTAAAATGATCATGTTTCTTTGAAAGTTAAATGAATCTGCAGAATGACGTGTCATTTATTTAAAAAGAAAAATACAAGCGAATGAGCTTTCTCAGCAAATCAAGAAAAATGTTTTTGCTGAAAGATGGATAATAAAATCAATAAATGGTAAAAAAGAAGAGTACATGTCAAGAATAAGGACGTAATTTTGCTGTGCCATGGATTGCTGTGGATGGCCGTCCCATCCATTTGGTGTGTGCCATTTGTCAAGCTAGTTATGCTCATATTGTTTTTTCTTTTTCTTTCCTATCAAAAGTATGTTGGGTCATTTTTTTGCTCTTTTCCAATACATATGGTCACTTTTTAACACTTGTCATTACTTTAAAAAAAAAAAAAGTGTCCGTATACAACTAATTAATTAAATTAATCACGTACCATTTTCATGAAAAAATATAGTATTAATTTTATAAAAGAAAAATAAATATGTTGATATACATAATTACTCTCTATAAATAGTCTATGGTACTATATATACATAAATAAAAAAAAATATTACATCGTTAATTTTAGGGATTATTCTACTTTTCAATTTATTCGATTTTATTGCAATCACAATTCGTATTTAGAAAACAATATTCCATATTATTTAGTTATTATTTCACTTTTTCACCTAAGTTAACTCGAGATGACACTAAATGAAATTGTCACAATCAAACTCATTGATATTACATTTTCTATTTTTTTTCTTTAAACTAAAATAGTATTAATATCCAAATTTGTTTCAAATCACTACAAAATTCAATTAGAACTGTGAACTAATCAAGTTTATTATTATAATACCCCAGTCTTATCATCAAACTATTCAAATTGCATATTCTATATATATATATATAGTATTGTGTATATTGATTGTGTAAATATATATTATATTTAGCGATATTCAAGTTATATATTTATAATATAACCCATTAATTATTAATACATCAACATAATCCTGAGCCATTAAGACCATTAGAACTTGTAGTCTATCAATGAGAGGAAGGCAAAAATCTAGTTGTCACTTTAATGAATTACAATAAATAAGGGATAAGCGTGCCACCAGTCATGACTAATGAAAGCATTTTATCGGATAAATTTATTATAATATAGTGACATTGTAAAAAAAGAAAATAAATTTAAAAAATATAAATGTAATGGTAATTAAAAAAAAAAATCAATGAGAAGTATGGCTAAAATAATAATAATAAAAAAGATGGTGTTCTTTTAATATAGATTCTAATTAATGAAGCCTGCCGATAAAGTCAAATAAACAGAAAAAATAAGCAACCCCTAGAATAAAGTAATAGCTATCTTCTTGTGCAATAATAGAACAATAAGAGAGAAATTATAAGATCTGATAGAGAAAGATGTGGAGAGAAGGAATACGATTGTGTTTGAGTCCTCTTTGAGATTGAAATGCAATTTGAATAGTGTGACTATAGGACTGAGGTATTATGATATTAAACTTGATTAGTCCAGAGTTTTAATTAAATTTTATCTTGAGTATAAATATTATTTGTTGGATTAAAATAAAATGAGATTATTCATATTATTTTAGTTTAGATAATTTTTTTCAGGAAATTTAATGTCAATGAGTTTTGATTGTGCCAATTTCATTCAGTACTAACTCAAGTTAAATTTTGGTGAAAAAGTAAATTAACTAAGTAAATAATATGGAACGTTGTTTTTCAAATAGGGACTGCGATTGCAATAAAATCTAATGAATTGAAAAGATAATTAATCCATAAAATCAATGAAACAATATTTATCTTTTATCTATGTATATAGTAGTTAGAGTCGGTGGATATGTATAAAATAATTATTATAGAATATTTATTGAAAGTAATTATATATATTAACATACTTATTTTTCTTTCACAAAATTAATACTATATTATTTTTTCATGAAATGGTACTGATTAATTTAATTAATTAGCTATGTGTTTTTTTTAATTATCGCCACTTTTTTTTTTTAAATTAATGGCAAGTGTTAAAAAGTGACTATGTGTATCCTGAAAAAGAAAAAAAAAAAAAAAAAGACCATACATATTTCTGAAAGAAAAGAAGCGAAAAAACATAGATGAGCATTACTAGCTTAACACATGGCACAACAAATTTACGTCCCAAGAATAATACCTGTTCATCACTTTTGTTATAAACACAAACAACACACCATAATAATAATAATAATAATAATAATAATAATAATAATAATAATAATAAGCCATAATCAATAGGAAATTATCAAAAAAGAAAAGAAAAAAAAAAGAATTAATCGAGTATTACATGACACGGCAATTAAGTATTAACCAAATTTTGACATCAAGACAGCTGAATTGATAGTTTCTAAAATTATTACCATCTATATTTTTTAATTTTTACACTTGAAATTTTATTAATATTTATATACCATTTATATATATATATATATATATATATGTTAAGTGACATATAATACTTAATAAATCTTTATTAATTGGGTGAAGTCCAATTCACTTTCAGCGGGTCCAGTTGTTTAGACGGGGATGCGAATGCTCATTAGTGCATTTATTACTAAAAATTTTCGTCTATTTTTGGCCTTTTGGATCTTTTCCTAATTTATCACTTAATTCACTTTCTAGTTTCATGGTAAGAAGTTTTAAACAAGCCTTTAGAGCTATTTTAATGGGGGAAAAAAAAAAAAAAGAAGAGGACCTTTTGAGAATAGTTGCAAATTAGAGGGCTTCACCTAAGGAGATTATTATGTTATATCTTTCTTAATAATTGTGGTTTGTTGAAAAGAAAGTGATATCTCAACGGATACAATAATTCATAATCATCATATGCAAATTATTAATTTGAACGTCTGGTGAATAATGACTTTTATAGTTTCGGTTTGAATATGAACAGGAATTCCACCCACGCTGGAATATGGCTGTAGCACTTGCAAACAAAAACAAGGCCCACAAAACTCCCGGGTTGTTGTATTATGCTAAATTGCTAATGTAACTCTAAGAACCTTCAAACGTGTGATTCTTAAGGAGGTCCCGGAAAACGTTTTTGCTCTAAAAAGTTAAAAAAAAAGGAAAAAAAAAAAAGAAGAAAAAAACCATCACTGATGACTGAAACTTCCTAAAAGTGATATAAAGATAAGTTTGATAAATAAGATTCATGGTATACTTTTTCCTACCGAAAATGTCAAGTTCAATACATTTTGGGAGAACTAGCTACCTTAGGGCATAAGTTTAACAATAATTGACTAGGTAAAAGCTCAAATTCAACTCACTTACAATTGAGTCGAGCTCAAGTTCGAGCTACTTAAATAGTTACCGAGTTCAAGTTGAAGCATTAAAATACTCAGCTCGATAAGCTCACGAGCTTAATCGAGCTTAAACAAGTATTAAATTGAGGTGAATCGAGTTCCAACTTATCAATATTAAATACTCTTTATAGTTAAATCAATATTTTAAAAAAATTGAGTTTAATCGAGTCAAGTTCGAGCTTATCGAGTATTAAATCTAATTGAGTTCGAGCTTAAAAATCAAAGCTCGATCTATTTCGAGTTCGAGTTTTTTACTTGAGTTGAGTTTGAGCTTGATACTATATCGACTCGACTCGAATCGTTTACAACTCTATTTTCTCATTTTTATCTTCATTATTATTCATTTTTTCCCAGACTAAAAGATCACCATTACAAGTTAAAGACTAAAATTAAATGGACAAATAGGAGTGCTTACAACTAACCTCTTTGTGGTGATATTTTAGTAAAATTTGGACAAAGATAAATAAATGCCCCATCTTTGCCTATTGCATAAACTTGAAAAGTACAACCCGACAAGGCAGCAATCCTAAAAATTTTGTACAATTATACAATGCTTCCAACAGGCTGATTATCCTAACATTTAAAAAAAAAAAATTCTTTTAAAGCTAGGACAACACCTTAATGATTGGCCATCCTAAGGAATTTCTTGAAAATAGGACATCCATCTAAAGAATTGACAATCCTAAAGAATTTCTGGAAACTAGGATGACAACGTAATCATAGCAATTCTACAACTTTTTAGAATAAAACAACGTCCTAAAAGGCTGGTGATGCAAAGGAGTTTCCGACCTAGTGGTTTTATCAATCAGTCCTACCATTTTTATTTTTCAAGTGGGATATACCATATTTAAATATTTTTTTTTATAATAGAAAAAATAAAGAGTTTCCTGAAAATATGATTGCAACCAAATAAGCCAGCAATTCTTGATTATTTCCCGTTTAGTTTGTCGTTTTGGTGCCATTTTAGTATCGTTTGATACCAAACAAACACTAAACTGGTACAAATATTATACTGATGAAAAACGGATAGCTTTATTCATAAATTGACCAAATCGAACCAATATTAAATTGATATCGAATCGATATGAATCCGATACAGATAAAAATATGACAATCTAAATGGACCTAAATCGGGTGGGATCTTAAAGTTTTTGAAAATAGGGAATTGCCCAGATACTAATAGGCTAGTGATACTAAGAATTCTAGCTCTATAATTTGAAATTTATCCCAATTTCAAATTTACAAGATATCTCCTTCTTTTTTTTTTTTTTTGGCCGAACAAGTTATTCCTGTTTAAGTGGTTAAGTATGATGGATGTTTGTACTTCTTCCAAGTCTTTTATTCTCACTTTAATATTTTTTCTTTTAGTATCTCATTTACAACAGTACCGTCACAGACACATTTAGGTGTGTATTCTTTTTTAGAATTGAAACTTAAAATTGAATTCATGAATTATAAAATTATTTAATCCCTCTATACTAACTTTTAAAACTTGTCAATATATTCATCATAACAATCAATAAAAAAAATAAATACATAATGAAATTAAAGAAATTTATCATAGATTCTTGTCACAATATAAGTTGAAAAGAAATAATCAAGCAACAATCATTATGCAAATTTATAAAACAGCAACAAAAATAATAGTAAATTATTATAATAAAAATATAATACTAAAACAAATTATCAACTACTTTATTACCATCTAAACTTCTTTACCACCACGGTTGTCATCATTGTTTGTCCCCATCATCAATAATGGTATTATTATTGATACTATGATGATTATCCATATCTTGTAACTACAAGTCTTTTGAAACATTTATTCAAACTTCATCGTCAATAACGTTGATGTCATGAATTTCTAAATCATTTTGATTGCGACTCTCCATATATACACTGACTTTTTGGTGTACTATCACTTTCATCTTTTTTCATTACCTTTTGCAAATTAAAAAAAAAAAAGGGATATCTAACCAATTCTGATTAATGAATTAGATAAATCCCATTTATCAACCATCTAATGGCAGATTTATATTAGAAAAAGCAGTAATGTGATCAATACCTAAAATCATAGAGTACATAGATCCAGAATTGTGCAATACGCAGAATTATAGGATTTTGAGGTCTGTTTTGATTGTTTGATTTTTTTTTCTTTTTCATATTGGTAGTTCTGTATGGATTTTTTGTTTCTCATCTATATTTGTATTTAAATTTTATTTATAATGGTATCTGATTTACAGTTATATTTTATATGTATTTGATCTATTTGATGTTTTCATAAGAACTGTCATATTTATATATATATATATTTACAGATCATTTGTTATAAAAAGTTTGAAAAAAAAAAAAAATCTTTCATCTGCCGGATGCCAAATAGATCCAAATCTATATCTGTTAGTTTTATGAATAAAACTGTCAATTTTTTATTTATATTTATTTTTTTATAAATATCTACATAAAAATAGTAAAAATATGATATAAAAATTATCATAATATGATAAAATAAACAGCCCCAACAGATTTTAAGGCATCTAAAGTGGAATTCTATCGAGATTTTACATTAAATGGATTTTATATAAGTTTAAACCGGAAAATACATCATAGAATCGCGAAATTGTGTAGGGGTCGAGTTAGGAATTTGGTAAGTGCGGTCATGGGATCATTAAGACAGACTTGAAATTGAATTCTAGATCTTTAAAATATTATTTTCTCGGTTATGATCCTTTCAAGATCACATGTTACTATTATGTTACCCGTCGCTACCACAATATCATTCTTTATCATCGGTGCGGTCAATTTTTTATTTTATTTTGAATAAATTATGTTAAAAGATGTTAATATTTAAAAATAAATTTATTTAAGGTATAAATATTTTAAGCGTATAAAAAAAGGAATCATGATTTTGTGAAGTAAACCAAATGAGATATCAACGTTTTGTAAAGTTGATTTAATGTATCAAAATTTGGATTAATTTTTAATTAAGTTTCCTTAGTTTTTACTAATGATCAAGTATTAATATCTTAATTAACTGACTTTATAAAAAATTGATACATTTTTTTAATCATTTAAAACGTTAATATTTGAAATGAATTAATCTCCAAGCGTTGATTCCTCTTTATAATCACTTGAAACCTTGACATCTTAAATGAACTTATCCCAAAATTGATCCCTTTCAATATAATTTATCATTTTTATTTTCATTTGTTTATTTATTTTAGATTGACATTTCTCATGTTTCTCTAGATTGTTCTCGAATTTCTAATACTAGTTGCTTTAATACTAACTAAGATGTTAAGCCCTGAGCACAGAAGGCATAATGAATTTGGTACATGAACTTGTTGGCTAGTAGTGGCTTGTGAAGCTTATATGTTATATGTGAATCTTATATTTTTTTAACCACTTGAAACGTTAATACTTGAAATGAATTAATCTCCAAGCTTATATGTGTCTCTACCGCAATGGTAATACCACCCCGGTTATTGGGGAAGGGTCATCATATCTTATTAATACTTTACATCCTGATTCTGTATCAATTGTTCCCTCCTTAGATTATAACCTATTGTTAGTCTTTTAGATCACAACTATTTTATCTTGTGTTGTTATTTTCTAGCTATATTATTGTGTGCTTAAGGACATTCAGACTCAACGAATGATTGGTTATGGTATTAAGAGAGGGAAGCTATATTACTTAGACCTGGAGTTAGAAAATTCCAACATATTACAACAGGCTTTAGCTGTAGAAAGCATTAGTTTTACAAAGAAGATAACTGAGATTTTACTTTGGCATCGACGTTTGGGACATGTCTCATTTGGTTATTTAAAAAGGTTATTTCCTAGTTTGTTTATGAATTTGGATATTTCTATTTTCAAATGTGATGTATGTAAACGTGCAAAAAGCCATTGTGCTTCATTTCCTTTGATTTTAAATAAAAGTCCTATTCCTTTCATGGTTATTCACTTTGATGTTTGGGGACCATCCAAAGTTCCCACATTGGGAGGGTCACATTGGTTTGCCACCTTTATAGATGATTGTACTTCCACGACTTGTTTGTGTTTGATGAAATCCAAATCAGAAGTTAACTTGCTATTTCAAAAATTTTATAACACCATTTGCACATAGTACAATGCTCGAATCTAAGTGCTACATAGTGATAATGGCGGGGAATACCACAGTTCTGAACTTCATAAATTTTTAGACTCTCATGGCTTAATCCATCAAAGCACTTGTCCAAAAACACCTTAATATAATGGTGTGGTTGAACACTTTCCTCATTGAGGCTCACATGCCTTTATGTTATTAGGGTGAAGCTCTTCTTTTTGCAGCATACCTCATCAATCATGTTCCATCTCAGTCTATCAACTTCAAGACACCCTTCTAAGTACTTGCAGAAGCTGTTGTTGCACTAACAATCTCAAACCTTCCACCTCATGTCTTCGAATGTGTTGCCTA
Source organism: Combretum micranthum (assembly GCA_024138025.1). Classification (NCBI taxonomy): domain Eukaryota; kingdom Viridiplantae; phylum Streptophyta; class Magnoliopsida; order Myrtales; family Combretaceae; genus Combretum; species Combretum micranthum. The sequence goes on from JAMXBD010002014.1 coordinate 97,155, forward strand.
TGTTCATCTCCTCGAACACCAACATAATAAGTTAATGCCTCAAGCCTTGAAATGTGTATTTGTTGGATATGCTATCTATCAAAAGGGATACAGGTGCTATCATCCCCTTACTAAACACATGCTTATCACTATGGATGTTGTCTTTTATGAAGATACTATGTATTTCTCTAAGTTTGACTTTCAAAGAGAGAATATTGAGGAAATCTAGACTTTTATATACAACCTTGAGGAAGATGTTGTAACAGTATCTAATCAAAATGTAGGTGACCTTAATGGTCAAAACTTGGATTTAAGTGGTGATACCTTACACAACGAAACAATAAGGATAGAAGTGGATGAGTCGGAGCCTAATTGTTAAACCTTCGATCAAAGAGAAAATGAGTCTCTCTTAATTGATACACTAAACCAACCGTTGTCTGAGGATATTCCTTATATGGTGCTAGAATCATCCAAGAGACAGTTACCACAACGTCTCACTAGAGGTATTCCAAAATCTACATATGAACCTCAGTTGTCTAGTAAAGTAAGATATCTTATGAACCATTATATGTTTGAACATCACTTGTCACAAACAAATAAGTTATTTGTCAATCAATTATTTACTATATCTAGACCTCACAGTATACTGGAAGCCTTAACTAATCATAGATGGAAAGTTACAATAAATAAAGAGATGGCCTCCTTGTAAAAGAACCAAACTTGGGGACTAGTTGACCGTCCTATAGGAAAAAAAACCAGTTGGATATCGATGGATCTTTACTGTGAAGTATAAAGCTAATGGTGCGATCGAACGTTATAAGGCAAGATTGGTGACAAAAAGACATACCCAAACTTACGGAATTGACTACACTGAGACATTTGCGCATGTAGCCAAAATCAATATAATTCGGGTCTTGTTATCTTTAGCTGCAAATTTTGATTGGCCATTGCAACAGTTTGATGTAAAAAATGCATTCCTCTACGGTAAACTCTCTAAAGAAGTCTATATAGATCTCCTACCAGGGTGCATGGCAAAAGAAAGACAAAAACAGAAGGTGTGTATGTTGAAGAAATCACTTTATGGATTAAAACAATCTCCTAGAGCATGATTTGGAAGTTTCACCAAGTCCATGATAACCTTAGGTTACAAACAAAGCAATTCAAATCACACGTTATTTTTAAAGAGACAATGTGAGAAAATTACTGCACTCATTATATAAGTAGATGAAATGATCGTCACAGGCAACGACCCAGAAGAAATGAAAGCTTTAAGGGAGTACTTATCCAAGGAATTTGAAATGAAAGACTTAGGCCCTTTAAAATGCTTTTTGGGAATTGAAGTATCCCGATCAAATAAAGGTATCTTCCTATCTCAGAGAAAGTATGCCTTGGATCTACTTCATGAAACCAGTTGACACTCCAATGAAAGAGGGTCTAAAGTTATGTATTGAGACAAGTCAGGTACTTGTGGACAAGGAGAGATATCAATGACTTGTTAGAAGACTAATGTACTTAGCTCACACAAGACTAGATCTTACCTATGCTATAAGTGTCATTAGTTAGTTCATGCATAATCTAAGTGAACAATAGATGAATAAAATCATGCACATTTTAAGGTACATAAAACCTACCCCTAGAAAGGGAATTCTATTCTCTAAAAACATAAACAAGCAAAATATCGAGGTATGTACAAATGCTGACTGGGCTCAAGCAGTTGATGATAGGCGATCAATTTTAGGATAATTTACCTTTATAGGTAGAAACTTGGCCGCATGAAAGAGCAAGAAATAGAATGTTGTTGCCAGATCTAGTATAGAAGCTGAGTGCAGAGGAATAGCCTTAGGAATTTATGAAGCACTATGGTTAAAATTTCACTCATAAGATCTAGGCCATCCCTTAAAGCAGCTAATTCAGCTTTACTGTGACAACAAAACAGCATGTGATATAGCCCATAATCCAGTTCAACATAAATATACAAAGCATGTCGAGGTAGATAGGTTCTTCATTAAGGAGAAACTAGATGGAAAAGTTGTGGAATTACCAAAGACTTAGCCAGAAGATTAGTTAGTTGATATCTTTACCAAAGAGTATCTAATCAGATGTTCTCAAAGTTCTTAGAGGGCATGTGTGATATATATGCACCAACCTGAGGGGAAGTGTTGAGATTATTGATGATTTGTTGAAATTTTGAAAGATTGAATATCAATTAATGTTATTTCCTTATAAATGTGTGAATAGGTCATAGACATTAACTAGAAGGCTGAATAGATAGATTTCTAATGAACTAATTGGGAATTCTAACCCTACATATACTTTGTATGTTTTGGCCTATAATGAAAAAAAAATATATTATACTTTAGTTTATCATTTTTGTTTTCACCCCTCCCCCCCTCCCAAAAAAAAAAAAAAAAGGAAAAATAGGTCCCACATATAGGAGAGAGGAATTATGCCAATCAAATAACTGCTCTTAACACAAACATAAACATATGCCAAATCAGATAGGTAGATTTATTATTAAATGCATACATTTAGCATATACAATATCATTAAAGGGATTTGTTAAGTTAGAAGTAGCAAACATAAGAAAAGCGATAAGGTTAGATCTTTACATCCCAAAAGTCCATGCGTCATAATTTAGATAATCAGACCGTTAAATTTGAAGATTTAAATCATTTCATACTAGGCTTCTCACCCATCTCAACCATTGCTTAATCAATTTATGGGAGTTATTTATAATACCCATGTGAGGTAATGTATATCAAATTAACATTAATTAGAAGGTTTTCAGTATGGTTGATGACAAGGCATATTAGTTATCTATAACCTTGTTTGTTGACTACTTTTTTATGTTGGAGTATTACAAATGATGGTACTAGAGCTGATCCTTTAATAGTAAGTAAATGATTTGATGATGAGCCAATTGGTCAAATTTAGATTAAAGGTGAGAGAGGGCAAGGAGTATTGCAAGGATACAACTCCTAATAGGCTCTAGGATCACTAATATGTAGAGGGTAGTAAAAAAGAATCGGACACAATGAAAAGAGGGATAAAGAACTAATCTAATGGTAAGGTATTAATATAAATGTTGCGTGTAGAGATTATGATACCCATGTAAATAAATGTAATATGGTTTGTTGAAGAGAATTAGTAGTGGCATATAAGGACAATAAATGCATTAAACTATCCATATTAGCATCCAATGAGGCTTATATGGCATGGCTACAACTTCTCTCTTGAAGACTCAATGCGTGTTAAAGCATTTAGCTATATTAATGACTTGCCTGCTTGCATGTAATGGTTGAATGCTTAAACTACTTGCCATTTCCTTTGAATGTTTGACTTTTCATAGGTGATAAAACCTTAATTCATGGTGTACCTATTTGATTGGTTATGGCCCTAGTGTACTCATCAATCAAATATTTTTCCTTTATTATATTAGTGGTATCTTAGATTTATTTACCACACCTTACGCATATGAACAACAGCCAAGCAAGATAGTTAGTCACTCGCACATTTTCATCCATAACTCTATTAATTTCCTCTTGTTCCTCTAAATGTGTGTAGAAATTCAATAAGGGTATATTTGGATATTTTTTTTTTATATTTTATATGTATTTGATTTATTTGATCTTTTATGTGTAAAAATATCTGTTTTCATTTGTATTTGTTTTTGACAAACATCTATTTAAAAATAATGAAAATAAGATGTTAAAATGACATAACGATGAAACAAATAGACCTTATAAAATATTTTGATGTATTTTAATTCAATTTAGGTATATATAAGGTTTAAAGGAGTGCTTTTGTTTATTTAGAGGTAAGAAATAGTTAAGCATATGCTTAGAAAAAAATTAAGTGAATTAGATAATTAAATCAATCAAATAGGAAAAGTGGTCGATCGTGTGACACCGAAAGTCAATTAAGTCAACTAGATTTATCATAAGTGGTTGATCGGTTTTCTAAATGGTTGACTAAGCCACAAAGTTGGCTCACCCATTTTGCTCAATGGGGGTGAATCAATTAATTCTTTTAGACTTTTGTGTATGGTTTTAACTAATTTAAGGCTCTAGGTGTGGGTGTCATAGGTTCATTCCATAAATCTTCTGGTTAGAAACAGATCAACTATATGCTTTATTATATTTACTCTTCTTACAATATTTTCTTTAGTAACTCCAAATTATTATCCTTGTGCTTTTAAATTTAAGGAAACATAAGGCGAGGTTGATCAAATTCAATCGGAAACCCAAGTTGAAGATGAAATCTACAAGTTATAAAACATAAATAATCTTTTCGATGAAGTAGAAATTTCTAGACTTTTCTATCTTTAATTTATGGCATTTATAGAATTAATATTTAGGTTTTCACAGTAAAGTTTAGTCTTTGATTAATTAAGAAACCTAGAGTTTGGTTTTCAGAATTTCATTTATTGTTTATGATTCAAATATCTAAATTAAATCAAAGTGTTATGATATGGAATTTACTTGAACTGCTTCTTTTCGAGTGGCTTATCATTTCTACTTGGGAGCAAGTTATTTTTCTGGCTGAGGTGAATTGTCAAAGAGCCAATATTATGCCTATCTATATATCTATCTTAATTTTAATTTCATAATTATTCTATGTATTTTTTTTTTTTAATTTTACTTCGCAATTATTCTTATTGTTTAACATGTCTAGCGTAAATACAGGCATGCATATTTGCACCACCTATTCTATTACCGCATATGTCATTTAACATATGTTCCCATTTTTGGGTATCCCGAGGAGGATACAATTATTTTGCTTTTTATATGACTTTGCTCCTTTTATTATTAATTCAAATGTTGTGAAAGCTTTGGTTTAAACTTAAAAAAAAAAAAAAAGCAAAAAGAAAAAATCAAAAGGATTATCTTTTAAGAAGGGAAAAGTAATTGTAGATGTTGTGTACTAATCAGTAATCACTTCAATATGCCTTTGGAATTTAGTCTTTTCAGAGCTTTTGTAGTGGAGTATCATGCTAACGCCAAACGAGTAGATCCAAAAACCATCTCATTCTCAACCACATAATGGTTTTCAATTCCACTAATTAGCATCTTTGTTTTTGCGCGCCCCCTCCCCAAAATTAGCATCTTTGCTTGTTCTCGAGATTCTAGTTAATCAACCTAGTCATCTGCACTGGTTCGGGACTGGCTCGACAATTCCAGTTTTGGAAAACATAGAACTGGAACTGAAATCAAGAAAGTTGGTTTTAGTTCGGTTCCTAAAGGTCGCTTCCCGATCCGGTTCTGGAACTAGAGAACCAGCTAATTTTTTTTCCAAAAAATTACATTGCCATAGATTAAAAAACTGTAAAAAACTAATGAAAAAAAGGGCCCTCATACACAAGTTTGCTCCATTGTGATACGATAAATCACATTTAGTAAGATTAAATATTATAAATTCATTATTAGTTACGAAAAAAAATAGCAAAAGTAAAATTAACATTTACGTATAATTTTTTTACAAATTTTTTAAGTCGCCCTAAAGTTGCCTACGTATCCGCTAGTCGGAATCATACCATTGTAGTTCTTTTTTTAAAAAAACTTTAGTGCGTAGGTTAATTTTAATTAGGAAATCAGAGCCATGTTTAAATAGTGGAGCAATTATTTAATTTTTCGAAATGCTTAAAGAATCTAATTTAACTAACCATTTTGAAAAAAATCTAAAGTGTCCTATTTTTTAAGGGAAAAAAGCCTTTTATGTTTTTTCATGTAATTATGAAAATAGTTTATTCCATGTGACAAAATGTTTTCTTTTTTTACCAACCTAAAAGTGAAGGATACCTCAAGTTTGCTCTGGTGTAATGCAGGTCATGCTTCTGCTAGATATGTTGTAGTCATTAAAGTACTTATGTTCTTCAGTGCTTGTGTATACCATATCTTATAGTTGCCTTTCCGCTCTATTCCAATCATCATTATTAGCAGGGCTTCTACTACAATCGGAGTTAGTCTTAACCTATGCTCATCCACTATAAGGCTTGTTCCATTGCAACAGTTGAAGCCGCATTGCTAAAACATGTCTCACGATTTTGGAAAGTATAGGATATGTCTTCGAATGCCCCTTCCACCATTCTAATATGTCGAATTCTCTCGCATCTATGTTGTCACTAAACTCAAAGGAGGTTGTCATACACTTGTTGATTTCTAAACCAGTATCGGTCCCACCAACTCCCCTATGCTTTTTCGTAAGTTTGTTCATATGTAAAGACAAGAGGTGGACCGCCTATTGATGATTGTTATTGGTGTAGGGGATGGACTCACAAGGACTTGGACTCCATAAATAAATGAAAACTATGAATATAACTCCAAAAGAATCTTACTTACCTCCTGGGTAACTCGAGACAAAATCACAATATATGCATTTTGAGCGTCTGATATTTTGTCAACATATTCATAATACAAATTTAAATAACTAGCAAGTTCATCTCTCTTACAACGATGATTAAGCAGCATAACAATTAGATAAAATCATCGGAATTTTCTTATAGTAATCTAACCGCTTTTTACACATGTCACTTATACAGGCCTATAAGCATAGATCATGTTGAACTTCCTACAAGGTACCAACATTGTTAACTATCCGAACTAAAAATAGATGCACACTTGAACGGTACACATACGAGAAAGTTTTTATGTAATCATAAAAAATTTTAAGGACTTGCAATAACTAATTACGTATATTCCAATCATTAGGACGCAATTGTATATTTGGTATGTGTATCACGACAAAATTACACAATCCATCTTTATAGTTAAGTGTGCTATTTAGAAGTTCGTATGTGGAATTTCACCTGTGTTTGACATCTTTTTTAAATTTCCAAGGTCTTATTCCGTTTTCTCGACAGAAATTATGCTAAGCTTTATGTACTTGCGAGTGATCTGTCATGTAGTTGATTACCTGTTTGAATGGTGAATATTTAAGATCTAAAGTTCCAATTCCTTCCTTTATACACATATTTAAGATACGACATGCACATCTAATGTGGAAAAATATGCCACCTAAAGTGGGTTGACATAATTCCTACAATTTAGGTATGCTTGTTGTATTTGTTGATGCATTATTGAATCTAATCGAAGAGATTTTTTCCGTCAACTTATACTCCCTTAAGATAATACTTATAATTGTGTAGATATTTGTTCTTCCATTCATTTTTCGTAGTATAATTAATTGTTTATGGATAACCCATTTCTCATCTATCCAATGACATGTTGCTCCCATATATGAGTGTTCTTGCCAACTATCTGACCAAATGTCGAAGCATATAGATACACATGTATCAAGACAGTGAAACTTATAGACAAGCTCTTGCTTACCCTCGTGATATAACTTCAATATTTCACAATGCGTCCTTGTGGCACTATATTTACGTGCATTCAGATTGAGGTATTCTTGAGCTACATAATTGAGGTCAGAATGTTCATCTAGTATAAAAGATAAGTGCATACTTGCAATCATTTAGGCCAGTCCTTTCTTGTACTCCTCATCTCCAAAGTAGAATAGGGTAGCACGATCATTAGTTGATGACCGAGCAATTTGTTGTTGTGATGGGTCCACACCACATTCAGTTAGATGGCGTGACCGCATATGTTTTGTTAAAGTCCGGTACCCATCTCTGATCTTACAGTTAGAGGCATAATTTCTGCTACATAATTGCAATATGCTCATCCCTTCTCATCTAGACCTGTGCCTTTTTGAAAATGTTTAGAAAAAAAATCTGATTTTAAGAGTCATGGAGGCTCACTTTGATTGTTTCCATCATTGCTCTAAGGACCATCATGGCCTTCATCTTCTTCTTCCATTTATGGTGGTGGAATTTTTTGCATTTTGGGGTCTTGTGAGTTTATTTGTGCATTTGTGTCATACATTGTTGTTACATGTTCAAAACCTAGTGGAGCAAGAAGTGAAAGGATTTCCTCTAGAAGTAAGTCACTGGTTCATAATTCATTAAAGTCATAGTAATTATACTGCTTGTCCTCATACTATTGGCCACGACTTCCTTACCTTTTCCCTTACCTATTAAGTTCATTGATTTCTTTGATTTACTTGATGCTCCATAAAAGAATGATGCCATTCTATATTTTCCTATAAGATATTGTAATGTAAAGAGGAAAAAAATAGACAGATATATCTTCCAAATAAGCGGTCAATATGATACAAAAATCAATAGGAAATTAAATGATTGTGAATATATGTTAGTAAATTTCCTATTATTTCACAGTTTGCATGCATTAACAACAAGGAGCATATTCATGTAAGAAAAAGTTTGGAAGCAAGAAAAGTGAGAGTGCAGACATGCTTAACTTGATTTATAGATTGATTTCGTCGGTAGTGTGATGCTTAAATTTGAAATTTTGAATGCCTCTAACCAGTCCATTGCTGTTGCTTTTACAACCTTAGTTAAAAACATCTTCTTCACAACTTTGAAATTTCATTTCCTTCGTCCAATAACATATATGAATCCTCTCTTTCTCTCTCTCTTAGTCTCTCTTTTTTGTATCTCCCTACCCCCAGGCCTTTACCCTCCTTCCCCCTGATCCTTTTGTTTCCCTCTCTCTTTTTCTTTCCCCTCTTCTCTCCTTATCATCGTGACACTTCTCTGCACCTTGATGGGCCCCTACCCCCATCAATCCTTCCTCCTTCCCTCTCTCTTTTTTCCTTGTCCCCTTCTCCACCTAGTCCCTCTCACCGTGACACATGTGCCTCCCCTCTCCCTAAAAATAAATGGATGTTGAAGGTCTAACTTTTTGGCTGCTGGTTGCATTTGTCTTCATTTCTACTGATAAACAGTTGTAAATGCAACAATCATTCAATGTTCCTTTTTTTTTTTTTTTTTTCAAAATCGATTGAATTGGTGGTTCCATCCTAGTTTCAAAACTGGATGAGGCGGCATTTTAGAATCGAGCCGTGCCTAAGTCTAGATCAACCTATTAACAAGCCATGAAAAAAACCTCCCTTATTTTGGCGACACCCTCCATTGAAAATATGAGAACTAAGATTGTAGGATCATTATGGTCCCATGCATATTGCATGCGGTTGAGATCATAGTGGTCCCACTTTCATATACGATCCTATATGTAGCACATCCTTAGTAAAAAGTGTTGCCTAAATAATTTAGGGTCTGTTTGGATTGTCTGTTTTTCATCTGTATCTGTATCTTTTTTAAAATGATATGTGCAAAATATATCCGATTTATATCTAAATTTTATCTATATTTGTTCTATTTGATCTTTTAATGAGAACTGTCAACTTTTTTTTTATCTATATCTATTTCTTGATAAATAATTGTTAGAAAAAATTTGAAAAAGTGTCTGTATCTGCCGAAAAAAAGCCAAAACAAACAGACCCTTAGCCTACTTATCTCTTTTACAAGTATGTTGTAATGATCCTGCAACAAAAGTAAAATTATACCCATTTGAGGTTGAGTCATACCTTTGAATAAACTAAAAGCGCACACACACAAACAATAATAAATAATATTTAAAAGCTTCATTGAATGAAAGAATCTTCACATTCTCTTAACACGTGTATGGATTATGCTAAAATTGATGTTTCTTAAGAAATGCCATGGACTGAAAAAAAAAAAAAAAAAAGGAAAAGAAGCAAATGTCACAAAATAAAATAAAGATAATATCATTTCAAACGGCACTTGATGGAGGTAAGGAAAGTTTCTTTATAATAATACGTCAAGTGTCTAGATAAATAATATGAAAGTATTAGTGAAAATCGAATCGGTGAGTAGGATTAAAACCTTACTTTCTATCACTAATATTTATCAAAATAAAATCAGAACTTATAAATCATTCATTCCAACACGCGGTATATTATTTTAACAATATGTATATCTATATTATTAAGCAAATACCTTTGTAAATTCACATATTTTAGAAAATATTAATATTAATATTAATTGAATTGCCACTACGTTCTTCTTATTTCTTAAAAAGTAGAATTTACCTTTTTTATTAGTTATTTCTTGCCACATCAATTTCAAAATTTTATATTTTGTGAAGATATATTAAAGAGATAATTGCAAATTTACCTCATAAACTTTTAAAGTGAGTTTATTGACCCCTTAAACTTTTAAAAAATTAGCACAATTAAAGACATGATATATTTTATGTTAAAACAAAACAGAGGATTTATAAAATACTTACTTAAACTTTCATATATGTGCAAATTTACCCTCTTCCTAAGCAAAAAAAGCTTACTTTGAAAGTTTAAAAGATGAATGTATACATAGATGAAAGTTTGAGAGGTAAATTTGTAAATTTGGACTATCCTTCCATCTTTTAAATCAAATCCCACTTCACGTATTCTAACTACTTCTTTAATCTTTAAATGTCCTATACTTATCGGATTCAAATACTGGTGGATCACATTGTATTATAATTATATTCAGATCTTTAGTGGGTGATATGTCCTAGGCCATAAAAGCTGAATGGCGTTATAGAAATATATGGATTGCAATGGAGATGCGTATCTGGTACAAATAAGCCCAGAGTGCTTCTTCACTCATGTATTTCGGTCCTTTAAGTACAACAGCATGGGTCGAGCTCGGCCCGATCCAATTCACAGGACAGTAAATCTTGACCTGGAAACAGACCTATCATACATAAATCCGGATCAGAGACCCATGGCCCGCCAAGATTTTTTTTTTTTTTTTAAACTTGTACTCAAAAAATAGAAATAGAAATCAAATAAATTAAAATTTAAACTCCAAGTAAAATTTGGGCCCACCAGCCTTTTAATCTTTAGCCCACTTCTAAAAAATCAAAACTCAAGATGTGCATTTCTATAGTAAGAATGGCAAAATGGGACTATGCAGAGAATATACATACCTACAAATATATATATACATACGCACATAAGTTAAAAGACAAAACATGATCCATGTTATTAAATAAATAAGCATAATCCTATTACTATTAGAGAGTTTTTACAGTTCCATTGACGGGACCGTCGAGTTAACCATTTATCCATTAAAATAAAGATAGCAATTAAAATATTAACTATTTTAGTAATTTGATGATGATTGGGTATGGTGTAGGCCGTTAGATGGTGATGGGATCGATCCTATCAAAATTACTGATGGAATCATTTCAATTAGGGTTGTGAAAAAAAATTGAATTTTAGGAGAACCGATTTGAAACCAGAAAACCAATAAGAAAAAAAAGAGTTGACCGGTCTATCGATTTTAGTTTAGGATTTGAGTTTTTAATTTTTTCGGTTCTCGGTTTTGTTTTCGGTTATAGAATAAAAAATCAACGGTTTTGATTTACCGCCCATATTTATATATATAATTTATAATATATTTATATAATTATTTTGTTAAAAATATAAATAGTCGGATATTATAATTTATTGGCGTACTTGTATTGAATATGCAAAATTTGCAATTAAATACAATAGTTTGGCAATCTTTTGATCATTTAATGGATAGTTTGCTCCCTAGATAGAAATTAAGACTTGGTTAGAAAGTCTTTCCTAATGTTTCTACAAAAAATTCATCAAAAGGAATGTACTCACTCTCCTTGAGAAATGAAGGATTGTTTGCTCGAGTGGAATCTAATCCACCGCAGGCTTATATACCTTTATTCCGAGATGTAGGAACTCCTAATGATTCCATTTATGTCGAGCATCTAGATGGAAGATTAGATATGTTCTGCATCAGTACAGTTCATCAAGTTAGGATTTGATGGGCATTTAAAGTTCTATGAATGGAAAAACGATTCGAATTGGAAAGAAGGGGTTGACATTTTAGCACTACCTAATCCAAGTTGTGGTTACCCATGAGTTTATGGGGATTATGGGATTTGATAGGCATTTGAAGAATATATTTTACTATTATAGCTTATTAAAATAAGCTATTACATTAAATAGTTAAATTTAAATAGTAGAATATAAGGTAAAAACTGTTTTATCTCTAAGGTTTATTAAAAAAGCCATATATAAATAGTCGGATATAATTCAATCATAGTTAACGGTAAATTTTGCATAACCATTTATTTAAATAGATAAGAACCGAAAATCGAAAAAATTAATAGAAAAAAGGTTAACTGTTAAGGCGGTTAATCGTTTATGATGGATCCGTTTAGAATCGGGATATTAAAAAACCTGTTATTACGGTTAGGTTCAAAAAATAGGGTCACGGATCAGTTAACCAAGCCATAAACACCTTTAATTTCACAAACTCAGTTTTATTCACAAACTCACCAAGCTGAATCGATCCTGATACTGATACAATACTAATATGTTATTGATACAGATCTAATACTGATAAAATTTTTATATGAGCAACTTCACTTTTAGGATAAAAATAGATATCTAGACCACTTCCAATCATTACAGTTGTTAAATTTGTTATTATGGAGACGCTGATCAAAGTTCCCACCCCATTTATCTCTCCAAAAGTTTTCTTGATTTCCATTTTCCAGAATGATAAAATCGTCCTGATTTGCTTTTATATTAAATTGCACCACTTCTTTATACAAATGAGAACCACCCATCAAAGCGCGATTCCCAGGATGATGAATTGATGACCACGAAGGGTTTGACAATTTGCTCTGAATAACCTAATCCATAATGCTGGTCTATTTTTGAATCCCCTTTTAAAACATAGAATCTACTCCACACAATTTGTACTCATTATTTATTTGATTTCATTAGCATTTTCACGCCATAAAATCTCATTATTTATATGATTTCATATGCATATTCATGCCACATAATCTTATATGTATGTGTTTTCATTATTAAATTTAGGGAAGAGATTTAATTGGAAAAAGTTGATTCGATTTTTTTATAATAAATAACCAATTGATCCTTTTGATTGCATATGACGGAAACAAATGATAATTATCAAAATCGCGAATCAAATATATAATTATGCGGACTTATAATTTTATTTATTTTTTCTTAATTAAAACCGATGCAAACGTGTTTGAGTGCAGACTTTACGTAGAATTATGAATTTAAGTGTGATTCTATACATTTATGATTTTAACGGTTTTATATAATTTTATACGATTCTACCGATTCTATACATTATAGTGAACAGTAAATTAACGTTTTATTTGACAACCATATCTAATGAATGGATCATTTTAATCTTGCATCTGTATTAACATAATAGCCTTGTCTCAATATAATATACTATAGTTTTAATTAATATGTTGTCGCTTTAGTAGAATTTAGCATGTGATACACCATGATACATGTATAAAAATAAATACAAGGAACAACAAATATTTTTTGAGACCATATTTCTTATAATAGAAATAATAACCTAAGGATGTTCAGAGGATGCAAAAATTAGAATTATTCAAATGTAATTGAAAAAACAAGGCATGCCGGAGTGGGGTTTGAATTTGAAAGATGGATTGGAGGAATAGTGGGATTATAAAATTTGTTTGGTTAAATGCAAGAGAAGTTGAAAAGATGATTTTTAATAAAATGGGAAGATCTTTAAGATGAACTATAAATAATTTTGTTATAATAATTTTTTTTGAAGTAAGGATACAGTTACCGAGGTTCCTATTGACTCCATTGGATCTATCCTTGAATCTCATTACCTTAAGAACACTATACCATAAAAGATAAATACTACAACATTTTCAATAATGGTACTTTGTTGTTGTTGTTGTTGTATTTTTTTTTTAAACCTTACGGAATATTAGGTCAAACTGCATATAAATTTGACAAGTGCATGCATCCTCTATCATGACAGAACTTGAAGTAATCTCCTTTTGTTTCTCAATCTGGTAAATAAGGTAGTACACCTTATTTACTCATGGTAATGGATCCATTGATAATATTTGACGTAGTATCATAAACTTCATTCAACCCCATAAGGAATTGAACTAGTTTAGTTCGATTATCAAGTTCTAAAATTCTCTACTGTAAGGAACACTCACACTGAACAATTGCTCCACATGTACAAATTGGCATACGACACACATCATTCATCTCATCCCAAAGTCTTTTGAGTCTATTAAAATACACTGTCACACTAGTTGTCCCTTGTTTAGCATTAACAATCTGATTTTGTAGTTGATATATCAATGGTCCATTTAACATGCCAAAACGTTCAAAATATCAATCCATAATTTCTTTGCAGATTGCGCATAGACGAAACCCTGAGCAAGTTCCTTATCTATGGTGTTTAATAACCAACACCTAACCATTGAATCACAATGATCCCAAAGTTCTTCATTGATTGTATCAGAAATAGGTCTAAAACACGATCCATCAATGAACCCTAGTTTAGCTTTAGCACTCAATGCTAGCTTAATTGATCGACTCCAACTCAGAAAATTAGATCCAGTAAAAGAAACATTCGTAAGAATCAATCCTGGACTATCCGATGAATTAAGAACGAAAGGATCGCTACCAGATCGAGAATTATTCAAAGTCATTCTTGATGTATTTAGAATTTCATCAATATCCATCAAAAATCAACAAAATAACATAAATGTATTGCAGAAATCACAAGAAAACAAAGAATCCCTAACCATTTCATGCTCTGATACCATCTTGAAGTTATGAAATGAAAAGTTGCAGAATTAAAACTTACTGATGTTTGTCGAGAGAGATACTCGAAGAAGAAAACAGAGAGAAATATTTTGGAAATTTTCTATTTCATTCCATTAATTCATTCTGTACAAAATGTTGTATATATACATAACAAAATAACAGAAACTCTATAACTATTGGTCCACGTGTCTAAAATAAATAGAGCTTGATATTTCTACATATCTGGTGCCTTGTCTCCATATTATATCCTATAGTTTTAATTAATATGTTGTCGCTTTAGTAGAATTTAGCATGTGATACACAATGATACATGTATAAAAATAAATACCAGGAACAACAAATATTTTTTGAGACCATATTTCTTATAATAGAAATAATAACCTAAGGATGTCCAGAGGATGCAAAAATTAGAATTATTCAAATGTAATTGAAAAAACAAGGCATGCCGGAGTGGGGTTTGAATTTGAAAGATGGATTGGAGGAGTAGCGGATTATAAAATTTGTTTGGTTGAATGCGAGAGAAGTTGAAAAGATGGTTTTTGAAAAAGCGGGAAGATCTTTAAGATGAACTATAAATAATTTTGTTATAATAATTTTTTTTTCAAGTAAGGATACAGTTACCGAGGTTCCTGACTCCATTGGATCTATCCTTGAATCTCATTACCTTAAGAACACTATACCATAAAAGAGAAATACTACAACATTTTCAATAATGGTACTTTGTTGTTGTTGTTATTTTTTTTTTTTTAAACCTTAGGGAATATTAGGTCAAACTGCATATAAATTTGACAAGTTATGGATAGCTTCCAAATTCATCATATCGCTTAGAAAATAATACAGCTCTTTAACACTATTAAACGAGAAAGATTCAGATATTCCTGAATCCCACTTAATAGTTTTGAACTCGATAACATATAATAATGTCCAAAGATAGAGAAGATTTGAAATTTGCTGAAAGCAATAACAATGCTTCATCCAAACATGGCTTTTGTTCTTCTCCGAATGCTGTCATCTTAACACAGAAGGTGCATGTGATTTTGGGTCCTCTATATCGATGATCGGTCCATGTCTACTATTTTTTTTTAACTCATTGGTTGTTCCTACAGATGATTGCAGAAGCAGTTGGGACATACTTTATAGTATTTGCTGGATGTGGCTCTGTAGCTATAAATAAGATATATGGTTCAATCACGTTTCCAGGAATAGCTGAAGTATGGGGTTTGATTGTAATGGTGATGATTTATTCTGTTGGCCATATCTCCGGTGCCCACTTCAATCCAGCCGTCACCATTACTTTTGCCATCTTCCGACATTTTCCTTATAAGCAGGTACCTTCTATTGTTTAATCCGAGAAAGCTATCAGTGATATCAGTACATCATTTGAATTGATTAGGGACATATAAGTCCAGTGAAATTTTTATATATTGATCGTTTTAGGATCTGTTAGATTGATTTGTTTTTTATTTGTATTTGTATCTATATTTGTTTATCATCTGTATCTGATTTGTATCTAATCTGTTTAATTTTCTTATAAGAAAACCGACTATTTATCATCGGTATCTCATCTGTTTCTTATCTGTTTCTCGCCAAATAAACCCTTATATCTATAAATATATATTGATATACTTGCTCACCACAAACTTGAATACGTGGTGTACCAAAACTAATAACCTTGCATTTCGTACTAAACTATGAATAAATATTGTCACTACCATACATTTAGCAGATTTTACTATATTTTATATAATTTTTTCCTTGTTTAAATATATTTATATATGGCTTCAGTAGAAGGTTACATAAGAATAAGTATTAATTAATAAAACTTTGGTAACTTGACTTTGAATCTTTGTGTGTATATATACACACACATCAAAAAGGATGTTTAGTAGGTAATACACGTTACATAAATATACACATAATGAATAAATATCGATATTTTTTTTACGTGTAACCATATTATTAAATCATGGGAGATAATTATTTAGAAAACTGCCTGCTGTAATTTTGCATATATTCATAATTACATATATATGATATTTATTATTAATTGAATATTTTTCCCATACTTGCATGGATAAAAAAATTTATCATTCGTTCAATCATTCAATCATTCGTTCTTGAGATCATCATCTCCTTCCTATTAATGTTCGTCGTATCTGGTGTTGCAACAGACAATAGAGCTGTGAGTAATGTTGAGCTTTCTCCAGCATCCCAAATTTGATGTTTACAGTTTCATAAGCTTTGCTACTGTTGTAATAATAATTGTTTCTGTTTAGGTTGGAGAATTGGCTGGCATTGCAATTGGAATGACAATCATGTTAAACGTTTTCATTGCCGGGTAATTTTATCTCCCCCTTCCATATTCTCCAATAAGAAGGAAAATTACATATTTCACATAATTAAATAGACACACACACACATCTTAATTACATCATCTATCTCTAGTAACATGTATTACTATAGATATTTTTATTTTATGGTTTATATTTGTCTTTTTAGGAGTTCCAAATTCTATACACTCATGTAATCTCAATTACTTAATTCTATATTTATTAATAGAGTTGTCAATGAGTCAAATTGCTTACAAACTATTCAAACTTGGCTCCCTTCAAGCTCGGCTTGGCTCGACCTCGATTAGAAAATGAGCCAAGTTTAATTTTAAAATAAAGTTCATTTATTTAAACAAGTTATGCCGCGAGTTAGCTCTAAATAAGATCATTTAGGATCATGAATAAACTTGTAAAGTGGCTTGTAAATAAGCTCATTATTAGATTTTTGAATTTCATATTTACAATATATTATATATAAATATAATTAAAATAACAAAAACTAATTTTTATTTGACATGTATATATATTTATTAACTCTTATGTAGTATTTTTAGGTTCTAAAAAAGATTAAGAAAAAGGTTATCTAAATGAGTTGACTTTGGGCGTAATTGACTCGATAAAATGCTTGGTTTAGCTCAAGCTTAAACTTGAAATAAAGCTTATTTGGTTAAATGAGCTTTTATGCTAAAAAAAAAGCTCAACTTGAGTTTGATAAATTTTAAACAAGTCGAGAACAAACTTTTAAAAATTAGATTTAGCTTAACTAATTTCATTTGCAGCTCCATTTATAAATTTTTTTATGTAAGATGGTTACAATATTAAGCTAAACAACAAGCATTATTATTTCAAACTATCTTATTATTGAAATATAAGTGTGTCAATGTGCCTAAGAGTGGGAAAAAACAATATATATACGTCGGAATTGTCAATCTGCAAGGACTATAAATTTGCTACCAATTTTACAACCACCTAAATTTTACATATCTTGGATTGGACTGAATTTCAAATTACACCTTAAAAATGTGGAAATGAATAACTTGTTTCGACTTAATAAAATAGATGATGGGTTATGCCAATAATTATGCTTTGGTAAGATGGAAATAGAATTGAATTGATGCACATTTTATAATGTTGATGTTGATGCATATATATATATATATATATATATTTTAATTGTGTGAAAGTGCAGGCCGGTTTCAGGGGCATCCATGAATCCTGCAAGGAGCATTGGGCCAGCAATTGTGATGCATGTTTACAGGGGATTTGGGTTTACATAGTTGGGCCGATAATTGGCACCATATTCGGAGGTTTTGTATACAATTTGATTAGGTTCCCTGACAAGCCACTCCGGAAATCACCAGATCCACTACTTTCCTTAACAGCATTTCTCGGCATAATAGTTGTCATTTCTAGGTTTATTCATGTACATAGATTCGGATTCAAGAAACGCTTCCTACCCGTTCACTTTGTTCGTTTACATAAATCTTTTTCCTTTTTTCGTTTGTTCATCTAATTCCATGCTTTCGATTAACAATCATTTGGTTGGTAATGCGTAAAGAATAGAAACGAAATGAGATGGAATAACATATGATGGATTTCAAGGATTAGGATTTCCCTAACTTAATTTTGTTACAAAACACTAAATTCGGATATCAATAGGAATTAACATCCTATTCGGAGTGAACTGAACTTGGCCTTTTTACCCTAGTATTAGCGTAAATTTCATAATTAAAAATTTACATTTTATTATATGATAATCATATAATCTAAACCATGATTGTATAATTTATGCAATCTAAGCTAACGAGGAATAAGAGGTTTACCTTGTGGGATTTGAACAAGGAACAACGATGTCGGGTGGATCTACGTCGGAAACTTGAATGTGGGATGTGCTGTCCCACAATTCCTCACTTTTTAGCCTATAATTACCTGTCCCTAACCCTTCATACGTTTCCTTAATATGGAGAAAATCACTTCCAGATTTGCCGTGTTTCAGTTTAATGTGTCATGCTTATACCACAAATTTAAGTGATCTCATGCATAAATTATTCAAATATAAGGTGTTGTTGGCTCCATTTATTCAATTTGGGAAAAGAACTTTACCTATTCATATGATTTTCATCAGAACAAGTAGACATAAATTATCTACCATCTTTAACTTAAACACACACACACACACATATATATATATATATATATTTATTCATAAATGTTAAATTTTCATGTTAATGTCTCTATTTAGGATCGTGTTATCTATTGAAGTGCATAAATTAAGTTAGTATTTTCTATTTTCTAATTCTTCTATAGGTTCTCTAGGATTTTCCCAATTGTGTGTTCAAATCCTGCTATTTATAGGACTCTCTATTGATCCCCAATGTATAGATCTACTTCCACTACCATCTATCATTTTTTCTTCTTCTATAATTTCATTGTCTAGAGGTGTATTGGTCTCTAAATCACTAACCATATAGCCCACATTTCATGTAGATTTTTGTATATTAAATTATCTTTTGGGATCCTGCTTTTGTTACCTTCTTTTAAATGTTTGGAAGGATTCCTCTCTGTGTTTTCTAATTCACTACTGTATATTTCTATTGGCTCTATGAATTTTATTCATGAACTTGGTATTTAATTTATGATTTTGTCTATGTTTAATTTATATTGTATGTTGCTACCATTTAATGCTCTTCCTATTAAACCTACATTAATTAAAACATTTTCTGCTACGTGATCATCATAACCTTTATATTGTTATCGTATTTCTAAATTTTTATATTGTTTATGCTTATCACGAAATTTGGTGCATAATAAAAAATTCCTTTATTCTTACTCATGTCTACCTCCATAGTTCCTAATACAACTTTTCTAATATTGCGTGTCCATGATTTGTCTAATATTACCAATAACGGGTCTTTTTAGATTGTCTATTTTTCATTTGTATCTGTATCTTTTTTAAAATGATATGTGTAAATATATCCGATTTATATCTAAATTTTATCTATATTTATTCTATTTGATCTTTTGATGAGAATTGTCAACTTTTTTTTATCTATATCTATTTCTTGATAAATAATTTGTTAGTAAAAAGTTTAAAAAAAGTGTCTGTATCTGTCGAAAAAAAACCAAAACAAACAGACCCAACAGCTTTGCCCATGCTGTCTAAACCTTTTACTCCAATTACTATCATCTCCAAACGTTATCCTATTTTTAAATTTTTTATATTGTTTATGCTTATCATGAAGTCTAGTGCATAATAAAAAATTTATTTATTTTTACTCATGTCTACCTCAATAGTTCCTAATACAGCTTTTCTAATATCTTGTGTCCATGATTTGTCTAATATATTACCAATAATAGTTTGCTCCTGTTTCTTTTTACCTACCAAACCTTTTACTCTAATTAGTATCATCCCTAAGGGTATTAACATTCTTTTTCATGATTTAGTTTACTAATTGTTGTATCACTTAATAGTTTTATGTTTATAGACTTTGTTTTAATTATAACAATCTCTTCTCAATTTGTCCTAATTAATTATTGTCCTTCTGAAGTTCACCTTCCTACTTTGTATAATATTTTAGGATTTAATAAATGTATGTTTCTATTAATATAAATTTCTATATCTCTGTCTATGTCAAGTATTTCTAAATTTCTACTTCTTCTTTCACTTGTTATTCTTCCTCATTTACTTGAATCTACTTGTGTTTGTCCTCTTATCGGATTATCTATGAGTCCCCTACCTATACCTCGAATTCTAAGCGTTTATGTTTGTGTTCAGGAGATTTTGTTTTTGTTTAATTACAGATTTAACAAAACAAGCTTTCTAGAGCCATCCTAACTAAAATTTTTTCAGTCGCGTTGTAAAGTTTGAACCAATTTATTGTAGATTGATGTAAGGTCTAAATCAGAGAAAGTAGCTGTATGGGGTTAGGTATTCAATTAGTCATGTCAACTTTTCAGATGGATAAATGTTGGTACTTTAAAAAAAAGCTGAAATTTCATATATATTTCAAAAATATTCACGAATAGTACTTATAATTTATGCTTTTCTATGTTAAATCATGACTTTACAAAAACACATATAAAAAAATAAAAGAACCATTATAACAAATACCCGAAAATACCAAAATTACATATTTAAATATTTTAGAATGGTATTTATGATATCAATAAGGTAAGTTAATTTGTGATATCATCATTGCTTGAAGTAATTAAAAAAATGTATAAATGTTCTATAAAGTGAATTAAATGATAAATCAACATTTTGCAAAATTTATATGAAGTATTAGCATTTGGATTAGTTTTTAATAAATTTTTTTTAATTTTTCATTAATAGTCTACTATTTTTTTGAAATGTTGATTCATATTTTTAACTATTTCAGACGTCAATACCTTTAATGAATTTACCCTCCGCTCAAACATTTAATACCTTAAATGAATGAGATGAAAGAATGAGATAAAGTCATAAATGATACATAAACTTTGATAAAATATACACCTAGATACTTGAACTTTGAAATTGATTGTCAGTACTTAAACTTTAAAATTGATTAATTTAATACCTAAAATAGCTTGACGAAAATACTGTTGGAGTGCACGAAAAGTTATTTCTAGTACTAAATGATCAATTTCAAAATTCATGTCCCATTTGTGGCATAAAAGAATAAAAGAATGAGATAATGTGAACTTTGTTAAAATAAGCAATTAAGAATCTCAATTTTGAAAATAATCAATTTTAAATTGACGAATGTATTTTGGCATGTAAAAAAAAGTTCATTTACATATTAAATTGGTCAATTTTAAAGTTCAAACACCATTCGTGACATTAACCTTAAAAAGAATAAACCCATCCCTATACATTGAAACAAAGAATACAGTAGAATTAAATATGTATATAATTTATTTATGAAAAAATATTAATAATAAATATAAGGTAGAATAAAGAAAACTTATAATATATATATATATATTATATAATTAATGAGTATAACATGAAGTAAAGAACCAATTCCCTCTTCAATCCAAAATAACATATTATAAAAATTTATAGTTCTAACTTTTAAAAACACTTTTAGACAAATTAGTGTTTAGAATTGCAATTCCAATTTAAATTTAGTGCCGTTTATGGGATCCCTTTTATTTTTTTTTCGTACATTCATGCAGTTGGTTGAAGAAAGTGAAGAGAACCCTTGCTGATCCACCGTTTGGGTTTGGGGCGTGCGCATGGCATTTCCTTTTCCTTCACCAATCGTGATGCATCTCATTTATCTTTCCACATGTCTCTATCCTTCTGCAAACGTGTTTTGACCTATCGTTCTTTGAATTATTGTACTCATTCTCGTTCCAATCTATAGGAAGCAAAAGGCCTTTAATACTTTTCGTCCTAAAAACAGCTGTGTCGCAAGTTGCTGTGCTTGTCCTCTTTCGTTAACATATATATATTTATATTAAAATTTGACTCTTTCTACTCATTTAAATTTTGGGAACTGAAACCATGATGGAGCCGCAAAGGAGGTAGGGTTGGGTCGAGTTTTCGATTTTGGGTTTAACAAATTAATGTACTTGAATTAAGTTAAATTTTTAACAAATTTAAAAAATTTGAACTCGGCTCTTGAGCTAACTTTGGTTAATGGGTCTAAGAAATGAGTTAGAGCTTGTAATCATTTACAAAATGACTACATATAATAGTATTTATAATGTTATATTAATATATTAATACAAATAATTGTATATATAAAATAATATTATAAAAATATTTAGGAGCTCTTAATAAACTTATTTACAAGCTTGAGTAAAAGTTGGGGTTTGTCTCATTTAATTAGATAAGTTTCATTTTGGACTTGAGCTCGACTCGTTTATTAAATTAAACAAGTTTGAGGCAAGTTAGGTCTAAAATGAATTAAGCTCGAGTAATTTGTGAATAGCTTAATTTGTTTATAGTCATAACTATGTCATAATGTGATAGAGATTGTGTCAATAACTTATGTATAACGCAAGGTTGACATAATTTCTCAAATTAAAAAAAAAAGATTTTTATGAAATTTTTTATAGTAATGTCCTTCGAGAAAGTAAAAAATATGTTTCTTCTTCAAAATTTTACAACTAATTCGGGATAAACCAATAAAAATATAAATCGGTAATAATTAAGATATTAAATAACATATAGAAACACTAAAATAAAGTACTTTGGATAGAGTAAAGGGATTCTTAAAGAGCCGAGTTCTTAAAAATTGATATAGGACTTAGAAATCTTGAAACTAGACCCTTACCAGTTGTAGTGAACACAAAACAGTTAAAAGAGTAAAACTTCTGAAATTCCGATATCATTTGTTTGTTTCTCAAACATCCACCGCCTGAGAGAATCATTAATTTGGAACATTAAATGTTGGGACTATGGTTCAATTCTTTCAATTTTAGCACGAACATTCCATTAATACACCAGTCACTACACCTAAAGGGATGTGATGGCTACCGTGTTAAATAACATTATAGTGATAGAAATACTATGTGAGGAAGTAGACGTTGTCACGGTTCGGTCGGGTCTGAAACTGGACCGAATCGTCGGTTCTCGGTTCCAAAAGTGGTGGAATCGGAACTGGACCTGTGGAAGCCGGTCCGATTCCCACGGTTCGGTTCCGGTTCTAGAGGAACCAAGAACCATGAAAAAAATAAAAAAAAACAATTAAATAATTTACTTAATTTAACTAAGAAAAAATACAAAATAAATTTTTAACTTGAAATAACATTAAGCCTAACAATAATTATTCATAGCATTAGTTAAAAGAAATTCTATAATTATGTATTTATTATATATACAATCACTTATATTTTTTTAGTTGTTATATTAGCAATGTGACACTATAAAATATTCAAGATATAAATAATTCTCAATAAAAAAAACGAATCACACATTATTAAGAAAGAAAGTCTACTTTGATTAGAAGTCTGCATAAATTTAACAATTTATGATTTGAAATGTATTTATTACTTATGTTGTTAATAATAACACATTAAATATTATGAATAGGAAATAAATTTTTTATTATTTATGCGAAAATAGTTTTAGATATTTATTTTATAATTACAATTTTTTATAATTTTTTTCTTTTTTTCTTACTTTTTCTATAATTTTTATGGTGTAGAACCGCCAGTTTTGCAGGTTTGCCGGTTCCTGAGTCGAATGTTCTAAAACCGTCGGATCATGCAGTTTTTAGGGATAGAACCGTAAGGACCCGTCGGAACCGATAGGTCTTTTACCGGTTCAAATCCGCCATTCCCGGGCCGATTTCAGATTCAAAAACCGCCGGTGACGGGTCGGGTCGGTTCCCAGTTCGGAACCGACCCATGATGATGTCTTAGAGAAGAACCAAACTAAAACAAGCAGGCATAGAAGTATTAAGATTTGGGACCATCCTTTTGTAGTGACGAAAAGATTTGAGTGAGTGGTTACAAAAGAAGCTCTAGAGAGCACCCTGAGTCAAGGCTCTCTTTATCCGGAGTCCCTACCGCATTAGTTGGGCTTTGGTCCTATCCTATCCACCATACCACCTTTTCTCACCCCTTTTCTGATGCAATAATTCGTTAGGGCATGAGGAGTTTGATTTCAATCACTGTTGAAATAATAACCCCTATATATCCACATGACTTTGGTATGGGCATCAACATGAGCATGGACCCAATTATATACCAAAAAGGTTTTAATGATACAGATACATCATGTAAATTGATTAACACCATATAAATATCGATAAAATTATAATATGCAAATAGTTTTATAAGAATTGTACACTATTTTTACCACTTGTCCGAAAAAATTAGAATTTACACATTATTCATTCAAGCAAAATGCTATAAGAAAACTAGGCCTTAGTTTAAAAATAAATTTTTATCGTAAAAATTATTATTATCGATTCTATTTGTAGAATTATAACTTATTTTACCAATTTTTTCATTATAGAATTTCTGTCTATATAAGTTAATTTTTTTACGCGAAACATATTAGCATCATTAAATCTGTTTTCAATTATATACGAGGAAGTTGTGATTGTTGTCGGTTAAATTAATCCTATCCTTATCATTAACCATAAACGTTTTTTTCTGGAGATTTTTACCTCTTTTTATAGGGCCTTGAAACAATAATCCTTCGTTTAATCTGAATAGCTAGGGAGTGGTTATTATGGTAAAAATATATGTGCAAGTCCATCCACGGGGATACTTGAAATCGAATAGCATTAGAAAGCTAGAATTTGTGGCCTTTCTGAACATATTATTGAGAGTAATAAAACGGGTTTTCATAGAAGACCACTCTACCACATTGAAGATAGTTTTATAAGTGAAATTAAGAAAAAGAGATTTGGTATTTTTGGTAAATATAATATACTTTATGATAACATCTATCTATATAATACACTAAAATGTCAAAGTTGGTTTGGTTGCGCGTCTCTCGGGGCATGGGATGCTAATCAAAAGTCTGGAGACCTAACCTTTTTCATGGCATTTTCTAGAAGAAACTGAGGAATTTTAAACTTCAGGTATTTATCTAAAATGATACTACGGAGAACACATGCAACCATACTATCTCTTAGCAATATAAAGGGTGATGTCGTTTCTATGATATATGAAGAAGTTAGACATTTTTATTGAATAAGTTGGTTACAATAAATTGAGTCATTTCTCTTTTAATCCCAAAATATACCCAAGACAAAACCCATATGGATATCAACCCATGGATGGATAGAATTACAGAGCAGTAGCAAATATTTCTTGAATGCTTCTCTTTCCTTTTGCCTTCTCACGCAACGGATTAAGTTTCAGATAGATCCCAAAACCTCAATCTGCTCTCATATTAAACCCTATTTTATAACCTTATATGCAAACCCGTCCTGTAGAGTTTGCTTAGTAACTTGAAAACCTGCTCGATTCTTTTTTTTTTTTTTTAAGATCTCCCTTTTTCTTTCTTAACTGGTTTTCAAATAATAATACTATTAAATAAATTTAAGAGGCTTAAACAATAATGATACAAATGATTTAAAGAAAGAACTATAAAGTTGCGAACTAAATGATTTCATACATTATATGCAGAATTGACAAAATAAATGACGAAATAAATACCAAAGTTGATGTATTAATCTATATAAAAGCAAAGGACTAAGATGGGCCAAGCTTTAAAGTACTTATATTTATGTTTTTCTTTTTTTTTCCCCAATCAAATTATAAATTTACAATATAATTGTATCTATGCTTATTCAATAATTCAAATTCGTGTGTTTTAAACAAATAATAAATAAATAGATGGGATCGTTCTCATTCATGCATCAATTTAACTTTTAAATGTTGTGTAAAGCCATCATCAAGAGAGCCATCACCTAAAGCAATCACTTTTACAAATGCTTTTATTTTTATTTTTTTTAAATCTTATTATTGGTCCGCTATCCATCGAGTATTTTGTAGTATCCAAACTTGACCTTATAATCCTGTAAGACTTTTATTCCATATCCAAACCCGATCCTAAAATCCTATAGAGTTGAACCCTTAGGGTTTTATTGGATTGAGTGGACTAGAAACTCTAATATAAAACAGCCAACCGATTACATCCTAATCATATACTCTCAATCACCTATATTATAGTCCTCATTATCCTAAGTTAATGGAAATGCTCCCTTATAGCATCGGTACTTTTCTCTCCCTAAGATAACAAGTAACTCGATAACCAACTGGCGCGTATCTCCCTAACCAATAATTCACTCACTGAATATGCAAAAATAGTTGACTTACCATGCTTAAATAAATATTTGTCCACTAAATTATAACGACCAATTGTTAATAGAGGAACAAACAAAGCCACAGTGGGCTCAAAACACACATCTTGAATACACCTCTTCACTATCAAATTAAAACTTGACAACTTAGATCAAAGAGTATTGAATAAGACATACTTATAAGATATGATATTACCTGCCACATTACTACTTCCCTTCTTATACTTAATTATATATGCAAATCCACTAAGAACTCAACCACTTAGCTTGCCTCCTTGAAAGTTTATGCTACCACACTAAGTATTTCAAAAGACTCATGGTCTACATAGATGACAAACTACTATAGTAGCAAATAGCACTACCACAACATAAGTGCCCTAATTAATGAGTAAAACCTTCAAAATTGAAATAATCCAAAGATGCTTCATTGATTTTCTCACTCAAAAATGTGATAGGACACCTCTTCTACATTAACACTACCTTAACTCCTATTCCCAAGACATTACACTCTAATTTAAAGTCTTTCTCAAAATCAAGTCATGATAACACTAATGTAGTAAGAAGCATCCTTTATGTCATCAAAACCCCTTTACACCTTCTCATTCCACATGAACTCAATATTCTTCTTAGTTAATTCAATCAATGATGCCAAATACAAAAAATTACGTACAAACATCATGTAAAACGATAATAATCCATGAAATCTACGCACAATAGGTATTCATTATGAGATATGTGTCAAACTTACATTTTAGTCTCATTTCCTTTAGTTTGATTTACACTCGTTTAATATAAATTCTCGATTAAACTATAAAGAAAACGGCTTTTCAATCCTTTAGAGTGAATCGTGAAATAAAGAGTGGTAAACTAGAATCAATATGTTGAATTTATCCCAACTTAATTAGTGGTTTGCATGAAACCAGTTTTTAACAAAATTTTTTGAAAATGTATATTTGAGTTTAAGGATAATCTATCAAAAAGTAAATGGTTACCTCCCTTTACTTTTGAGTTAAATTATATTATTTTTATACCCTTTTTTTTATTTTCTTATAATTCATAATTTTATTTTAAATTAAAAAATAACTTATCATTTATAAAAGGAGAAAATTTAATTTTTTTTTTTTAGGTTGCCCAATATTGATAGCCATTATTTGTCATGAGTACCTTAGGTCTAATCTGACCTCATTCGTGCATGGTCTGACTTCCTTAACCAAAAGATTAGTGGGCCCTATAAAATGGGAGTTCGGGGCTTGTAGATCGTTTCGAATGACCCTATCTTCCCCAAAGGGAAGTTACCTTATCTGGTCTCCCAACTATCATAGTAAAAGGGACTTGCTACTTTCCTAAATAAGGATATGCTTCTGGAAGGACTTCTAAATAACTAGGCCACTCTTGCTGAAATTGGCAAAGGTAGTTCTTTTAATAGATGATTGGAAGTTTCCTATCTTGAGTAAATCCACCTTCATGAAAAAGGAAATGTGTGACTATATAAGCAAGAATAAAGTCAGTTTACTCTCTTGGCTCTTACTCTTTCTCCGTATTATTATTTCAAACTCCCATCCACTTATTGATTTAAGTAATAGAGTGGTCATGCCTTATGCATCCCTGATGCTACTAGCTAGTTTTTCTGTTGCAGGTGTAAGGATTATCACCTTCACAGGCCTTAACTGTAGTTTTAGAGACTCGAAGTATATTGACTAGGATTTGTTAGAACATTTGGTGCCGTCTACCGAAATCAAAACCTTCCCATAGACCCAATCATGACCAAACAAGGTAACAACTAAGAGTAAGAGTGTTGCTCAGGAGGCTAACTCCATTAGGATGCAAAATCCCATGCATTAATTTAAGGCCACACCTTATGACATGAAGTTACCAAAGCAACCTCAACAGCAATGGAAAGATGCTTTGCCCAACTAGAAAACATATACTAGTAGGTAAAAAAAAAAATACTAAAGGTACTTCAAGATGACCAAAAGTTAAAAGATCAACCAGCAACAACCTAAAAGAGAGCTAAGCCCTCAAACTGTATAAAGCAACAAGA
The DNA here is from genome assembly GCA_024138025.1 of Combretum micranthum. Taxonomy (NCBI): domain Eukaryota; kingdom Viridiplantae; phylum Streptophyta; class Magnoliopsida; order Myrtales; family Combretaceae; genus Combretum; species Combretum micranthum. The sequence continues at coordinate 125,807 of JAMXBD010002014.1, forward strand.
GTAGAGATGCCCCCTTCCTCAAAATCTTTAAAAAGCAATACACAACCTTAACAAATCCTTGGCTATTGGCTGATTGTGCAGCAATAAAACCTTAGCCACCAGGTGTCACCCGTATAGTAAGGGCTAAAAACACACGTCAAGAAAGCGCATGGCTAGACCTGCTTGCCATTGAAAACCGTTCCGAGAGATGACCAATGTAGAACTAAAAACGAACATTAATGATATGATCCTTAATGCAAAGGACACCAAGAAAGGCAATCAGATCACAGAAGATTTAATAAGCCTATTCTCAAAAGCCATACAAGAGGAACCCTTCCCTATCAAGTTGCACCTCCCATCCTTAAACAACCATGACGACATGATTGACCCTACAAATCATGTCACTCACTTTAAAACCTGCATGGTTTTGAAAGGATTCGATGATGCAATTATATGTAAAGCTTTCCTTGAAACATTTTGTAAAATGCTGAGCACATGGTTTAATTAGTTTTCCCTAAACATCATCCACAACTTCAAAGAATTTGTAGAGATGTTCAAGACCCACTTCATCGCAAGCAAGCAGCCTAAGAAGGATCCTTTGTGTCTCTACAAGATTAAACAAGGAGAGAATAGACCCCTTTGTGACTACGTCGTTCACTTTACCATGACAGTCTTTGAGATCCCTAACGTTAATGAAGCTATCGACTTACAGGCTTCCTTAGGGGTTAATTGTTGAGCCACTTTTTCCAGTATTTAGTGAGAAACTAACCTATGACTCTGGAGTAGTTAAGGATAACATCAAGAAGTACATTATTGAGGATAACATTAAAAGGGTCAATCGAGGGTGGAATGAACTAAACAAGAAACTCAAGTTGAAACACTTTCTCTAGTAGAGGGATGCCCTTTAGTGAAAGACCATTCGAAATAAAAATCCTTATGATCTATCCATGAAAAAGACAATAATAAGAAGAGGTGTTCCTAACCTATTTATAGTTGTCAGAATCATGATTTTACATACGATTCTATAGTTTATGATTTTAGGATGTCATTTGAGTTAACTCATACATAGAATCTTTTTTTTTTTTAATTTAGAAACTTATTATTTTAGATAATTCTACACATAAATTGGTAGAATCTTGTTTTAACCAAGTTTACCAATTTTACTAATTTAGTCAAATAAGCATATATATATATATATATATATAACACAATACTTTTATAAGTTTATCAACTATTATGATGATAATCTTTCTTACCTCATTTAATTTTGCTTTCACTCTCTCTCTATATCTTTCCCTCCCTTCACCAACTCCTTTGTTACATTTTAAAATTTATTCAAGTCAAGTTATAACTAAAACTCATTTATTTCATTTATATAATTAAAAATTTAGCATAAGTTGAAAAGTTTAATTCTTCTTCAATTCATAACTTTTTTCAAAGAAAATAACTTAAATGAACTTCATTTTAACTATGTTTGCTCTATTTTTATGTATGTTATATTATGGATTAAGAGTTGTTATAAAAAATAGAACTTAATGTCTTTATTTTTTATTTGATAAATTACATTAAAAAAGTATTAACATTTGGGGTAAATTCATTTAATGTATTAACGTTTTAAGTGATAAAAAAGAGGTATCAACATTTGGAGGGTAAATTCACTTAAGGCATCAATATTTTGAATGATTAAAAAGAGGTATCAATATTTAGCAAAGTTGGTCAAATAAGGTATGAATAATTGACCATTGATGGAAACTCAAAGAGTTTAATTGAAAGCTAATCTAAATATTGATACCTTAAATGAATTTTAGAAAACGTTGATATCTTTTTTTAACCACTTAAAATGTTGGTACTGTAAATGTAATCCCCTTGATTTTACATAACCCGATTATAATAAATATTATAAATAAAATGTAGAATCATAAATAAACTATAATAAGAATATCATAAATCACTTCAAATTTTTCGCGATTTAAATTTTTAAGTATGAACAAATTAGAATAAAGAATTTATCATTAAGACTTTAAAAGCTCATAATACGAAATAAAAAAAAAAACTATATAATATTTAAGAACCTAAGTTTTAATATTAGAGAAATATTAATCTCTTTAAGTTAAATAATTCTGAATATAAAAAACTAAATTCTGATCTAATATAGTAATTTATAATTGGTAAAAAGAACTAAGTAACAAATATAAAACTAAAATTAAATTTCTAATCTAATAAAAAGTCTAGAATAAATTTATAAATAGAAATAAATTCATATGTAATTTCAAATCTTAAAAATTTATAATAAAGTCGAATTAAGGGAAATATAATTATTAATTTATCAAAAATCACCAAACAAACTTTTAAACAAAAAAATAATTTACGATAGCAGGTATAAAAACTGAAAAGTAAAAGCATTAAACTAAAGATTCTATGTATACTATCGTATTCAGAATATTTAATATCATTAATATGTAGATTTTTATCCAAAATATTATCAAATCAGTATTTATCATACGTGTCATTTAGATCCATAAAATTAATTTTTTTCGACAATTTATATTTTTTCTCACTCCTTACATATTTATTAGTTATAAATATATTATTTTCTTTTTGTTTTTATATTTCCATACATCCTACCTCACTTGCATTTTTTTCTTTGTTTTGGTTTTGTTTCGTATTACGTATGATTTGGTTTGAATTTGAACTCCCTGGACGCGAACAAGATTCCAACAAAAAGCAAAATTCAAACACATATATACAAATCGTTAATAGAAATTCTATGTATACCATAGTGTTCAGAATATTTAATAACGCGAATATAAAACTTCTCATCTAAAAATATTACTAAATCAGTATTTAACATACGTATCACTTAAACCCGCAAAGTTGATTTTTTTCACAAGTTTATATTTTTTTCACTCCTTACACGGTTGTTGGTTATAAATTCATCATCTTCTCTTTATTTTTGTATTTCTATATATCCTAAACCTAAGATAATTATATACCTTAATATTATTAAAATATTTCCTATAACTTATCAAGAAATCTCGGTGCAAATTGCACCAAATTGATGGAGAGGATTGCATTGGGATGAGTTAGCCGAATTAGGCAACAAACAAGTCAACAAAAACAACACTTAAACCAATTGAAAGAAGCCATGCAAGCTCAACAATTAATGCAACAATCTCTCTTGAATTTTTTGCCAGAATGAAAGCTCACATATTAGCTGGAGAAGAGACCAAAACCATTGTTACATTATACATCTTCTATATATATACATATAGGCACATTAAGCAATAGGCAGACAAACTCCATTGATTACCAAAGCTTCTAGGACAAAAGAACTCCCAAATAACAACCAAACGAACCCAAAAACCGAACCCAACTCCTACCACTATTAAAGCACACTCATAAGCTCGGTTTCAAATTCTCCAAGGATCATAAAACAACCCAAAGTTAGCCTCAAATCTTGTCCAAATAGCTCCAAGAAGGAATATAAATCGGTTCTCGGACTACTAGTAGCTTATTACAGCAACATAGCGAGGACCACAGGTGAGGGACTTTGACCTTATCATATTGTTTGTGCTTGTAGTTAGTTGCATTAATAATAACATATCAAACTGAATTGCATGTCGGTTTGGGTAAATTGCATGCTGCTTGGTGTATGTGGGATTGCCAAAACACCTTATTATAATTAACAATTTCATTGTATGATAACAATTGTATGGAGCATGTTGATGTTTGTTTGTAATTATATGATCGCCTTAAACCTGACTAAAAACTATTGGTACCATAAAACGAAATGGACATGCATCGCATATATTGCATAAATTGCATTTTTTTAAAGCGTAGTAGTCTATTACGTGTTGGCCATCTGGGACTCTAATAAACGCTTGGTATGCCTATATGGAAAATAGACTACGCAATGTTAACTTTGTTCTGTTGGTACCATAAGAACTAAGTGGTAAACGAAGGACGCCGCTTATGGTATTGCTGGATGACTAATGCTTAGGGAGTTGCTAAAGGTATGTACAGGGGATGGTTTGTTAAGCTATCATATTAAAAGTGATAACCCTAATACGAGAAATCGTGGATTCCCCTGTATGCTTGGCTTCTTCTGGATAGACTATGTACTACTGGTTCCTTCAACCCTGATGAGAGGGGTAAATCTCCATCCTGCTCTGGACTCCGGATTCTCTAGGCTTGTATTTGTTCATATGCTTGATTGTGGCATTACATATGTTTGCTAAGTAAACTTGATTTCTATTGTTTGATATGTGATCTAGTCAGGTCATCTCACTTAGCGTTTGGTTTTACTCACCCTCCAACAGTCTTTGTGCAGGTATAACGTTAGCTGGGATTGGGTTAAGCATGAGTGAAGAGTGCTACATCAAAAGACCTTGCTGAAGATAATTTCATAGATTATTGGTCTCAAAGAATAAATTAGATAAATTGTATAATTGATTATGAATTTGTATTTTATAGGTTTGATCTCAATTTCATTATTTGGTAGGGGATACCGATTCTCTGCGGTTCTGGCAAACTAAGGAAAATCGGAATCCTTAGTATTTATATATATATATTGGTATGACTACATTACATGTAAAAATTATAAGATAGAGTCTTGTAATATCTGACTTGCAAGACGGTTCTCATATTACGGGTGCACACGTGGTATGATGCCTACAGGATGATACTACTTGGCCCTATTTTGGGGCATGACAGAGTTTGGTATCAGAGCTATAGGTTTGTCAGAGATAGGAGCAACCTACCAAATGTGAGATTAGGGTAGCACTTAGGTAGATAAATTAAGTTTACAAATTAAAAGATGTAGACATTTATATTATATATAGTTATATACTAAAAGTATTATATGGGCACTTGTTGTCCATATAAATGTGATGTCTTATCTTTTGTTCTTATGTCTAAGGATAGTATAATCTTATAATGGAAGTCAAACCACAAGCTTCTAGGTCAGTTAGATTTTTTATGACAAAACTACGTACCCCACCCTCTATTAGATGAATTGGAGTTAACAAAGAGATACAATAACTATAGATAATACAAAATAACACATCAGTAGAAAAATCAGTAATATCTTTGGTTATATTACATTAAGAAGGTGAATGAAAGAAAGAACTTTCTCTTGTATTGGGATATTATTAGTTGGCGTAAGAAGGATATTATATGATTCTGATACATTCATAAGGGTTCTAAGGAAAATTGGAATTTGGTAAAGAAATAGTATCAGAAACATCAACCATTACTACCATGAGTAAGGTCATAATTCTGGTAATAAGACATAACCCAAATTGGATCTTTATACTAAGGAAAAGAAGTCCTTATATATGAATTTATAAATGGTGCAATAGGAAATTGGAAGAGGTAGTTTATTTGATTTAAACACCAATGATTAACAAAGGATTGATGGAACAATTAATACAAGTCTTGTTTATGTGAATTAGCATGCATAACAATAGTCGCTTGCAAACTGAACCTTGGAAATAAAACAAAGATGACATAAATTTTCACTTGGAGATTATTCTATGACATGCATGAATAGAAAATTTTAGGTATAATTGGATGTGTTAGTAAAATTTTTTGAAGAGTTTAATAGAGAATTATATTATGATGAATATAGGATATAAACTCAAGGACAAGAGTTACTAAAGTAAGAAACGAACAAATGTCTGAAATACAACAAGTTGAACAACCAAGAACTGAACAACAAGATGTTTCACCTGAAAAGAACCTCACGAGCAACATGGAGACAAAATACAAAACCGAATTGATGGAATTGACCCAAGATGATAAGACTATTGATGAATATGAACAAAAGTTTAATCGATTGTTTCAATTTGCACCAGACACTTATAAAGATAGTAAAGAGAAGAAAAAACAATTTTTCATGGCTGGATTAGAACCATACCTTCAGAGGAGATTGGTTGAATTTGAACTTCCTGACTTCGATACCCTTGTTGAAAAAGCACGGATCTTGGAGTATGAAAGGAGAAATGAAGTAGAATGGCTTGAGAAAAGGAAACAAACATCTACAAAGGAAATGTATGACCATTTAGAAACAAGTACTGCATCCAAAAAGGTGAAAAGTTCTGAGCCACTTCAAAAGGATGAAATAAAAGTATTGAAGAAAAATAAACTTGTTTGCTGGAAGTGTAAAGGACCTCACTATCCAAGAAAATGCCCTCAACACAACATAAGTGTTATTACTGTGGTGATGTTGGACATATAGCTAACAAATGTCCAGAAAGAACACGGAGAAATGTTTTATATATGTAAGGAATCTGGACACATTTCCATACATTGTTCTCAGAAGACAAAGTGACGCTACAAATCATTCAATTAATTTGAAGAGTTAGATGAAACTATAGGGATGGAATTCTACTAAACATTAGGAATATAGTAAGGATTACCCAATGAGAGATTTATACGACCTACTGTAATATCTTAGTATCAAAATTGTTTGTACTAAGAAAGGATCTACTAAATGATATGGAACGTTGATGAGAATGGAATTATAAACGATGAATGGAAGTGTAGTAGATATATCAATGAAACCTAGAAGAAGCTCTAGTCTTGTTTTACTATGAGTGGCCGAAATCATACAAATGAGAAACAAATAGAAGACCTAATAATGAGAATAAGTTGGGTTAGATTATCAATACAAAGGTGATAATAAGCCTTATTGTATAGAGTAATTTAAATCGATTAACTTATGGCTCGTTTGCTATAAGTACAGCTCTCAAACTAATTATTTGATCATAGAATATATAGGCATTAAAGAGATACCTCAACCATTTAAGTGAATATATGAATCAATAGGTTTTTCAAATAATTATGCAGTTTTTATTCTCGATCTTTAAAAACGATATTTGATTAGTATTACAGAAATATAAAAGACTATAAGAGAGAAATAAATATCATAATAGAAGGAATTATAAGTACCAAATTCCCTAGAAAATTAGACAAACCTCTACAAGTTTCGAGGACGAAACTTTTCTTAAGGAGGGGAGAGTGTAATCCCCTTGATTTTACATAACCCGGTTATAATAAATATTATAAATAAAATATAGAATCATAAATGAACTATAATAAGAATATCATAAATCACTTCAAATTTTTCGCGATTTAAATTTTTAATTATGAACAAATTAGAATAAAGAATTTATCACTAAGACTTTAAAAGTTCATAATATACGAAATAAAAAAACTATTTAATATTTAAGAACCAAAGTTTTAATATTATAGAAATATTAATCTCTTTAAGTTAAATAATTCTGAATCTATAAAAACTAAAATTCTGATCTAATCTAGTAATTTATAATTGGTAAAAAGAACTAAGTAACAAATATAAATTAAAATTAAATTTCTAATCTAATAAAAAGTCTATAATAAATTTATAAATAGAAATGAATTCATATGTAATTTCAAATCTTAAAAATTTATAATAAAGTCGAATTAAGGGAAATATAATTATTAATTTATCAAAATATCACCAAACAAAACTTTTAAACAAATAAAATATAATTTACGATAGCAGGTATAAAAACTGAAAAGTAAAAGTATTAAACTAAAGATTCTATGTATACTATCGTATTCAGAATATTTAATATCATTAATATGTAGATTTTTTATCCAAAAATATTATCAAATCAGTATTTATCATACGTGTCATTTAGATCCATAAAATTAATTTTTTTCGACAATTTATATTTTTTTCTCACTCCTTACATATTTATTAGTTATAAATATTATTTTCTTTTTGTTTTTATATTCCATACATCCTAACTCACTTGTATTTTTTTCTTTGTTTTGGTTTTGTTTCGTATTACGTATGATTTGGTTTGAATTTGAACTCCCTGGACGCGAACAAGATTCCAACAAAAAGCGAAAATTCAAACACATATATACAAATCGTTAATAGAAATTCTATGTATACCATAGTGTTCAGAATATTTAATAACGCGAATATAAAACTTCTCATCTAAAAATATTACTAAATCAGTATTTAACATACGTATCACTTAAACCCGCAAAGTTGATTTTTTCACAAGTTTATATTTTTTTTCACTCCTTACACGGTTGTTGGTTATAAATTCATCATCTTCTCTTTATTTTTGTATTTCTATATATCCTAAACCTAAGATAATTACATAACTTAATATTATTAAAATATTTCCTACAACTTATCAAGAAATCTCGGTGCAAATTGCACCAAATTGATGGAGAGGATTGCATTGGGATGATTAGCCGAATTAGGCAACAAACAAGTCAACAAAAACAAACACTTAAACCAATTGAAAGAAGCCATGCAAGCTCAACAATTAATGCAACAATCTCTCTTGAATTTTTTGCCAGAATGAAAGCTGACGTATTAGCTGGAGAAGAGACCAAAACCATTGTTACATTATATCATCTTCTATATATATACATATAGGCACATTAAGCAATAGGTAGACAAACTCCATTGATTACCAAAGCTTCTAGGACAAAAGAACTCCTGAATAACAACCAAACGAACCTAAAAATCGAATCCAACTCCTACCACTATTAAAGCACACTCATAAGCTCGGTTTCAAATTCTCAAAGGATCATAAAACAACCCAAAGCAAGCCTCAAATCTTGTCCAAATAGCTCCAAGAAGTATAAATCGGTTCTCGGACTACCAGTAGCTTATTACAGCAATATAGCGAGGACCACAGGTGAGGGACTTTGAACTTATTATATTGTTTGTGCTTGTAGTTAGTTGCATTGAAATAACATATCAAACTGAAGTGCATGTCGGTTTGGGTAAATTGCATGCTGCTTGGTGTATGTGGGATTGCCAAAACACCTTATTATAATTAACAATTTCATTGTATGATAACAATTGTATGGAGCATGTTGATGTTTGTTTGTAATTGTATGATCGCCTTAAACCTGACTAAAAACTATTGGTACCATAAAACGAAATGGACATGCATCGCATATATTGCATAAATTGCATTTTTTTAAAAGCGTAGTAGTCTATTAAGTGTTGGCCATCCGGGACTCTGATAAACGCTTGGTATGCCTATATGGAAAATAGACTACGCAAGGTTAACTTTGTTCTGTTAGTACCATAAGAACTAAGTGGTAAATGAAGGACGCCGCTTATGGTATTGCTTGAATGACGAATGCTTAGGGAGTTGCTAAAGGTATGTACAGGGGATGGTTTGTTAAGCTATCATATTAAAATTGATAACCCTAATACGAGAAATCGTAGATTCCCCTGTATGCTTGGCTTCTTCTGGATAGACTATGTACTACTGGTTCCTTCAACCCTGATGAGAGGGGTAAATCTCCATCCTGCTCTGGACTCCGGATTCTCTAGGCTTGTATTTGTTCATATGCTTGATTGTGGCATTACATATGTTTGCTAAGTAAACTTGATTTCTATTGTTTGATATGTGATCTGGTCAGGTCATCTCACTAAGCATGTGGTTTTGCTCACCCTCCAACAGTCTTTGTGCAGGTATAACGTTAGCTGGGATTGGGTTAAGCATGAGCGAAGAGTGCTACATCAAAAGACCTTGCTGAAGATAATTTCATAGATTATATTGGTCTCAAAGAATAAATTAGATAAATTGTATAATTGATTAAGAATTTGTATTTTATAGGTTTGATCTCAATTTCATTATTTGGTAGGGGATACCGATTCTCTACGGTTCTGGCAAACTAAGGAAAATCGGAATCCTTAGTATTTATATAATATATTGGTATGACTACATTACATGTAATAATTATAAGATAGAGTCTTGTAATATCTGACTTGCAAGACGGTTTCTCATATTACGGTGCACATGTGGTATGATGACTACAGGATGATACACTAGGCCCTATTTTGGGGCATGACAGTAAACTCTCAAATTTTTGGAATCGGTTTAGCATAAAACCTTAAACTGGAAGTCAAAACGGACCCTAAAGGTCAACAAAACCCTAGTTTGCCATAACGATTAAATCCGCCATTGCCGTTTTCCTTGGCCCTGGAAAACAAAGTTGGATAATTAGCTAGAATAGTTCGTAATAACCATAGGTTTCTATAAAATATTAGTTTTTCGAATTTCGGGTGTCCTTCAAACCCGATCGGACACAGTTCTCGAAAAACGTATTCGGAAGCCTGGAATAGTAAAAATATTCTAAATACACCGTTAGATTCGTAAAATATAAATTTTCCAAAAATATTAGTTTCGTACTTTTTCGGTAAGTAAAAATAACAGATATAGCTATTATACGCGTATTTTCTTACTACCGGTACTTTATTAGTTCATATCTATCTTACATTACACTATTTATTACTATTCTACACTATTCTTTTATCTCTACTTTTTTTTACACCTACACTTACACACTACTTACCTATAATCCTTACTTTTCATCTTTCCTATAACTTTATTTCACTTCTACCTTACACATTACATCTTTCATTTAACAAAAATCAAAAAAATAAATCACTTCCCCCTCTGCAATGAAGTGGTCGCCCCCTCCCCCCCCCCCCAACATCCTCAATTTGTTTCAATTTTTCATTTATTTTAATCACACAAAAACCACTCCATATTTTCCTATAAATACCCCCTCCTCTTTCACTTCTTTCACACATTCACTACCCACAAATTTCTTACCAAAACTCTCTCAAATTCTCCTCTCAAAACTCTCTCAAAATACCATCCCAAAACTCTCTCAAAATAATTCCACAACAACCTCTACCAACAACTAAAACCCATAACCACATAATCATACCAAAGTCTTCTTTAGATAACCACTTCATATTATTTTCTTCTTCATGTCATGTAACTTTACATGACCATAGTGTGAGTTTCAAAAGACTACAAGTTATGGAAGCTACATTATGTTCATGTATTATTCTTGTTCATGAAAATTTATTTATGTTTATGTTATTATTTTTGTTCATATTATTGTGAATATATCTAAGTATTACTATATATATATAAGCTCACTTGCAATTTATTTACTTAATGCAAAGCAATTTATTTATTTATTCCATTGCAATTTATTTATTCATTCCTTGTTATTTTAAGACTAGCCTCTAGTCTTAGACTTGTCATCATCAAGTCAAAACAAGTTTTTCTTTCATTCATTTTATTTTGGGACTAGCTAAGACTCCAATACTTGACTTTATTATTATGTCTTATGTTATTTTTGCTTACTATTATTCTCATAGTTCATGTTCATTTAAATCGTTGTCCAAAGTTTCAAGTTCTAAAAATAAATTGACAAAAAGAAGATTTTGACACTTAGAAATAATTTTAGAAGGAAATCTATGGTTTGAAAACAAAAACAAAATTATTTCTCTTCAAGTTACAAGAAGAAACCAATAAGATTTTAGAAACTCCTTTTGTTATAAAAAGTTCTTAAGTCACATATCGTTCCACATTGTTTTTATAAAAGAAAACAAATTTTTATGCATGGATGATTCCATGAAAAACATAAGATATGGGGAAAGAATGAGGAATTTTCAAATAAAGATTTTTGCAAACAAATAAAAAAAGGAATTTGTATAAGAAAATTTAATAGGGATAATAAGGTATTTTCTAAAAACTCTAAATAATATTAGTGTAGAAAACATAGAAGGAAGAAAAAAATTTATTTTCAAAACGTTACTTGGATATATATGCATAAGTCAATATGAACTTTTTGTAAAATAAAAAGAAACAAAATAGCTATTTTAAGAAGTTTACAAACATGAAATTCTTATTTTCCTAAAAACAACTCCAAAACCGACATGGTTTTACTTAAGTAAAATAAATGAACAACAAAACACTTGAGCATGAATAAATATGAGCTAAGTAACCATAAAAAGAGAATTTTTCAACTATATAGATAACTAAGTATTTATCAAACAAATTTGATTCCTTGAACTAAAGTTGTTTTGTGTTGGAAAATTCGTGGTGACCTTTGTCGCCACTGTTTCGAGGCCTATATGACCTTGTTTGTTAAAAGTAATTTTGGAAATGGGCAGATCTTTTTGAGTAGGTAGAAATCGGTATATTATATGCACGATTCCGAGTTCAAATGACCAAGTTATGACCATTTTAAGTTGGAACAATTCCTTTATACGAACTTTAACGTTCTTTTGACATTATTTTGTCAAATTTCAAGAAAATCATCAAGGAATACTCATTGTGGGTATTTTCTTTGGCTAGGTGACCCGAGGAAGGATTCCTTTACCCGAGGATTATTACGATTAAGAGGAGTATGTGAACGACTCATCCGCTTAGAGGAATAGTCAACATGGCATCGTGAGTTTATTTCCATTAAATGCTATACTTGTTGTGCTTGTAAATTAGTTGCATTAGAGTTAGGAAAAGATAAACCGATATGTATGTAAAATAATTCTTTGAAAGAATTTTTAAAAATATCGAAGTCGGAATTGTTCTAAATGATTGTTTTAGTATAATATTGATTTGTATGAAATTTCTTGATTGCCTTAAATATAAAAATAATTATGCTATGACTTTATAAATAAATGAATTCATGCATACCACGAAGTGAGTCACATTGCATTTTGGGTTATTATCCTTGGGTGAGAAGGATAGTAAACTCATGTCGAAAGCAACACTTGGCGGGAGATCCGAAAGCGATTGCTTGGCGGCTTAAGGGAATTGCTTGGCGGAAGATCCAAAAGCAAGGTCAAATCAAGTAGATTCGGGATGCTTTGCGATGAATGCTCGCAAGCTTAAAACTTTTTAAATTAAAACTACTTGTTTTGAGGATAAGTATCACCAAACCCCGAATGGAGGGCGTAAATCCATTCAACATATAGATCTCGGAAAACTATATGCTTGTTTGCCCACGTGGTTGTTGCATTACATTTGTTTGTTTAATCAACTTGTTTGAAATCTTATTACAAGAAGTTATTTATGGAAATAGTTCTCACTAAGCCTATTAGCTTATACCCCGATAGATATCTTTTGCAGTTTCCCTACTTATGGTTAAGGCCACGTGGACCCTGCGGGTAGGTAATTTCTTTTTGGGTAATAGAAATTTAGATAAAGTGTAGTATTAGTAATGATGTACAAATATTCATGTAATAGATTAGGGATCGGGGGAAAATGTCCCTAAGTTTGCAAAACCATTGATATGAATAAATGATTATTATGAATCCTCTTTTCTTAAATGTGTTATTTATATCTTCTTAAACTTCGTAATTCCACACATGGTCCTCTAAAGTTGTGAAAGCACGCCTTACACTTAATATAAAAGCTTTGAGAATGGCTAAGGTTGTCATACTTAAGCTTTAATATTGAGTGTGGCGGACTATCACGTTTGGGATATCCTTTGGGGCGTGACAGGTACCTTAAATAAAACTTACCTCCAAATGTTGATACTTTCTAGTGTAATTTATCCTTCAACTTTTATACAGTTATTATGTATTTCATGTTTTTTATGATTTTTATAATCACATCTATAGTTTTTCAAAGATATGTGTGTGTAGTTTGTAGAAATTTAGGTTTGTACATTTCAATTCTATAGAACCTCTAGTAATTCTACACAGAAGCATGAGTTTGACAACCTTGATTCGGAGTTCATCCTCTTAAGGAAATCATTGGAAGAGATATTCCTTGAAGTATGCCACATGAATATTATACATCTCCAACCTAAGATGTGCCCTAACCTTGGAAGGAAGAACTCCAAAAGATACTACGAATACCACTAAGACTACATACATACCGCTAATGAATGCCACCAACTCAAAAGTACCTTACAAGATGCCATTGAGCAAGATATCCTCCTTGCCTTAAGATGGTATATATATTGTAATTATAGCCTTACTTCTTCGCCTAACAGTCACAACCCCAACTCCTCTACCTTCCACATATTAGCCTCCAAATCAATGCATGACACCACCAATAAATCCTCATTCGATGTCTTCCTCACTACTAGGTGAACCCTAAAATCTTTTAAGCTTGGAACCCATGGATCCTTCCATATTCTCACCCTTTTCCCATTCCTTAATCTCCAACAACTATTCTCTATTATGACCTCTTTACCTCATTTGTATGCTTTGTCATCACTAATTAACCTTAATCCCTTTCTAAAATTTTAAAGAGCCTTACCTTGCATCCTCTGATGTGTTGAAACTGAAAGATAAAAACAATTTTAGGAAACTCGCTTATTGGCCTAAGGCATTGCAAACCTTTTAAGAATGGCCTTAAGGTTTTATTTGTAAAAAAATAAATGGGTTAGCACAGGTGAGTCTCACTTGATTTTAAGTCCTTTAATGTTTCCTACTACTATTTCCTTTTATATTATTACAAACAAAACATCTATATCAAGAAGGAAAAGAATGATTAAGTTACCTAACTAAGGTTTTATTTACGAATATTTACGAGAAACAAGAATGAAATGAAGTAGCGAACATGGTAGGGATAAAATTTAAAAACCCTTTCGTATGCAATTTGGCTAAAGGGTTATCACCTGATCATGCTTAAAGTTGGTGATATTAATATTAAAATGTAAAAAATTGGTTTCTTTTTGGTCTTAAGGCAAGCTTATGACCTAGGTAGTGTAGGGTATGCACAAAATCTCACGAAAACATGGGAAATATGAATCTGTGGATGGAGGTGTGTCATAACCTAAACCTAGAAGCATCAATAATTTGCCACATGCCCTACTTAAATAGGATATAATAAGGCTCTCTAAACTTAATTGTACTTTCTAATAAAATTTTATATGTCTAAAATCCTTTATCAATTTTTGTAAAATTTCATATTGCTGGCTTGATTTCTTATTATTGATCTGAGCATAATTTTAGCAACAAATTGAAATTTGGAAAACATTCGTTAAACAAAAAAGCTATATAAAGTTATAAAAGCCCAAAATAGGTATCTAAGGCTAGTTAGGCAAAAAGGAAATGGTACAAACAACCTAAAGTCAATAAACAATTTATAGGACAATATAAGTTTCAAAAGTCTACATCTAAAAATTCTAAGTGAAGTATCATTGGATTGCAATCTATGATGATCCTAAGAAGGGCCAATATAACTTAAATGCATCTACATGTCATCATTGGAATCTCCCTCCTAGGCCACTATCTTAACATCAAGTTCATATCTAAATGAATCATTTGCATAATTGACATAATGGTCACAACCTAAAAATATTAAAGATTGCTATCATTTGGTGTCTCTTACAATTACATGACTTATTTTAAATTTGACATAGAAAAAAAATTGAAATAGCTAAAGGCTTATAAGTATGTAAGATTTTGACTTGTTATCATATAGGCTTTCTAGTTAAACTTACACATAGAAAAATGTTTAATTAGTGTGACAATAAATATTATTAGAGGAGTATACTTGAATGATATTAAAAATATTAGATAACATTGTGGATGAGGAATATCACATAGCAGCTGAATTTAAAAATGAATGATGACATCAATATGTAATTTTTGTGTAACAACAAATCTAAAGTTTAGTCATCACCTTGCAAAAACCATAGTATCTATGTCACAAATATTGATTTCATTTATTTACTCAGATTTTTCCCATTAATTCTTGGAAACCACATGAATTTATGGACTTTGAGTTTCCAAAAGTAATGAGAGCACAAAATATTGGAATCTAATATTAAAATTAGAAAAGGATTATGAAATGAAGAATTATCTTTAGATTACAATAATTTAGTTCAATTGAATCAGGTGTTCATCTAGCTAAATTAATCTTTTTTCTTTTCTTTTTTTTTTTTTCTTTCCTTTATGTATTTTAGTCAAAAAGTATTAATTGATATGCTTTTCAGTATGCCATAAGTTAGCAACCTTCCATCCAATGTTGTTCAAATGTTATTGGTGTTACTTCCAATTCCTTAAAATTATCAATAGTTTCATGCTATAAGCTGTTTGTAAGTTATGATTTAGCACAAGAAATTGTAAATTAAGCTTTCTCCTCCATAAGCACTTTATTGAAGTTAAAAGTCTCTATTTGTTATATCTAAGTCTTAATTTTGACTTGATTTTGTCTCTTTTACCTTGACTTGAGTAGTAGTTGAAAAATCATCTAAAGAAGGTTCTAAAAGGAAAACTAAGCTTGCAAATAAATCTGATACTAGTGAGTAGTACAAAATTACTATTGATAATAATGGGGGAAAAGGTGAATGAATTGTAAGTACTATAACAAATTTATTAGTAAAGAAATTTTCATATTTAAAAAATCATGACTTGGCTTGTATATGTAATGTAGAGCCATGCACAAGTATGCTATGTGATGTTAAAGAGAAAATGTTAACAATAAGAAGTTACTCTATTATTTCAAGTGCATGGAATGATGGAAAAAGGTATTTTATACACAATTTCTTAGTGAATAGCTTTAAAAGAGTGGTCTTCTTATTGCTAAATGCAAGACTTAAAGATGGCTGGTGACAAGAACATAAGGGTAATCACCAATAATTTGTGCAATGGAACCCAATAAATCTTGCATAAATTTGCAAAGCATGCAAGAATCTGAAAATCAGCGTTTTGATAAGAATAAATAAGTATTATGAAGTATTTGTCTAGGATTAATGTGGGGCTTGAAGAGCTTCTCACAATTGTTTTCATACATTTTGAAGTATTTCTATGTTTTGTTGACAATCATTTCTAGATGCTTTTGACTAACTTTAGTAGTCAAGAGAAATGATTCGGTGGATAATATATTTTATGTACATAGGTGTGTAAAAACTTTAACATATATGGAATGTTCAAAACATTGGTAGTAATTGTTTTAGATAATTATTATTGCATTAATATGAATGTTGAAATCTTGTTGGTACTTATGCACTAAGTAGTTATGCACCTTATATGTAATATATAATAGATTTCTATTTCCAGTGTCAATAATTTATTATTGGAAGTCACGAGTCTACATATAATAGCTAAAATATTAAAGACGTTTACTTTTGGAAGAATGATGCTATTGAATTTTAAATTCCAATACAAGTGGTATTGGAAAAAAATAAAATGTTGGAAATGATTATTTTGCAATAATAATAATAATAATAATAATAATAATAATAATAATAATAATAATAATAATAATAGACAATTGTTATTTTTCTTTTCAATAAATACTCCAATTTCCATTTCTGCATTTTGTTTTATGTGAAGAATTTACCATTTTAATAATCGATGTAGCATATATACAAAATTCTATAAGGAAGATTAGTGGTGAATGTTTCTATATTTCTCCATTGAATGAAATTACCCATTTTTTGAATTTTTTTTTCCTTAATTAAACTTTATTCTTATCAATTTTTATCATTATGATGAACCTATCTTGTATTTATCAATCTTTGTGATCATGGCTCACTTGTTATTCTAGTCTTCATAAGTAATATTTTCATATACTTAACAATGCGTTACCATGATTCATGAGTTATATTTTTTTAATATATTCATTATTTAACCCTTCAAGATTCATACCAAATAGTTCATTAGTGACTAAGTTATTTTAATAATTGTATGTCATATCAATTATCAATCTTATTTGAAATTTGAATGTTTCTAATGTTGTAAATTATATTAATCCTATAGATCATCAACCTAGTTCCTTTAATAGTTAATTCAAGCTTGAGTGCTAATGTTTCATGGCATAACTTTAAAAGAGTTGTTTCTGATTCTTTTGACAATATAAGCACATCATTTTATTTTTGTATCAAAGCACAAAGGGAAGTCAATTATTAATCAAAGCAGAGATCTAAAGCACATGGTTGCTTGACTAATGTCTATTATCTAACCATGCGAAATAAAAATGTAAACTACAATAGAAATTTCATGGTTAGTCAAATACAACATTGATGAATGAAGGAATGATATAGGAAGAAGGAGAGAGAGTTTGTAGGCATTTAAATGCTATAAAGTAATAGATGCTTGCTGCTACAAAATCTGTGCACTTATAGGAGATAATTTTGATATTGGCTATAGAAAAAGGACTGCTAATATTTGATTTCCAATCTAATTGAAGACTTAGTCAAATTTTTTTAAGACTAGCTTAATTTGGAAAAGGAAATTTACTCCACCAAAAGATACGTTGATCAAATTGTACATTTGATGGACAATAATTAGAATTAGTTAATTGAGTTATTCTTCTTAAAAGCATGATTTGATAATTTTTAAAAGGTCAACAAAGTTAATCTTTAGTGGTGTTCTAGCTAGCTTTGAACTCAGTTCTACTCGAGTTCAATTTGTAAATGAATAAATTCCAAGTGCACAATAAAACTCGCTTATCTAAATTAGCTAACCTGAAACTCTTGTTCAAGTGAGGAAGCTAGCTTGTTTAGACTGATGATTTTGATATATGTTATGTATAATACATACTTGACCAAAAGACAATTTCCATATAAATGGATTGTATGATATGCGATAATATTATATTGTAATTCAATATTTATTCTTTATTTAATATTCATCCATATATTAATTTATATGTATTTACTCATTTTGGATTTTACCTCTCTAAGACTGCTAATTAAATGAGTGAAGTCGTTCATAGGTTATTCAAGCTCCACCTCTCTCGAGTTCAATTTACAAACAATCGAAGCTTAATCTTGAAATAAAACTTATCTATCTAAATAAGTTCGATTCAAGTCTATTATTTGTAAATTCGTTAAAACCTTAATTTGACTCAACATCAATGATTCTTTAAACAAGTTAAATCTAAGCCTTCAAACACATGACTTGGCTTATTTAGAGTTTTACTTAAGGTTTAATCTACTTGTTCATTTATATTACTTTGGGAGATAATGGTATGCGAAGTGCCTGTATTTTCAATTTTTGTCAATTTAATGCCTTGTCTTCAAATTTTGGCAAATTAATTGTTGTACTTTTAAAAAATATGTACAATTTAGCATCTCTATAAAATAATATTCAACAAACATTTATTTTGGTGATACGATAATGGTAGACCATGTGCCTATACTTTTAGTTTTCGGTAATTTAGTATTGCATTTTGAGATTTTAGCATTTCTTTGGCTAAGTATCTGCCATTATCTTATCATTAAAATGTGTGTCTATGAAATACTATTTAACGAAAACAATCAATCACACATATTTTGAAAATACAGACACTAATTTATAAAATTCTAGAGATAAGATGTTAAAATGCCAAAAATCGATAGTATAGAAACTTGACCAGCCAGTTTCCCTAACTTTAGGGGTAATATGTATTACCAATTACCTTCAAATCATTAAGTAGGTTCCAAATATGAAGTTATTATTTTATGTTTATGCAAAAGTTATATAATGAAATGAACTCATAACTATAAAACCCTTAAATTTATTTTGTAGAGCATGGGTACACTTATGTGAGAAACAAAGGAAAACTATGGTACTATAAGTAAAGGTCAAAGACTATTACTTATCGTGCCTTGTTACATTTCAAGGTGATGCGATGCTTAAATGAGACATTAAACTATCATGAGCTGGTAGGTACGATTTACAATGGTTAATTACTATGATATGGCTTTGTCCTCTACTGAGATGTGGTAATTGGGTTGCAATAGTGACATGGAACAGCATTACAAATGGTTATTATGGAGAAGTTTCATTGATGGTTGATACTAATAATAATCCAAGATGAAACAAATATAAGATGTTGGTTCATATGTATATTTATGTATGTATTTTGTTGAATCAAAGCTACTAATATGAATTAGACTTCGAATTGAAGACCTTCGTCCATGATTTGAGGTCAGAAAGTAAGGAATGACTCAAATAAGCAAATATATTCTTGAAGAGGTAAATGAAACCTCAATAAGAATGTGTAGTAGAAAAGAAAGAGAGCTTCTTAAGGTCAAAGTGTGAAGCGAAAACATGATAAAAGTGTTATGAAGAAAGATCCATGTTGTCAAAAACTATTCTTGAACATAGTTGAATGCTAAAGAAGAAGAGAGAATCACCATGAATATGCACATTGAAACCATAGAGATCTTGTACATACTTGTGAAAATTATAAATAAATCAAAATTAAGGTGGTGAAAGGAAAGAGTAAGTTTTATGAAGAATTCGGTAAAAGATGGAGTTGAGGTTCTTCTAATAAGGCATTTTACTATTTTGGAGTCTTATGATTTCTATTAACAATTATGTGGTCAAGTCAAAGTCAAGTCTACAATTATCATTTCTAATAGAGAATTGTCTTAATTTGGAAAGAAAATATGAAGGAGTATTATATGCACGGCCATAATTCGTATCATTATAGATTTTCAAATTAAAAAATATTTTGATATGCTGTTTAGATAGCAATATTCTTTTGATAGTAATAAATCCTTTCTAGAAGAAATTTGGTTTCTTTTTGTTATATTTATTATTTGATTACATTGTACCATGTTGGATATCAATCCTTAGTATAGACACGTCATGAACATATTTGTTACCATTGATTTGAGAATTTTTGAATATACGAATGAGTTTTACTATTTTATAGTGTTTATCAATTAAGCTTGTTTTTATTACTTTGCAATATTGTGATAGGCCTTCTCATCTCGTACTTATTTATTTCATAAAGATTGTTCCTTACACATAAATTGTATTTTCTAAATTTTATATGTAATATCAATTGCCTAGTTAACTTTATGTTATTGTAATTTGTGAGTCATAAGGAATTTGTTAACGTCTTTATTATAAAGCCTCTACGAGTCATACCAGATTGTAATCTAGCATCTGTAGTTGCTTTTAATGTTGTGAGCTCTATCAACCCTAGGATTAATTCAAAATCCAATTCATGTTGTATAGTCTTAAAGGAGTGATATGAAGATAATTGAGGAAGGATTACTAAGCAGTTTTAAATGGTTCGGACACATAAGTGACATGTAAAGTTTTAAAGTATCATGCCTATTGTTTTTGCGACGAAGTGGCTTGTTGTTAAATAAGCAATCTCAAAGGTTCAAAGACATAAGTAACATGTCAAGTTTGAGAGTATAAAGCCTACTGTTTTTGTGAAAAGTTTCTTGTTATTTATCTAAGTCTTATTTAATCTTCGGAAGCAAATGTTACAACACAATATCGTTTCTCTCTTTATTTGCCAAAAAATTAAAAAGAAATCATTTCCCAAATATATAAATTATTGTCAAATACAAAGGAAGCTACATATTTATAGAACTTAGAGATTAAGCTACCTTGGTGGTCAATAAACGAGATGAGATCTCTTCTTTAAATGATCATTATATGAACTTTGCTAAAATCCAAGTCCATGGAAAGTCGTACTTAGTATGTAAAACTGTTTGAAAATGCTAAAAGTGGATGGTCTAGTCCTATCAGTCTCTATTTAAAACCTAACATACTAAATCTCCTTAATTATGCAATCTAAAATATAGACTTGACTCCTTAGCTCTATCACTAGCCTGATAGTCAAACCTAAGAAGTTGATCAATTAATACCAAATGGACTTATTTATGTATCAAAATAAATTGGCTTCGTTTGATTCGTTTGTTTTCAATATGTTTGTCATTTGTTTAGTACCTAATTGTCATCATGTGTTTGTTAAAAACTGATGGAAGAAAAGATGAACACTTAATTACTCAGATACAGATCTTCATATCATTTATAGATGCAGATAAGATATAAATACTGATTAAAAAAAATAGAGAATCCAAAAGTTAAACAATTTATTTGAAACATGAAAAGACTTAATTGAATTTTGGCTCAAATTTAACAAATTTTAATGCACCTATCTTCAAAAACAAGAAAATTCTCCATGAAATATCTCAACGGTTTCCTCATCAAAGCATCCATTGATAAAATATCTAAGATAGTTATCGTAAAATGAAATCCATTTAGATATCAAAGTAAGTGAATAGTCTCAATATACTTGCAAAAAGATGGAGAAAAGAAAAAAAAAAGCTGAGAGAGAGACGTATCCTTCCATCCGTCCACTTCAATGGAGGATAACATGACACTGAAAAGAAAAGAAAATAAAAGTTCTCCTCCTAAAAGTGCAGGGGGGGCACTTTGCATAAAGACAATCGGGCTTAGAAAACATGAAAGCAAAGGCCCCTCAATCTCCTTCCGATGAATTATTTGCTTCCTTTGTCGAGAAAGTGCATGTCTTTGTCTTGATAAAAAGGTAGATGAGACGAAAATGACCAAATAGCCCTTTTTTCTTATCATAACATTCTTCATTACTTCCAAAACAAAGAAACACGACAAACGCATATAATTGCCTGATCTACGGACAATCAAAACGAAACCCAACACTACTAGGATTATCATTAAAAAAAAAGTTAAAAACAAAGAGCTAAACTTTACATAAGTCCTTGGATTACTAAATAATCTCCATTGTCGTGTCGCCTTGTAGTTGTAGCGATTTAAAGTGAAAAATGGGACTTTAATAATTGGCATTTTGACCTCATTTTTCTCCATACTTCCTTGTTCTATGTCTCCTTTAACCAGGGCCAAGCTTTAATTAATCAATCCTCTCAATCACTAAACCAATTAGATGGAAACTTTTGGCCATTAATGGAGTCAATCACCACCCATAACTAGCTTTGGCTTTTAAGTCAAAACATGCTGTTGCAATTGGTCCAAAGACTTTGGAAACATAATCTTCCCTCCCATGACATGTAAAATCATGGAAGATGTGTTTGTGCTTCTCTTTCATTTGACAATGAAGGATCTTGTAGCTATAAACATTAATTTTCACAAATAATTGTTGTTTATAGTCCAAGAAGGATGTAGTATAGTAGGGTGATGGGCAGTGCTATCAACATTCCAAAAATTACCCTGCAATTAGTATATATAAATATGATATAAAATTAGCTATGGCAAAGAAAGAGGTGTCATTGTCAACAAGTTGTTAAATATTAAAAAAAAGCTCTTACCCTGTGCTAGGATTGCTGGATGAATATTGTACTCTTTTGCAAAAACAAATGGGACTATTCCTTGTGGCAAGGCTGCCTGTATATCAAACAAAAATCATTTACCCACTTTTTTTCTTCCTCTTTTTTTTTTCAATATTTTTCATGACTAAAGTTTTAAAATTATTTGATATAGTCATAATAATATCAAGAAGTTATTTAGCAAAAAAAGAAAAAAAATCAAGAAAACAAGTAGTTAATGATGGGAGGCGAAAGTCATAGTCTATACCAATGGTTAGTAGTTAACTGTCACGAGAAATGACTCGGATAAGAAAAAAGATTCCAATTTTTGTAAGGACAGCACTAGGGTTGTCTTCCATTATTAGTTTCTAGTGAGTGCTACATACTGTTAGCATTTATAAGCTATTGAAACGACTACAAAATGTTTATTATAACAAATATTAAAATTAAGCTCAAGAAAGAAATTTTCCATGAAACTAACTCACCTAAATGTTTCTTCAATTTTTAACCCACAAAGTAAACAATTCTTAATTGATAAAACCACCCTTTGTTAATGCTACAAGACGGACACCAAATATTTACAAAAGGAAAATGTCTAGACATTTACTTATGATATCTCTAATGAATTTTATATAACTCCATTGATTGAATGTAAAGTTCAATAAAATCTTGAATAATATTAAGGTGTGTAATATCACTAAATTTATATGTTCTTGTTTATTTTCATATATCATAAAAAAGAACTAAGCAATATATATATATATATATATATTTTGCCATTATAATGGTACGGAGAATTCAAGCCTGGTATTCTCACTTAGGAGATCGGGATGATATCAATAGACTACAAAATCATTAATAATTTGGTAATATATTTAACAGATAGTTACATGCAATTAATCAAATCACGTAACATGATAGTACTAAAAGTGTTTTATATTACCTGAACGATGGCAACCCGAAGTAGGTTGCCACGGAGGCCAATGATCATGGAAGCCACGGCCATGACAGCAGGACCGGTGAGAAACCTGACGGCCATTGAAAAGGTAGCCACTGTATTCCCACAAGCAATCAACTTTGGCTGAAGTGCCATAAATATACCTATCACAAACAATCAAAATTATACGCAGAATCAGGACCATTTTCATCATATTATCATATCCCCAACTAACTTCTTTTATAACAGGGACTGCGTATTTGTGCGGTATCTAATGCCAACCGATGCTCCGTGACACAGCCACACAGGACCGCAAGTGGACGATTTCCAAACACGGCCCCACATGTCGGGTGGGTCGATCTCAATCCGTTTCTAATCCATAACCCCGTGTCACGATGACAATACAATATATGGCTGTAAATTGCTTGCTTTTACACATCCTATGTGACAGGGTCAATCTCATATTAATAATTGACAACGTACCCCAAAACTACCAGGATACAAGTTTGCTACCAAATCACAATTTGCCTCTGGTTTTTTTTTTTTTCTACAATTCAATATTAAATCTTATTGTCCTATTTATTGTCTAGAGTTTCCACTAAAATTTTTATGCACAGAGAGAAATGAAGACGTGTTTAATTGAAGTGTTCTGAAAAATATTGGGAAATTTCATATTTGGTACATAACTTTATTAATTGGTGTGATTAATTATCAAAGTTTGGAAATATCATTTTACTACCTATAAACTTTTCGAGTTCACTTATAGTAGATTAGTACCTAAATAAGGATAGGTATTTGCTATCTCAAAAATGATATTTTCATCCAATCCCAGCAAATAAATACTTGCAATGTATTAAATAAATTTTTAAAAAAAGTATCCCTAAAATAAAGCAAACAGTCATTATCACTTTATAAACACATGTCAATTATTTAATTGTCATGATAGGATAGGGAAAACATTCCCGAAACAGCAAATTTCCATCTCCTAGTTGAGTACTTAATTGTAAAAATAAGTAAATTTACGTAGCTAATTGTAAAATTTAACAAATTCAAGCAATCAATTGTGAAAAAAAGGATTATAGTTTAGATAGTAAAGTGACACATTTAAACTTTAAGTAGATGATTCAACAGTTGATAAAGGTCAGGTATCAAAAATTGACATTATCCTGAAAATATTTGATGCCTTAATTTTTCCCCTATTTTTTACAATAGAATAGTTATTTAAATGGTTATTTTATAGAAAATAAAAAAAAATGAAGGCAAATTATATATAATGGTTATATAAATCCATACACACACTTCACATTAATGAAAAAGTAAATTAATAAATAAAATATACTCCTGTAACTATCTTACGTATAATTAATTAAGTTAGTTATTTATATTGAGCACATGTGGCCTTGATGGGGATGGTGTCCGCAAGTATTATATTATTGGTGATGACTCAAGACTTATGTTGGGTGGGTTTGGAGATTTTCATTTTCAATATTGACCATGTTAGGCACAGAAAACTCACGAGCTGCATAGGCTTGATATTTCAACAATATAGATGAGACACTTGACCAATGCTAACCATAGTTATTGACACACAAACTCCAACCCGACTCGATAAATTCTTTGTCCAGTTCGAGCTTGAGGTAAAATTAAATTTAACTATTTTCGAATCAAACTCAAAACTCAAATAAATATTACGTTGAAGTCAAAGATCTTATGAATTGGTTTTTATCCATTTGTAGCCTAACCATGGCATCAATTAACCAAGGAAACAAAAAGCCTAAAAGGAAATACTTGCCTAAGCTGAACATAGCCATTCCCAGACCAGCATCTGACAGTATTTTAATTGATCCATCAACTATTTTGGGCATTTGCACATCCCACCTGTGAAATTGAACAGTCAAATAAAAGAAAAATGAAATACTTGTGGGGATTGAAAAGTCATGTATTGTTCAACATAAAAAAAGAAATTTAAAAAAACTCACCTAAAGGCAATGAGGGCCCATGCAATACCAATTAGGCTGGAGTAGGTGTTGGGGTTTCTAATCAACTTGCGCCACACCATTATCAATATCAAACGTGTCATCACACTGGCCGGAGGCATCTGTTTTCCTTCACCTGATGGTGGTGGTGCTCCGGCGGATTTTGGGTGTAGCTCCGCCGTGGAGTTAGAGCCCATTTTTTTGAGCCCTGTGGGACCCTCTTTTTCTCTATCATCCTCCACCATTTCTCCTTTCCCCACAAAACTAAAGTCGTCCGCACCAAATCCTTCTCTATCCGGTCCACCTTCACATCACCATTAACATCATTAAACATACATTATACAATTACAATAATATCAAGGATGCCTTTTCATTCACCAACTGACTAATCTAATCCGAATTTGCTTTGTCCTTTTTCATCATCCCATCAAGAGAAAGGTTCATTACCCAGTAATTCAATGACTTGTGTTAAGAACATTTATTAAGAAAAGTATAAAATCTCCTATGCATATTGTGATGAACCGAAAGGTTTCAGTAATATTAACACGCTCTGCGAGAACTAATTAGTAGCATATAAATACTAATAAAATTATAATAGGATAATTTTATAAATAGCATATAATATTATCGTGATTTGTTTAAAAAATATTAGTACTTACTTGCTCGTGTATTAGTGCTATTCAATTTTTTTTTTTTTTCTTTCAGGACAAAGACTTCCGGGAAACAATAATTAAGAGAACAGTTCAATGTAAATAAAACTTGTGTGGAATTGTTAATAAACAAACAGAGGATCCTAGAATTATACCTTTGTTTTCTCCATTGGTTGTTGGGTTATCAGCAACAATCATCCTGATTTCCTTAGCATCGTGATCAGACCTTCGAGATTGGTCCTGACCTCCCAAATCGGTTCCACCAAACACATGATCCGATACTGGGGATGCACTAGAGCTCCACACAAACATGTGTAACTCCTTAGCATAATGACCGGCTTTGTTTCCAATATTAGACGGTTGAATTAGGGGAAGCTGCTGCTGTTGCAGCTGCTGCTGGTGGTGGTGTTGGCTTTGGTTGTGATTGTTTTTACCAGTACTACCTTTTGCAAGGCCGGACACAATGTCCGGGCTTGGTGCCGGATAGGCCGGATAGAAGCCGAACCGAGGGGAGGGACAGTTGTCCTCAAAGTTGGAGGGTCTAGTTGGACCGCGAGATGATTGAACCGAGTACAGTTCACCAGCGTTGAAATTGGACAACCTTGGAGGAAAACCAGGAACACCCATCATGGAGTAGAAGTCAGAATTGTTGAAATTTGAGCCCCTAGGAGTAGGATTCCTAGAAGAACTAAGACTATATATCTCTACTCCTGTAAGGTTCGATGGTCTAGGAGTATATCCAGAGAAAGAACCCGCTCCAAGTGACCGTCGTGAAGCATTCGACTTCCTCACGGTCACATGGAGCTTCCCATCATCCCCAATTTCAGCATCAGTTTCTAGTAAGTCCCTCCCGTCGAGGGACATAACGTCTGAGTCAACCTTGAAGGACACTATGGATGCAGCAGTCTCAGGGAACTGCTCCATGATCAGGATCTTGGCACCGCGGTACTCGAAGAGGAAAAGTAGGAGTGTATACCATATGATGCACTGAAGCACCACCACCTGGATCATAAGCGAGGCTGCATTCATGTGTGGTGATCCATACATAGCTTGTAACAAGGGAATCCCCATGATGAGTGTTTGGAAGTGTGGAGAGGGAGAATAGAGTGATCATCCAATCCAAGCTTCCATGTTTTGACAGGTTAGTCCAGAGGATTAGGAGGACAAGCATTATGATCTTTTGGAGAGTGTCTGCTGCTATGAAGGGTAAGTTCATTTTGTAAGGGTCGTTTTGGGAGATGAAGTGGAAGGAAAGAAGAGGGACGGCGAAAACCGCGACGAAACGGTTTATGCCGGAGCATTGGTCGGGAGAGAAAATCTTCCACCAGCGGACAGAGCCGTAGGCCAGAATCATGGCGACATAAAGAGGGACCATTGCTGTCAGGACGGTGTAAAGGTCGTGCCAGGTAATCATCCTTCCTAATATTTGCTATACCAAACAAATATGGCACAGTGTTAATGTTGTTTGTTTTGTAACTGTGAAGAAATTTAGGACTTGACTGACAAGGGCATATGTACAGGAGAAGCCTGCAAAAAGGGAGAAAAACAATTAGCCAAGTTAGTGAGTGGAAGTATATGTGTATGTACTTCTCTGGTGCTTACTTAGTCCAGCAGAAATTGGAAGATGATATCTCAGAGGGACTGTTTTGAGAGAGAGAAAGAGAGTTGGGTGAGGAGTGTGTGTGAGCATATAGCTGGAAAGAGTGATATATAGGGGTTGGATATGTGTGGTGTGAAGATTAGAGAGGTATTCAAAATGAAGGTTCATTCAAAGTAGACTGATTTTGGGACCATAAAGGGACCACTGAGTGGTGGGGTGTGGCCTTTAGAGGTGGGTCATCTTGTGGACTAAACTTACCCACCATGTCTGGTTAGGTTAACTCAATGGAAGCTCCTTTTAACTCCATTGTTTTGTTGCACATGTCATGTACCTATGGTTTCCTGCAATTTTGATAGGTCAATCCAACTTGACCCCAGACGGTCTTTAATCTATAATAAGAAATAACTCAGTATGAAATACAGATGTATTGTTTGGAATAATTTTTTTTCACTGAAGGAAACTAATAAGGAATATACATCACAAAAAATGGAGGTAATGATGTAAAGATTCAACAATAAAAATATAATGTATGTTTTCAAAACTGTTAACAAATTATAAACTTTATATAAAATAATGCAATAAGGTGATGTAAGTTTAATATATAATAATAACTTTAGTCTATTCGGGTAATTGTTATGTCCAATACTATTCATCCTATCAACTATTTGCTGAGCCACAATGAGGTGGTCTAAGGTCCTAAGTACAATGTTAGATTGAAGTGCCTTCCAAGGGCATTGCTATCCACCTCAAGAAAATTTAGCAACACATTTTACTAACTAAGTTTACATTTTAATTTGATTATTACCAATCCCTATCCTATCAAGCAACATGCAGGTTATTATGCTCCAGTGTCGTGACTTTTCAAAACTACCAAATCACAAAAACTCCAAAAACCGATATAAAATATAACACATATGTCATGACTTGTATTTAACAATAGTAAGATTTCAATATAAATCTACAATATTACCTATGGTTTAGGAGAAAGGTTACGTACCTCTAAATTCACACTTTGGTAATATTGTTACTAAATAAGATTGATTATGCCATAATAAAAATCAAAAGCTAAACCTCATAATTTAGTTAATTTCTTATCTATTACTATTCAACTATTAAAGATACCTAACATGTATATCTATTGCATATATATATATATATATATATATACTTATATAAATTATTATAAATTATCATCACAATGCTTAGCTTACTTTTTACTTATTACATATATATGTACTTATGTACGTTACTTATCTATACACTTTGATCCAAATGAAAGGATCTTATGGTCAATGTAGATATTATTTAGATCCCATTTGTAATGAGAATTCAAAATATAAACATTGATCAACATAAATCATGGATCAATTAAGCTCCTTTAGGGGCTTGCTCAAAAATAAGGAAGAAATCCATGGGAATACCATAGAATAAGGTTTGATCCTATTCATGACGATTCCATAAATATTCCATTTCAAAAATAGGGAAGCTCGAAAGAGTTGTAAATTTTTTTTTTTTTTTGGTCCAACAACCCTATCTGTTCAAGTATATTTACATTATTTTTCTAACATGATAAATTAAATTAAAAGATATCAATGTTTCAGATTGGTCTATTTAAGATATCAATATTTCGAATGGTTAATAAGAAAATCAACATTTGAAGATGAATTCAAAAAAGGTATTAATGTTTAAAGTGGTTAAAAAAGGAACTAATATTTTGCAAAGTGGTCAAATAAAGAATAAGTAATTGACCATAGACAAAAATTAAAGAAATTTAATTACAAATTAATATAAATGTTAATACATTAAATGAACTTTATAAAACATTAATGATTCACTTTGTGAGACGTTAATCCTTCTTTTAAATACTTAAAATATTGATACCTTAAATAAACTTAACCATAAATGTTGATAGTGTAGTCCGCCCTTTTCTAATATCATTTCATGAAAGCTATAATCTCCAAAAATATATATGTTATAATTATGTTCCATACAACTATTATCCACAAAATTTTCTTTTATTTATCAAATAGAATTTATTCCATAGTCACACTATTTGAAATTCAATACTTAAAGATCTACATCCATGATTCATAGATTTCTAACAAATTTTGTCATATTTATGTCAAAACTAAATGCCTAATGACTAAACTACTTCTATTTATTTATTTGTCATTATTAACTTTACTAGACTTTGGTAATTTCATGATTTTGATATAAAGAAATCAAATTTTATTTGAGCTTCAGTAATGTAGCTTGAGGGTTTAACTACCATGCTAGGGTTACAAACCCTTTCAAGGCATCGTTTTCTAACTCGAGCCAATCATCACATCATACTAACAAGTTTACATCTTATTTTCGGTTATTACCATGATTCTATTAAGCAGTATGCATGTCATTGTGTTCCTATGTCCTTAATTTCCAAAACTACCAAATCACAAAAACGCCTCCAAAACTAGATACAAATATAACACATATGCCATGACTTGCATTTAGTGATTCTGAGATTTCAATCTAAACCTATAGTCACATATTATTACTTGTGGTCTAGAATGTAGGGAAAGGTTATGTACCTCTAAATACACATTTGGGAAATATTGTTATTAAATAAAATTGATTATGCCATAATAAAAATTAGGAGCTAAACCTCATAACTTAGTTAATTACATATCTATCACTTGTTGACTATATAAAGATACCTAACACATATATATTATTGTCACAACTACTTACTTCTTTTACTTATTATGTATGTATGTACTTATATACGTTACTTATTTTATACACTTTGCTCTTTTATTCCAACAACCCGATATGTTCAAGTATATTTGCATTAGTTCTCTAATGTCATTAGATTGTAACGATAATCTCCCAAAATACATATGTTATAATTATGTTTCATACAACTATTATGCACAAAAATTTATTCTATTCTCCATATAGTAATCATTCCATAGATACTCTATTTGAAATTCAATACTTAAGATCCCCATCTATGATTCACAGGTTTCTTAATTTGATTGTCAAATTTATATAAAAATCAAATGCTTAATAATTAAATTCCTTCAATATATTTTTTTCATCATTACCAACTTTACTAAATTTTGGTAATTCCACAATTTTGACCCTTGGTTTTAATAAAGCAACCATATTTAACCCACCCATATAGCGAGATGGCCTGAACGTTTAACTACCATGTCAAGATTGGAGACCCTTCCAAGAGCATCACTCTCTAGCTCGAGACAGCAAGCAACACACTTTAGTAGCTAAGTTTACATCTTAGTTTGATGACTACCGATCTCTATTCTATCAAGCAACATACATTGCATTGTGTTCTTGTATCCAAAATTTCCAAAATTACCAAATAAAAAAAACACTGAAACCTAACTCAAAATATAGCACATGTATCATGACATGCATTTTGATTCTAAGATTTCAATTTAAAAGTATGGTCTAGAATTTAGGGGAAAGGTTATGTACCTCTAATTTCATACTTAAGGTAATATTGTTACTAAACAAGATAAATTATTCCATAATAGAGAGCTAGACCTCACAACTTAGTTAATTATCTTTTACTATTCAAGTATTTAAAGATACCTAACATGTATACCTATATATGTGTATATACTCATATATATCATTGTCACACACAACTACTTACTTCTTTTACTAATATGTATATATATACTTATATATGTCACTTATTTATATACTTTAATCTTTTAGGTTAACAATTGGAGTGTTCAAGTATTTTTGCATTATTTTTCTTATATCATTGGATTATAACTATAATCTCCCAAAATATACATGTTATAATCATGTTTCATACAACTATTATCCACAAAATTTTCTTCTATTCTCCTTATAGCATTTATTCCATAGTCACTCTCTTTGAAATTTAATACTTAAGACCCTCATCTATGATACATAGATTCTCTAAATCTATTGTCAAATTTATCTCAATATCGAATGCTTAATCACTAAACTCCTTCTATTTATTTATTCATCATTACCAACTCTACAAGATTCTTGTAATTTCGTGATTTTGATTCTTACCTTTAATAAAGCAAACATTTTTCATCTGAGATCGCTTTACATAAAAGCTATTCATTGTTTTTCAGTATACACTTTACTTTAGCTATCGCTTACTTTAGCTATCGCCAAATGAAAGAAAAGATTAGAGTTATTATCGTTGTTCTATAAACATAAAGTTTTTTGATATATTTATTTTCTTGTATTTTAGCTTACTATCTTTATCAATATATTAACTCTTGTTTTTCTTTACTATGGTCATTATGGCGAATATTACATATATTGGTTTATTCATTTCTTAAATACTACATTTTTTTCCATACTTTTTTAGGCATTTAATGATTATTGTCACTATCATGTGGGAAAAATTATTATGATATGCCCGTTATATATATATATATATCTATATATTATCATAGTAGTTCTTACTGCACAGGGAGATTGAGATAGACTTCTATTTATTTAAGGAAAGTTAGGAATCGATTTTATAGACATTCCATTTTTGTCCTCTATAATGACCTTAGTTTAATATTAAAAGAGGAATATCAAATAACAGGAAAATGAGAAAAACAAAAAGGAAAATGAAAATAGTTGAAAAGACAAAAAATAAAAATAAATGAAAAACCAAAAATAAATTATCAAAATAATAATGAAATATTGTAAATTATTAGGATACTATGAACAGAGACTCAAATCTGACTCAAGTTTGTCCAAAATATAGATAGTTTTGAATGGAAAAAGTAAAATATATATATATATATATATATATATATGAGGACATTTAATGTAACAGTGCATTGTTTTCACTAAATTAGTCTCCAAACTTGTCAATTAATGCAATATTTTGCCAAGGAGTAAGCTTAGAGAGTGGGAAACTTATTTTGGACAATGTTTTAAATTTTTCCAATTAATATTTTTCTTATCACAAACTTGTTCTTTCGTCATGTGAGCACTATTGTCACTGGAGGGAATAAGCTCGCTCTCTCTCTCTCTCTCTATATATATATATATGTATATATATATTAATATATATGAAATCATAAAAAAAAAAACCAAAAAAAAAAAAATTGGACATCTTTCATAAAGTTCATTTGTTTTCCAAGTACATTATAAAATCTTTACTAATTAGTTCTCTCTTTGTAAAAACTTCCATAGATGATAAAATTTCTTTTGGTAACTCCTTTTTGAAGATCTAATCGTTTGAACATTTAATTTAACTTAAAAAAAAAAACAAAGAAAGGAAAAAGAATATATATCCATAGCATGCTGTTCCCATTTGCATTCATAAAAACATTCTAATCTTTGTTGTAGATACTTTTATGACATCTATTGTTTTAGATTTACCACATTTAATCTAGTGAAATTATTATCTTTTTAGGCAATGTTATAAAATAAATATATATATTTATCTTTGTACATGTCATTACAAACTTATTATTGAATAAGAATTTTCCTCATTGATGGAATTTAGATATAGGATAATCTACCAAATAAATAAATAAAAGAAATAAAATCAAAATTTCCAAAATTGCCAAATAAAAAAAAAACTTATTATTGTCATGTTTGGTATATGGAAATAAATACAAAATGAAATCACGATTCTGGGTTCCATTCTATTCTTTATGTTTAAATGTACTTTCAAAATTTGGAATGATAATTTTTTAGAATCAACAATTCTAGCTATGAAAGAGAATTAGATTCTACCTACACAAAGGTAGTATTGTGATTCTATTTTTGCTTTGCTGATTATATATAATTTAATTATCCTTTTTTTCTACCACATTTTTATAATTTACATTTGTTGATAAGAGCATTTCTAACTGTAATTAACACAATATTAGGTAGAGATTGATACACCAACTATTAGGAGCACTCTATTGATATATATCTCTATTTTGTATGTACATATATCTGATGTCAATATATAATTATTCTACACTTATATTTCAAATTTTTATAGGGTGTCAAAGCCTCAGCAGTTTTGGAATTAGGATTTAGTTCTTTTTGCCTAGTGAGCAATGTCTAACTCTTAATCCTCACTTAAAAGAGTGATTTTTTTCCCCTTACTATTCCTTTGGAAGAAACACCACCAATTGAGTTTTGGAGTATTATTTGGTTAATCAAGTGGTATAGTGGTTGGTTTAGCTAATTAATGCAGTGGGTTTGCAAGTATGATTACATTTCTACACATGGGTATGCTCAATTCCGTCAATACCAAGAAGCATTAAAAAATTCAGCACATGTCACTATTATTGCTAAGTCAAGTAATTTAAATAAATGCCTTCTTTCTTCCACATCACTATAGGTCATTCACTTAGGTGTTGTTAATCACATGATAGGTAGTTTTAGTCTCTTCACTTATATACTTCATCTTCTTTTTGCCTTAGCAGATGACTACATCATCTGATATTGGTTCTAGCACAATAATCTGACTCCATTACTTTCTTTTTCATTTGTCTTAAATCTACTAAACTTTTCCTTTAATCTCATATTATTAAGTCAAATTATTCATAACTTAAATTGTTGAGTCTCATTCTATCCTAGTCACTATTTATTTTAGGATCTTATGATGAAGAGGGTTATTGGTAATGGGGGTGTACCAGGGGGACTCTATGTTTTGAATACTCAAACTAAGGTACATAAATCTATTGCTTACTTTAGGATCTTACTATCCCGGTCACTATTTATTTTGGGATCTTACTAACTCCTATTGAAGTGCATTGTTAACCTAGCCATCCCTCTCTCTTTGTCTCAAAGAAAGTGTCTTTAATTTTAGAATATGATTTCTTTAAATTGTGAGTCATGTCAATTTGTTAAACATTATCTTCAACCTTGAGTCTCTGTGTCAATAAAAGAGCTGGTTCTCCTTTTGAATTAGTCCATTCAGATGTTATAGGTCCTTGTCCAATTATGTCTAAAATTGGATTATGTTACCTTGTTAATTTTGTTGATGATATTTCTCAGTTGACTTTTCTTTATTTAATGAAGCATTGTCTAAAACTACTTTTTCATCTCACTACTTTTTTTGCTAAAATTAAAACTCAGTTTAATACACTTATGTATATTCTGAGGAGTGACAATACAAAAGAGTATTTATCTGATTCATTCAAGACTTATATGGCAAATCAAGACATTATTCACCAAACTTCATGTGTTAACAGACCATCTCAAATGGTGTGGCTAAAAGAAAAAATAGACACCTTCTTAAGACAATAAGGGCACTTCTATTTTAAACTGATGATCCTAAATGTTTTAGGTAAAAGTTGTGTCAACATCTTTTTTTTTTTTTCTTTTTCTCTAATCAATCAAATGCCATCATCAATTCTTTAAAGTGAAGTCCCTAATAGCATTCTCTTTCCCACAAAGCCCTTGTTTTCAATTGAACCTCGCATATTTGGGAGTACATGTGTTTGTTTGAGATGTTTAGCAAAATGTCAATAAACTAGACCCCAAATTTGTCAAATGTGTTTTTTGGGTTACTCTCATCCACAAAATGAATATTAGTTATTGTCCAAATATTAACAAGTTCATTATGTCTATTGATGTTACCTTTATGGAACATTGTCCTTTTTTGCTACTTCTTTAGAATCCATAGACAATGGGAAGGAGAATGATGATTTGGATGATTTGTTGGTTTATCTCTTTACCTATCTAACATGGGGTACGTCTTCTACAATAACTCCTCCACCACTTCCCCTACCAATTCATTATGTGTATAACAGACGCCAACATCCTCCTGTTACAAGTCCAACTCTTATTTCCTTGTGGAATTGGATTCGCCTGATAATGACCTAGATTTCTCAATTGTTCTTCACATAGGTAAAAGACAATGCACTTACCCCATTTCCTCATTTATGTCATATAATCGCTTATCATCTTCCTCATGTTCCTTTATAGCCTCTCTAGACCATGTATCCATTCCTTGCACTCTTCATGAAGCCTTATATCATCTTGATTAGCGTATGACAATGATAAAAGAAATGAATATTTTACATGCCAATGGTACTTGGAATTTAGCTAAATTACCTATAGGAAAAGAGGCTACAGAATGTAAATGGGTGTTTTTGGTTAAGGTTAATCCTGATGGATCTGTTGCACGCCTAAAGCTTGTTTAGTCGCAATAGGTTATGCTCAAACTTATGGGATTAACTTCTCTGGTAGTTTTTCTTTATTGCCAAATTGACATTTGTTTGTTTGTTTCTATTTATGGAAGCTATTTATGATTGGACCCTATATCAATTGACTATCAAAAATGCCTTTTTACATGGTAATTTTCAAGAGGAAGTCTATATGGAGCAACCACTTGAGTTTATTGCTCATTAGGAAATTGTGAAAGTTTGTCAGCTTAAACAATCTTTATATGGTTTGAAGAAAAATCCTCGTGCTTGGTTTGAAAAATTTAGTTAAATTGTTTGAAAAGTTTGGAATGATCAAAAGTAAGTCTGATCACTTGGTATTTTATAAGCATTCATCTTATGGTATCATTCTTCTTGCTGTTTATGTGGATGATATCATTATTACTATAAGCGATGTGAGAGAAATATCAACCTTGAAGGATTTTCTTCATAGCCAGCTCCAAATGAAGGATCTAGGATCTTTAAAGTATCTTTTTAGAGTTGAAGTAATGAGGAATAAGAAAGGTATTTTCTTATCTTAATGAAAGTAAGTACTTGCTTTGTTAACTAGGATAGGAAAGTTAGGGGCAAAACCATGTAATACCCCAATGATTCCTAATTGGCAACTTATGATGGAGAACTATTCAAGGATCTTGAAAGACATAGAAGATTAGTTGGAAAGCTGAATTATCTCATAGTAACTCGTCATGATATTGCATATTCTATTAGTGTTATGAGCCAATTCATATCTTTTGCAAAGTTCATCACTAAGCCACCTTAGAACAAATTTTTTGTTATTCAAAGGGCTATCTTAGATGAGGAATATTATATTAAACCGATGATTGTTTTCGTATAGAATGTTTTTCAAATGCAGATTTGGCCGGATCTAAAGAAGACAAAAAATCCATTAATGGTTACTGTGTTTTCATTGAAGGAAATTTAGTTTTATGGAAAAGCAAGGTGTAGAATGTTGCGTCCAAATCTAGTGCAGAATTAGAATATAGTCATGACTCAATCTATGTGTGGGCTGATGTGAATATACTAAATTATGACTGAGGTTGGACTCAAAATTCCTATGCTAGCAAAATTATGTTGTGATAATCAAACTGTTCTTCATATTGCATATAATCATGTGTTTCACAAACAATCTAAACATATTGAGATTAATGGTCACTTTGTTCATGAAAAAATACAAAAGAACTTGATCGTTATAGGATACGAGAAATCCGAAGAATAACTTGGAGACTTTTACATGAAAGCTCAAATGAGGCTCAGGTCAATTATCTTTGGAACAAGTTAGGCATGGTTAGTATCTATACTCAGCTTAAGGGGAATGTTATGGAATAAGGATTATAAATATTATTATAGTTACTAGACACTGTAATTAAATACAATGTTAAGTAAGGGTTGGTACATAAGTTATTAGGAACATTTTATCTCTCTCTCTCTATATATATATATATCTACTTGTACATACGAAAATATAATATCAAGATACAATTATTCTAAACTTATATTTTTAACTTTTATACTAACAAATACACTTTATGGTCATTCCATTACATTCATTTTCATGTCACTTCAAGTATAGGAATGGATTTGTTATTTCGAAACTTATTTCATTTCAAACTGTTTTCATGTACCTAATATGACTTTATAATCTTTTTATAAAAATCTCACATGGCATTATATTTATTTTTTTTTAAAAAAAAACTATATGATATTATAAGTGATTTTAATTTGATTCCTTGCATAATTTTCTAGATTCCGTTTAACATAGCTTCCCTTTTTAACTTGTGGATATATATCCATTAGTTATTTTCTTTATTTTATCATTTATTCTTTACTTGTGCTTATATCCTTTCATAACATTTTTCTTTTGTTTCACATGATAAGTTCCCTCACATTAGCTCTTTTATTAAAAAAAAATAATAATAATAATAATGTTTGGACCTTCTCCAAAATTTAGGATATGGAAGGATTTTTTTTTTTTTTTCCATTTAAAGAAGGGGTGATCCTTTATGAATAATTAACGTGCTGTGAGGTTAAGCGAACTAAATACAAACACGACAAAAAAGAGGTTGGTTTCTAATTCTACTTTTTTCCTCTTTCCTTTGGTTGAAGGTTTTCGTTTGCTTTGTTAATGGGATTGTATAATATACGAAATCCTCCATGTCAAAAGGAAATGTAGCCGTCCCAAATAATACAAAGGGAGTTTAAATTTAAGGTTGATATTACAAAACATGATTACTGTTTTAGTATTTTTATAAATAAGTAATCTAACTTTTGATTTTTGATAAATATATAATCTATGATTTGAGATTATGGCAATCAAGCGGTTTGTGTTTTATTTTTCATAAATACATTACTTGTGTTTGATGTTTTTGTAAATAAATAACATAAGTTTTGGCTTTTGACAAATATATAATATGTATTTCATAAGTACACATGGCTTTTTTTTTTTTCATTAGTTGATTAAATCCATTTAATTATATTATAAGAAAAAGCCATGCATCTCTTATTTATTATTAACAGTGATAACATATAGGTTATGTATTTATCAAAAAATTAAAAGTCATGTCATATATTTGCAAAAGCACATAACACAAGTCATGTGTTTATCAAAAATAAAACTTAGATCAATTGATTATAAAAATATCATAATATAGATTATTTATTTATCAAAAATCAAAACTCTAATCACTTGTTTGCAATAATACTAAAACACATATCGTGTTTTTATAATTAACTTTAATGATTTGTTTATTTTACTAAATGAATAAGGCTATGATAGAATCTATGACATTATAAAAAAAAAGAGATAAATAATTTTCTTTAGTGTAAAAAGAGTGTCATTTACATTCACTCCTTATGATTTCATGTTCACCCTTCAAAAATTTTAAAAGAAAATAAAAATAAAATTAGAGCTGACGTTGGTACCGCAGGTTAAAGACAAATGACCATACGTACTTAATCTAGCAAATATTTAGCCCTTAAATGATTAAAGTAATTATGTTTTTAAATCTTCGAGAAGGCATTAGATGCCTTTTAACTTTTTCTGCCCACGCAATGGACATTCGACAGGGCATAGTTGGACCACGTGGCAAACTTCATCGTCTTCTTTTAACTCCTAGAACCTGCGATTTCCATGTCCGGACGGTCCACTTTCGGGCCATTTTTGGCCAATTTTCTTTTGTGATTTTCACCAAATCGGTTTTGAAATCCAATGTACATATGGAGTACTATAACGTCAGATCAAAACGTGATTTCGATTTACATTGTTGAGGAAAAATATCATATCTAATATTCAAACTTTATTAATTTATGTAATTAACTATCGGAAGTTTTTATTTTTTTTTTTTTTTTGGGTCAAAAAAGATAGTAGGTGGACGAGAAAGCCACACATACATAAGAGATTGTAGCTAGGACAGTGGATTAGTTATCCAGTAAATGAAAGGAAAAAGACGAGAAGGAGTTTATGAGGGATTTAATATCATCCATGATCCCTCTTATTCGTCAATTACTACATAAAGAAGAAGAAAACAAAGATTGAAAAACTATCTTGGAGTTTGTCTCAATGGCAATATTATCCCAGTTTCTTTGTTTGGCAATAATCAACCCTTCCCTTAAATTAACCACTTATGTTACTATGGCTTCTGAACCTCCTACATATTTTTTTGTAGCCTCTAACAGATTGCCACCAGAATCTCTGCATATAACTCCAATGCTTGACTATTTGGACTCCAATGCCACAACTCCATCATGATTGATATTAATGATTCCTTGTCTTGGTGGTGTCCATTTCTCCAAATGTTGAGGATCACAAATAGTAGAATGATGTTCTATGTGATATCTCTACATTTCCTCAACCGTTGCTCATGTATCTTCGACTAGGTCATGACCCAAATTCTCATTATTGGAAGATTCTCTCATGCTTCTACTCATTCTCCGTATTGATATGTCCTAATCGTCATTGATAACAAGTTTAAAAGTGTCAATTTACTATATATGAAGTTTTCACGTTCATTAATAGTGACTTGATGAGGTGGTGATTGCAAAAATATGTAAAGTTTAGGTAGTTAATTGCAAAATTTTATAAAATTCAGGTAGTTAATTGCAAATATGAGTGATGTTTAGATAGTAAATTGATATTGTATATTTTATGTAGTTCAGTACATAATTTGGAAAAGTTTAAGCAGTAGATGTGATATTCACCCTAGTTTTAATAAACCAAATTAGGCCATAAAGATTAGGAAAAATTAGTAAGCAGATTTTCCTCCATCAAGATCCGATCTTGGTTTATGTAACACTGGATAGAATTGAGGCTTGTTGAGACAATGTTATTCACATTTACAAATGAAATATCTTATTTTTATCCTCAAAATTGTTGAATCTTTGATTTTTTTCTTCTCAATTCGAATCCTAGAAATCAATCTTAAAATTGACTCAAAATTACACTTGCCATGTCCAATGGAAGCTCGATTAGTATAAAGGAGCTACCGTTTCATCTTGGAACATCACTAAATAATGAAGGAAAAAAAAAAAGGACTCACAAAAAGACAAATTAAAGTAGAAGTTGTCACCTAGGGTTTTAAAGCTTTCTCTTTGAAATATGGAGGCTTTTGAAGATAAAAGTTTCAATTGATAGCTTTAGGTTGTAGTAAAACTCCTTCAACAAACATTGGTAGCTTGTTCGTGCACCATTCATCGATAGCTACTCAAGGGACACTACCACTGGCCACCAACAGCATTGGAGTGTTCATCGCATTCAAATTAGCTTACACAACATTTACCATTGTTGTAGATGCGACAAGTACACTAAAATCTACCACCAATGATCATCTATCCATTTCCACTAATCGACCCGACCTAATCTCTAATGATCTAATTTGCATCCAAAACTATGGCAACTCACTCCTAGCTAAAGATTAAGGTCCGTTTGGATTGTCTAATTTTAATCTATATTATATATTATATGAACTACATCAATATCTTATTGTATCTTATATGTATCTTATATGTACCTGATCAGTTTGATCTGTTTAAGAGTAAAAATGTCTATTTTTTTATCTATATTTGTTTCTTAGCAAACATCAATTTGAAAACAATAAAAAATAGGATATCAAAACAGCAAAAATAAGATAAAACAAACAGACTCTATATCCACGTGCTTCTTCATTCACTATCATGATAAGTACTTCTGCTACTTTCACTTTATTTTAAATAATAATATAATATTACATTATATAAATAAATTAAAAAGAAAGAAAATGTATAAAAATATATATATAGCAATAAAAATGTCTACGTACATTATAATAATAATGATAGTAATAACATAGAATAAATATGTGATAATATTTATACATAGAAATACTTTTTTTTTAATAAAAACTGAAATTGGTTGTTCTTAGGACTCCTAAATTAAAAAGAGTTCAAGAATTTAAAATAAACCAACCTGCAAAATTTTTATGAAAAGAATTTTATAAATTTGATTATGATTAGCAAGTACATAGGCACC
This sequence comes from Combretum micranthum, assembly GCA_024138025.1. Classification (NCBI taxonomy): domain Eukaryota; kingdom Viridiplantae; phylum Streptophyta; class Magnoliopsida; order Myrtales; family Combretaceae; genus Combretum; species Combretum micranthum. The sequence goes on from JAMXBD010002014.1 coordinate 167,444, forward strand.
CACAAAACAAATTAAAAAATAAAAATAAAAACTATTACCATTATCTTGTATATACTAATTCAATTATAGGCTTTCTTGTAAATACTATTTTTACATTATCTTGTAAATATTAATTTAAACATTAACATTCTTTAGAATATTAATGGAATAAATTTTAATTTAAAAATTTAAAGGTGATAGCCACGTGATTTTAATAGGATAGTTTCTCGAAATCATGAAACTTCAGTTTTTTTAAAATTATTTTTCAAAATTAGTGGCTAAATAATGATTAACTTAACCATTGATTCTAATTTATTTTTCTCTAATCTTAGTTAATGACCTAGTCAACGGTTCAGATCGAATAGGTTTGGATTTGATAGAATCAAATTATTAAAGCAAAGACTGAAAAACTAGGTTCAACAAAGATTATAGTAGAACTTTTGGCAAAAGAAATTTGAAAACATGTCAAACTAAAAAACTAGGCTCAACCAATTGTAACCTTGTTTGGTTCAAGTCTTAAATGACCTCATTTGATAGTAATTATACCACCGGAAAGAACATTTGAAATTGTATGAAAACAACGATAAATTTAGAAAAATAGTACTTAAATTGAGTGAAATATTGCAAAATTAATAAAATTAGTCAAAACCGGGAATTATAGTGAACTTAGGTAAAGATTAGTGTAATCTTTAGTGTAAAAGTAGTTTTGGACTCACTATAGTTCTTATCTTTACTCAAGTGATTTTGATTTAGATATAGACTACCTTGAAGACTATTACAATTAGTTTATGCTATGTCCAAGTGAGTACTTTCCCACGATTATCATCATTAGTTCAAACAAGAATTGACTCAACTAGCAAAAGAACTAGTACATTTTTACCGATGTCCTCATAAAGAACTGAATTAAAAGGCTCACAAACTTTCTCTTCTATCCTTTTTTATGCACAATTTTGTGTGGTTTTATAGTCTAACATAATTTCAAGGGAATTGTGCTCAATGTTGTTTTCTTAGCCATCATGTGAGACTAGGATTGTAGTTGAAACAAATTTCTTATGGTCAAGAGACATTTTAGTACTTCTAGGATATCAAAACAACAACCAATATATTGAAATTGGCAAATATATCTATCTAATTTAGTTTTTTTTTTTCCCATCTATCTACTTTAGCATTAACTTCACCTAATTCATAACGAACATCAAAGTCAGATCCTCAGAAGATTAGAACAATCATATTTCATGTAGGACAACCAAAGTGGAAAATAAAGAAACAAAAAAAAAAAAATTGTAGGTTTATGGGTGAAAGGTCAATCTAGGCCTTATTAGAAAAATAGTTATTAAAATAGAACATATTATAAACTAATTATTAAAATAGATCATCAAATTCGCATCTTGAAAATGCGGAATACCTATTGCAGGTGAATTGTGCATATCGGACATGGGAAACAAATGTTACGCACATTGAAGACAAGTAATCAACTCACAATTTGGGCATTCTCGCCACATAATTGTTGCACACATCTAAAATGGAAACAACTGTACTACACACAGCTAAAATATGCGTGTGTATATGTTGTGTGCTTCTAAGACGAAAAATACCTTCACCAAATTTCGCATCAAACATCTTAATTCATGTAATATACACATCCCAATTTCTCGTCTTCCAAATGCAAAAATGGTAGGTTATTTTAGTAATTAAGTTTGAACAAATCCTATTTTTGTAATTAATTTAAAAAAATTAATTTGGTAAAAAATTATAGGTTTATACAATAATATGGAGAAGTACCCTAAAAAAATGCCTTTTTTATTGAAAAGAATTCAAAAAATTTGAAAGATATATCTAATAGTCTCTTACCATTAGATTCAAATTTGTTAGATGATAAAATAAAATGTAATACTTTAAGGAAACTAAAAGATTTGATATATAAAAGAAGAGAACTTTACGATTCCATCATCAGGATCGTCCATTTAATCGTTTGATTATTAAAATAAATATTATAAATAATATATTAAATAATTTAATAATGTAATCACAGTTAATATGAATTTGAGTTGTTGAATACTAATGGGACCGATCCCATAAATGTAAACATACAATTTTCCATAGGAGAAGATGCCAATTCAAGCCTCTAATAAATCTTAGAATAACAAACCAAATAATCTAATAAAATAAAGTAAAAAATAATAATTAATTTATATATAGTTTAAAGGACATAAATTAGAATTAATCTGGGTAATGAAATTATCTTATGTAGTAATTTTTCCTTGATCCACATCACAAATACTATGAAGCTCTCAAAAACAAGCTACTAAATGATCTAAATTCAGTTCTTCTGGGCTGACAGCAAGAAATGGCCACTTTCTATTCATTTATGAGAAAAGGAATGGACCCTTATCAAGTGATATTCAATGTTATTTCTCATTTATGTATCTCTACTGGACTCCTCTATATGAGCAATTCAACCACGTCTAAATTAAATGCTTTGGCCCTTTTTAGTTGCTCGCAAGTGATCGGCTCTATTGCTTTCACTATGTTGTCCTTCACGTCAACTTGCTTTTGCCCAGATGGAAATAAACAAATTTCTCATATATTCACTGTGACATGCATGCAGTGAAAATCACGATTTTAATATTCGTTGAAATACATAAAATCGATAAAATTGTCCAAAACAAATAAAATTATAAACATGTAGGATTTTGTATCTAAGTTAATTATTTTATATAAAGCCTATACTTAAATATTTTTATATTTGTTTTAATTAAAAAAAAACATATAAAACCATAACCACATAGAATTATATATTTAACTCATGATTTTAACAACTATGTGTAATACCCTAAACTTAAGGACATTTCCAACCCACCAAGTGTCTAAAGGCTCGGAACCTACTAAAATCCACAATACACACTATTTAACGCCACCAATGCACATATTAATACTCCAAGTTCGCAGTCATAACATAAATACTTCATTATTACTACCACATGCATTCATATTTTCTATACATTACTAACAAGGGATGACTCATAGAGTCCATTTACATACACATATACGAACTAACAACTGGGTGTATACCTTAACACACTAACTTAATAAAGAAACAACAACCATACAATATGGTAGGAGACTCTATCTCCTCTAAACTAATAGAGTATGTCTAGAAATTTGTTGAATAACCCTCACCACTAACGTCATCCTATAATCCATGAAAACGTCATGTCCTAATAAGTCAAAAGTTATAGGGGTTCAATCTGTATTTGGAAAAGATGAAAAGTGAGCCAGAGCCTAATACAGTATACCAACAATCACATGCGCATGAACAAACAATGGCAAGTTTACATGCATGCAACATGCAACTAATTAATTAACTATATCTTTTAATCTAACATCCAACAAAGAGATAACTCAGTATCTTTAAACACATGTAAATATTTACATATATATATACTTATATATATTAGTTATTGGGTACTCCCCAATAATCATGATGTTGAAAAGCCTAGATCTATTAAGATCATTTCTATGTACAATTCCACTTGGGACATTGTCACACATGGACCATCGGGATACCACATTAATAGTGTGGACACACTCCACCTATTATCAACAGTCACACACAAGCATTATACACATCATTAATGCCAAATAGTTCTTAAATCAATTTTAGTTTCTATTCTAAACAAGCACAAGAACATGCATAGTATACACATACGTTGAAGTAGTTTCATTCCAAGCTAGTATCCATTACCTGAATTACACACAATTAGATTATTTAGAATCTTCTATTTGTCTTAGTTAAATTCTCATTATATTCTTATTGCTCTTTGTCCTACATTGTTATAACTTAGGTCCTAAAGTCTTAAAATAGACTTAGATTGTGGAATGAGAAGATTCAACAAATCTAATTATGTTTAGGCTAGAAAAGAATGATTTTCAATGTATTATAACATGTATAAACTAGTATAAAAGTGGGTATAGAGTTAGGTGTCACTTAGGTGGAGAAGATAGGTCATAATAAGTTCCACGGGGAGATACATAGAGGCGTGCATGGGGGGTACATGACTTGATGTATCTCCTCATGTTCTTTTCCAAGCATTTTTGAAAAGATACTGAGAGAAGCACGGCTAAGAACACGGTGCCATGTTCATGTCATGTTCTTTTGACAATCTTCTATTGTGAAAACATAGAGAGAAACACAATTGGATACATGTGGCCGTGTTCCAACTATGTTTTTTTTTTTTTTTTTGAAAAAACACGATTTCTACACTCAGTAAGGTACATAACTTAAAACATGGATCGTGTTCCAGTCATGCACTTCTAGAAAAATACCCTTTTCGCAATTTTCTTCTTGTATTCGAACCGAAACTCGCTTTACCCTTTGCCTAAATCTAATTCATTACTTTAACTTCTCTTTTTGTACCCTTACTTCAATTACTCCAACAGTAAAACCCCAAGTCCACATGCATCATCCACCAAAGTCATTATATCATAAGTAAAACGAAAGTTAGTGCCATTACCTTATTGTGTCTTTTTAAGACCGTTGTTTCTCCAGCCCCCAATTAGATTGGTAAGTTCTTTGGAATTTCTTTCCTCACAAAACGAACTTTCTGTAGGAGTTTTCTATTATGTCCAAGAATCTAAAGAAAAGTCCATATTGGTTGTTGCTCCAGTCTTGAATAACTAGAGAATGAGAGATTACTTTACTTACCGTAGCAAATCTTCAAGATTTTTCGTAAATCACCAGTATAAGAAGAAGGGAAGGGAAAAGTCTCTGTGAATGGAAACGTAAGATGGAAAAGGGAAAGAATGTTATTGTTTAGGTTAAAGTACATTATTTACTCCACAAATCTTCTAAAATATATTGCATTGTCCAGTTTGCCCTCATCTAAACCAGACAAATTACCTTATTACCTTTAAGCATTTATTTTAATTAATTTAGATTATTTCACTATGGTTACATGTTTTCATGTTTCTAAGATCTTGTTAGGGGACCTCAAACAACTAAAAGATGATAAGGACCTCATCCTTCACTCTTAAATACTATATTCTTCTCCATAATCTATAAATAGTTTCTACGAACAAAAGAAGTTTTTTTACCAGCTTTGTTTTTCTCATGTGTGTCAACATAGAAGATGACGTAGAATGCTTTTTGAATGCTTATTTGTTTGTAATGTGAATTAGCCAGAACGAAGAAATATTTAAGATGAATAGTAGGTTTGTGTTGAGCTTCCTCACTTGAATTGCTACCATGTATTACTAGATGTAGTGCTCTCGGTGTCTTGTGTCTCCTTTGTTGCTACTATTCATTGAACTAATAGGTATTGCTTCCTATTATGGGTGTTTTCTTGTGAGCTCGTGACTTTAGTGATGGGTTGCTTTGGCTGCTCTATCTCAGTTCTCTGTCGTGCAAGGATGTGTGTGTCATCCTTTGTCCTATGGTTCTCTATTGTATCCATTTTTTGTTCTATGTTTATCTCAAGAAGAGAATGTGGGTTGCTCTTTTAGGGATGTAAACGAGGTGGGTTTGGGACGGATCATTCTGTCCTAGAACTCGTCCCAATTATAAAGGGTGTCCCAGAACCCGACCCGATCCGATTTTAGGAAACTGATACTACTAATTGTACATGCTGAGAAAAATAATTAAAAAAAAAAGAAAAATCAATCAATTATCCTTACTCATGAGAATGAATAGACTTTTTTATATCCTATCATGTGACTCAATACATGAATAACAAAATGATTATATGAAAAGCATCATTCAACTAATGAACAAGTAGATTCCTTAACTTTAATTTTTAATTTTTTTTAATTATACCAGATCGGGTTTTCCCAACGGGTTATGAGTACAACCCAAAACCCGACCCTAAACCCTATAGAGTTTGACCTTATATGGTTTTTAACAGGGTGGGCGGGTGGATACCCTATAACGACTCGCCCCGATTGCATCGCTATGCTCTTTGGTTTCTCATGTTCAAATTGATTTTTTTGATCATCCATGAACTGGTCTCATATACTTGGTACTTGTCTGTGTCTTTGTCCTAGCTCCATGAAGTCTGCAGAATATATTCTCTATGATCAAGTCTACTCTAGTTGTGTTTATCATTATTCTTGATTACTCGGCTTTATTCAGTTTCTCTATATTTCATATGTTCCTCAATGTAAAATTCTAGTCTTTTTCTCAGCATGGGAAGAGGATATGTGTTTGTCTCCTTAAGCTAAGCAACTACTGTCCTTTTTGCCTTCTAATTGCACATGTGTTGCTATCAAGTATTAAACTTCCAAATAAATCAAATTGTTGCATACAGTATTTTATTAGGGTAAATTATACCAAAAAATATCAATGTTTGAGGATAAATTCATTTAAGGTATTAACCTTTCAACTTGTTAAAAAAGAAATCAACATTTTCCAAAGTTAATCAAATGAAGTATTAACGTCTTACAAAGTTCATTTACGGTATCAACATTTGGACTAATTTTCAATTAATTTTACTTAATTTTGGTCAATGATTAATTGTAGTAGTGGGGTGGATCTGATTGCAGTAGTCACATGTGTGCAGTGTGCGTCTCATGCTACTTGTGGCCTCAGAGGACTGACATGGAAGCACACACAAGTGACAATTAAGAGTGAGATGGTAAGAAGGAGAAGCACGCAATCTTATGAAGCTTGAACGCACTAGTGACAGGTGAAGAAGCTAAATAGTATCAACCCCACTATTTTAGAGAAGAGACTGTATGTTCTTCACTCTGAGCTCTGTTTGATCTATTGTGAGAGTATTTTGGTAGCACGATAAAGTTTCTATCAAATTTTGGATCTACTAAATAAGGAGGTGTTGGTCCCAAATAATAATCAAGAAGGGGGGTTGAATTGATTATTACAAATTTTTGCCTTTAAAAATTAATCCCCTTTCAATTTTGAAAATTGAGAACAATATATCAATATAACAAATATGAAAATAAATTGTGTAAAATTAAAAAGATAGAGAGAAGAAGATCAGGCAGTGATTTATAGTGGTTCCGCCTTGTGCCTCAATCCACTCTTCTAGCTTCGAGCCGGGGACCCGTTGTCCTACGGGTTTGTTCCACTATATCCAATAAATTTCCAATTACAAGCTTGTGCAATTCTTTCTGCTCAATTCTCACAGCTATCTCTAGCTACAACGATCTACAGAGTCTAAACTTGTAATTAAACTAACTCACGAGAAGGCAACAACACGTTCCTTCATTTACAATAAATAAAGAAATTGTAAGGTGCAGTACAAAAATATGATTTGCAGAATTCAGATAGAAGGAGCTTTTAAAAAAATTCATTTTGAAGCAGCGTTTGAGTCAGCAAGAGGAGAATTGTTTTAAAAAGTTCGTAGCAAATTTTCGCAATAGATAAATATATGTGAATAATGCTACTTTTCTTCTCCTGACCGTGGTTTTATTTCTTCCTCTTGGCTTCAACATTAACAAAAATCAGATAAGTTACTGTTGCATGTATCTCGAATGGATCCTTATCTTTTCTTCCAAAATTCTGTTGAAAGCTTATCTTCAATTTCAAATTCAAAATCTGGTCGAAATTCAAAGTAGATATTAATAAAGCTTCCTTCTTTTCTTTTTGATTCCGAGATTCTTTGCCTAATTTGAATTTCTTATACAGAGAGAAAAATGGATAATTTTTCCTTGATTTTCACTGAAATCTTGTAAATCCGAATCTGTTTGTTCCTCATAATGTTTATCTTCACTTCTTCTTTTATTCCCATATTGCAGATCTGAATTTGAGATAAATTTGAACTTGTTTTGATACTGAAGAAGTTGTTATGATTCTAAAGAAGTCAACTGGAACGAGTTGGATAAGGTTGAAGACAATGAATAGTGAGCTTCGTAATTTTCTCGTTATTGTTTAGAATTGCATATGATCCTCTAGACGATACTTCCATTCTTTTTATTAAATCCCCTTGGATATTGTCCTACTTAAGTGGAACAATTAAGTATACTACTTAAATATACTTAACAACTCAAAGCTAGGTCTTCAATATACTCAATTGTATCAAACTTAAATGAGTTTGAATACATTTAAAAGCATGAACAGAAATTTCTCGCTGAATATTTTGCTGTCAAAAATTGCAAGAGCACCTTCTGTACTAACTTCTGGATAATATAGTAAATCTTCCATTTTCATATGACTGAAGAATATCCTCTGAACTAACTTCTGGAAAATTTCTAACACATTATACAATCTTCTGTAAGAAGTTCTATATTTTCTTTTGTATACAATTTCATCTTTAGAACTCCATCTAACTTGTGTCCTTTCATCTTTCTCAATATTGTTAACCTCTGTATTATTTTTTGGACGATATACTCATACCAAAATAAAGCCATAACAGAGTCCTTTTATATTATGTGTTATCCTTTGGATTTTGAATACTATTAATTATCCTCTGCACACTTAATAAATTAATTTGATATCTTTAACTATTTTGTTATCATCAAAACTGTATTTATAGAGAATCAATATTCTCTCTCTTTTTTATTATAAAAAAAAAAAACCATTTCTCTTTGTTTTTTAAAAAAATTCATGACAATTATTGCTTAACTAACTAGCATACACTCAAACAACCAGCATACATATTATTACTCAAATAACCAGCAGCATACACAGTCAACACAGACAGCTCACAATGAAATGATTAGCAATATTAGTAACCAGCAACAAAGAAATCTACTTTATATTTCTCTCCCTTTTTGTTAGCATCAAAGAAAATTAAAAAGAACAAGAGATAGTCATTCATTCAACAAAAAAACATAAAAGATGAAATTCTAATTACATGAACCGCAAACAAAATTTAAGAGTCTGACAACAAAATTTGCTAAAGCAAAAGAGAAAAACAATCTAAGATTTTTTTGGAAACACGATGTTGATCAACTAAAAAACATAAGGGACAACTGCCCATTGGAGAGAATCTTGAGAATCAACATTAGAAATGGAATAAGAAGGTGTTTCTCCTTGTTTTGTATCAAAAACAGGAGCAGAAGAAGCAGGAACAATTGAGTCCTCATAAGCGGTTTCAACAACAGGAATTGGATCATCTTTGTTCAGGTCTTGATCATGTTGAGTAGCTCCACAGCTCTGTTTCTCAGCTGAGTGATCACCATCCACTGCAGCTTGTTGGGAGCTAGCGGATTAGCCCTATCCAATGGTCCTTACTCAAAGCCCGCCATACCAAATTTCCGTTAGTCATCCCAATTTCATGGGCTTAACTCTATAGACCCTATCACTCAATCCAATTAGTCGAGATCCACATTTAGCCCTCTATAATTGTTAATACCTTATTTGACTGAATTTGTAAAATACTTATTCTCTTTTTAATTACTTCAAACATTGATATCTTAAATAAATTTATTCCTAAATATTAATTTATCTTTTTAACAGCTTAAAATATAAGCTTAAATAAAATTACACTCAAACATTGATACCTTTTTATATAGTTTACCTTTTTCCCAATATGGAGTTTCTCTAAGTGATACAGATCTAGTGCAGGCTTAAATTGACGTAGGTTGGAAGTTCATTAATTTCCACGTGTCTTTCTTGTGTATGAAATTTGCAAATTAAGAAATGAACTATACATGGGAACAACGGGAATGAGTGGACAAATGAAGTAAACTGCATATTGACTTTAATTCCCATCCAGTTGTGCATGATGGTCTTAACATGAATGAAATGACTCTATCTCATATGCCTTGCTCAGTCCAAAGTTATAGCAGGGGACAAATGAAATTTGTATAGCTTTTTTCCCCAAGAATTAAATATGTATATGTAGACACCTCATTTTAACAAATTATTAAATTATTGTTAATTATATGTTAATATTAAAGCTAAGTTGAAGAATTAGATTAATTTTTGTAATTATAAAAGGATTAGGATTAGAAATGAATAAAATTAGGAAAATAAATCAAAGTATAGGAAATAAAGATGATAGATATAATATAAATACATATGTAATATCATATATATTGCATTATTTAAAAAAAAACTATTCATCTTCTTCTTCATTGGGCAACCCGCAAGGCCTACTTTGGGCCGATTTTTGGCCCAATTTTGGATCCTATTTTGACAAACCGATTGTACACATAGAAAGTAGGCATGGAGAGCTTTAATTTGGTACCTAAAACGTGTATTTTAGTCAATGGAAAGTGCCTCAAATTCGGATCTAAAAACTGGGAAAAACTCATTTTTTAACTTTCCTAAAAAATTCGAAACGCATCAAAATTTGTTTTTGAGGAAAGTTTTTTTATTTAGGTTGTTATAATATGGTATATACATGTCTAACATTGCTTTTAATTAGAAAGTTATAACCGAATGGAACCAATTTTTCAAATTCGTGCAAGAACTTGCCCTAAAAAACACTAGATTCGAAATTGGATTAAATTGGCAAGACTTGGAGGTTAATTCACCATCCTAACACTATAAATAAGACTCATATACTACACTTCAAAAAAAAAAAAAAAGAAAAGACGAAAAAGGGATAATTAGCGAAATCAAGCATCACTAGAGTGTTCAATAGATCAAGAGCTTTGAAACCCCCTATCCAACTACTACTGACGCAGCCGGAGTACCATAACCGGAGTTTCGTCGATCGCCATCGACGGAGCCCAGTCCGACCAATCTCCACCGAAGCCTAACTTTTCCGGCCACTAACCCAAGAATCTAACTCGTCCGTCGTCGTCATCATTCAATTGTCCTTGTCCTTCAAGCTACTCCAGGTAAGTTTGCTTCACCTGTTTTCTTATTAATAATAATAATAAGATTTACGAATGGTGCACGTGAATCACCGTCATATTTTTACATGAATAGATAAATATATATATACATGTACATAGTGTTCACTATAATAATATTAAATAATGATACCATAATAATAATAAAAAAACTAGTTATAATATATAAAATAAAAATTCAATAGTAAAATAATATTATATGTATGTATAATGTCCAATTGGTAAGAATAGAATATGTAATTAATATTACTTTGTCTTAAAATATTCTAGATAATGATATTATTTTCCAAATTGTTATAAAAATCAACTTTCTTCTTAATGTTTGCTTTCCACTATGATGTTTGACATGAATATGACTCTTTTCCATGATACTTTATTGTTCTAATAGTTTGGTTTGGTTTGTAATGTCTTATAGCAAAATCTTTGCAAATATTGATAATAATAATAGATTATTTTCATTATGATGTAAATTTTTAAAGTCACATGTGTATTATTTAAATGTGATTGAATGTCCTTTGTCATAATCTAGTGATGGTTAGTTATGATGCCTCTAAATTTCATTTATAAAACTATGATAAGATTTTGTCTTTGTTGATGTAACTTCAATAATGTACAAGCCTTGATCATGTCATGAATATGAAGATACGATTTTATTGTGTTAGTGTTAGCATGTTGATACTTGATAATCCTTATAGCAATCTTTATTCTTAATAATATGTTGAGTATTTTGATATAAGATTTAGGTGATATGTGATTGTGTTTCCATAAAAATTTCTTTTTCATCACTTAGAAAAAGGTTGGTTTTCATAAAATTGTTAAAACCTAATATGATAGCTTTAGGGCTCACATGCAAACCGATTTTTGTAAAATTAATAAAATTTAATGAATTTAAAATGATAAGATTTTTTAAATTTCTAAAATTAACCAACAAGCTAAAATTTTCATTGAAAGAACTACGTGTGGTTTGATCCCGATTAGCGGGTACGTAGGTACTTAAATGGACGACTTAAAGTATGTAAAAAAATTATTTTCGTGAATTTGATGCTTGATTTGTAAATATTGATGTTCTTAGTTTAGTTTGATTTGTAAAAGTTGTTTGGTTTACCAAATTTGTACATATTTGCAAATGGCTTTAAAATGAGTGATTAGATCTTTGTAATTAATCTAGAATTTGAAATTAGGATTTAAAAGAAAGCAATTTAAAATTGGAAAGCTATAAGTGGTAACCATTTAAGTTTATAGGTTAGCCCCCGACTCAAGTTAATTTCTGGTTTTCATTTTCTTTTCAAAACGATTTTTTTTTTCGCGAATCAATAGCAAAACCGATATCAACCTATCCCTTTGATCTTGGTTTATATATTTTTTCATGATTTTAGTCGGGTGGCGACTCCAAAATTTTCAAAATTCAAAATCTCATTTAATTCTTAGTCGATGATTTGTGTTGAATAGGTTACAGTTTAATACGAATTAGGTTTAAGGAAATGGAACCGAAAATCAAAATCTAGGCTCGACAAATTGGCGACTCCACTAAGGAGCCATTTTTAAAGGGCTAGCCACTTTATGCTTTTCATATATATAAATTGCTTTCTTGTTTGTAAATATCTTGAACATTTGTAAATAGTTGTACTAACTGGGTACTTTTGTGCAAATTGTGTATATAAATAAGTATCTTTATGGGGTTATTTGGGGGGATATTTATTTTTGTGTACTAGATGTGGTCAAACGCAGGCCACCTTAGGTAATCTAGGACAGGAGGCCCCAGTAGGTCTTGGTTGTTGTGGTTACCCACCATTCGAGACACGTATTAGCCCCCCACTCCGTTTAATGTGGCCTATGGCCAATTAATCGGAAGACCTTTAGAACCCACCCTTCTTGCATTCACTACATGAAGAAGATGATGATCAAGCATTGTGGCCCATCAAAATGTTTTCAAAACATTGAACAAAACAAAGCTGAGTTTATAGGAGTTAAATTTCCCTCGTAACATGGTCATGTAAATCTGTCTTGTAAATTCTTATAATTTTGTTTATGTATATGTTAAGTGTACCTTGTAGATGTGTCCTTTGCCATGTTGTAATGTATCTCTTTTTTAATTTGCAAGATTAAGAGAATGGCAAGCAGCATGTGTAGTGGCAACTTATGGGCCCCCTTTACTCTCGAGATCCATGTCCATGAGCCTACAAGTCCAATGCCCATTTTAAATAAGTGGTTGCAAACTTTCAAGCTAGATCAGAGGGAATTTATTGAAGACTGTTTGGGCCCCATTCTTTCTTTACCAAAGGTCCAAGTCAACATTCATCTTTTTAGGGCCTTTGTGTACCTATGGAATATTGATGAGGCCGACTTTTGCTTTAGTGAACACACTTTGAGTCCTACTATCGAGGAATACATGAGGCTTCTACAAGCTCCTCCGACACATGCAGGAATATATACTCCTCAACCTAGTAAAGGGCCAATCAACTTATTTAACTCCTTTTTAGGGGTTAGAAAGACCAATGTGGTCAAGGCCCTTAAGAATTGCAACTCGTTCTCCATTCGGCTTTCCGACTTGTTCAAGTGGTTCGGATCCCCAAATGGTTACAAAGACAATAGGCTCATTTTCTATGGAGGTATCAAAGCATGGGAACAGAATCGCATCAATGCCTTCATAGCTGTAGTATTTGGGACTATCCTCTTCCCGAATGGAGATTCGTTTATCCACCACCAGGTGGTGGAATTGGTGGACCAGTTTTTGGTAGGAAAATCCTATATCCCGACCTTACTCGCTGAACAAAATAGATCTCTCAACCACTTGAAAAATAGAGGCTATGGAAAGTTCAAGGCTAGTATGGCGCTCTTGATAGTTTTGTTTGCTAGCCATACTAGATATTATGGGAACCGTTTGAGTTCAGCTTGCCATATGAGGGACAGTTATGACCTTATATTGAGTTTTAGTGAACGGGTCCACACTTAAGATCTTCTAAGAACTAATGAGTAGGTGCACTTACTTCAAGACTTAGAAGCTTACGGTTTCTTTTGGATCGCTAAATGGTTCCTGCAAGCCCCGTAAAATTTCAGTAAATAATTCTAAGATGAACTTCAAAAATAAACCCTAAAAATCACTCCAAATTAAAACCGAATTTCAACTAGTCCCAAAAAGACGAGCGAATCCAGAAATTTCTTAATCATGAGAAAATGGAAATCCTTAAAAATAAAATAAGAACTCAGTGGTCTTCAAATTCAAAACCACGATGTACAAAAATTTCCATATTTAACTCCGACTTATAAATCGAGTAATAGAGATTCCAAAAACCAATTACTAAAAAGTGAATAACGATTAACTTACGGAAATGAAACCCAATTCAAAAAATTCTGGAAACGTTTAAAAGATATTAAATACTTATGAAAATAAAATTTAAGATAAATTTCTCAAATCAAATATGTTGTATAAACATAAAATACCAGTTTCCAAATTGGCAAGGATCTAACCTGGAAAATCACCATGAAACCCTAACCGGAATACAATAGTTTAAGTCCGGCAATCTAGCGCCCCTAACCCTAGAGGCCGAGATGTAGTTTAAATATGTAGAATAACTCATCGTAATATGAGTTTGTTTAAAAATATCAAATTGGTAAATTTTTGGCCTATTTCGAACCCGTTCGGATACAGACTTCGAAAAGCGTGTCCCGGGGCTCGAGATATCAAAAATATACCAATAGTACCGTTAGACTCGTAATTTCATAAGATTTATAAATATATCAGTTATATAATTTTTTTTTTTGGGTTATAAAAGTTACAGTTATAACCTTTTTATCGTATTTTCATTATTACCGGTAATTAGGGGGTCTTTCAGTACGATCTACCACTATTCATTTCATAATTGTATTTTTATTTTATTTTTATTTTTGTTCTTGTAATATATACCCTAGCTTCGTAGTAATCGAATAAACTTCGAAAACCGAGAACGAAACCCTATATGAGTCTAGTTCAAGCTTAGTGAGAGGAGCTTAGGAACCCTAGATCCGGCTTTCTTATTCATAATAAAAAAGTTTTATAAAATGAATGAATATGAATTATCATTCTAAAGTATATTTTAGACCTTTGAAAGTTTTAAATTCGGGAATTTTTCAATTCCGGGCCTTCCGAGCCCAATTACGGAAAAGCGTGCCACGGGACCACGAACTCAAAAAAATGTTCCGGAATATTCATTGGAACCGTAATTTTATAAGGATTCCAAAAATATCAATTTTATAATTTTCCGGACTATAAAAATTACAGTTATAGCCTTTTCCCGTGTTTTCGCTACAACCGGTAAAGAGTCTTGTCTACTATTCACAAGTACAACCTACACTACACACTACTCATACCCTATTCTTACATCCTTACAACTACTCAACTTTATTTTCTTTTCCAAGAAATTTTTGTCTCCTATTAAATTAACACTTTTATTACATTTATTACACAATTTCAAATTTATCAAATTTCAAACACACACACACACACACACAAAACCCTACATGGCCGGCGCCATTCCCCCTCCCTACATGCCCAATTTGATTTAATTTACCTCTTTTATTACTTCAAACAAACCCTAAATTCACCAATATAAATAATCCTTAACTTTCTCTCTCCTTCATTTCATTCTTCATTTTCCAAAAATCACAAAACACTCTCTTCTCCTTCCTTCCTATTGCCGTGACTCTCCTCTCTCTCACACCACACACAAGCTCAAATCCTCTTCTTTTCTACCTCTAAACTCTACTGGTATGTTGATTTCAAGCTTTATTCCTCCCAAATCTTGTAATGGCAAAGCTATTCTTGTGTGTTTTTCCATTTAATCCCAATGATCAAATGCTAGGGACATGAAAACACTTGTACAAGAATAACAAGCCATCACAAGAAATGGATCTAGAGTTTAAATGAGTTTTTGTGAAGAGAATGTTGTGTTCATGCATGTAAAGTAGAGATTATGCATAGATATTCATGTTCATGTCATGAAACCCATGAATCATGCATGATATTTAGTAGATCTAGTGTTTAGACATTCACATCTTCATCTCCATTTATGCTCATATGGTTATTTTAATTTTCATGCATGGATGATCATAAAAATGTAGCCTTGACTATGTATAGATATGTTAGATGGTAAATCTTCATGTAGAGGAGATAAGAAACTTGAAAAAGAAGGTATGATGTTGGAAAAGTTTAGTTGAAAATTCGGATGATTTTGAAACCCTATTTTAAAAACCACCAAAACCATTTTGAAACTCATATTTCACATGAAAAATGAAGGATATGTGCAATAGGTATCTTGAAGAAATGATTTTCATAAGTTTAGATGAGTTTAGGCATGAGGAAAATGTGAACAAGTAGTGGAGTTAGAATGAAAAATATTGATGGATTAGTAAAATTCGTAATTTAGGATGGTGCCTACATGAACACTTATCTAAGCTCAGATGGCATGTTTTATGAGCTAAATGAAGTTTTTAGATAATAGATATATTGGAGCCTCAATTTTTTATGCATAAAACAAGTTTTCTCACAAGGAAAACGCAAGAAAACGAAAATTTCAAAATTCGGATTTTTATAAGTAGCTTATTAAAACAATTTGTTCAATGAAAAATGTGGATTTTTATGCATAAATGAAGGTCATGACTAATATGGATGTTGGGAACTCATTTTTAATTAGGTGATAAGTAAATTCTAAGGAAAAATCATAAAAACATTAGGGGATGTAAGGTTGGTAATAATAACTTTTTTTCATAAGAGGCCATTAAGGAATTTCTTGATAACTAGGAATCCATAAGAGTCCATCATCAAAGATCATCAAAATCATGCATATATGGAGTTCGTTACATGATATTCATGTTAGGAATTCATTCATATATCATATATGCATGAATCATCAATCATCAAAAGCAAAACAAATTTTCGGAATTGGAGGATTTACGGAACAGATCTGATCCTACTGTTCCGTGACCTTAATGTTTTCAAAACTTGAAAATAATACTAGAAATAGATAGATCTTTCGAAGTAGATAAAAATCGATATATAATTTGCGAGATTCCGAGTTAAAATGACCAAGTTATGGCCGTTTAAGTTGGAATTTCCGTTTAGGACGTGAATTACGAATTTGATAATTCGTATGAAGTCGTTGGATTAGTTTGAGTTGAAACTTATTAGAGTATTTCTTCCTTTTTAGGAGATCCCGAAATCGACGATTCCCGACCACCGGATTACTATTACAAGAAGACCGGTGATCCAATGGCCGAGTGAGTTTTCTCCTTGTTTTGTTACCTTGATTGTGCTTGTAGCTAGTTGCATTAGAATATAGGAACAAGATAAAAAACGATATGAATGGGGATGGGATATGTGATGAGACTGTGATGAATGTATGCCAAAGAATACTAAATCATATCGAAACAGCGATTGATTGGATAACTGCACTGTTCATATTATTTATGTTATATGTATGATATTGGTTGGTCACTCTAAAGAATGTATAAATATTTTGACCTAAGCAAAAAGTAAATTGATCATGCTCGCATCGGACATATTGCATTTGTAGCGTGCTACTCCTACGCAGGTTGATCAGTATGGTCTGAGGACTCGTTTGGATAATGAGACCCGGGATCAGAGCTCATTCATAGAAACTAAGGCGCATCGGGGATGCATTCCATGTGTGAGCCTAGCCGAGGCGAGTGCTATGAGCCGAGGGCTTGGGGACTAGCAGCAGTCGTGTAGACTTTATACCATCCCTAACCCAAGATACGGAGGGCGTAAATCCATTCTGTGTGTGGGTTCCGGATACCATACATAATTGTTTGCTCACGTGTTTGTTCATGCATAGCATATGATTGATTAATACTATCTTGTTATGATACGGAATTAAGGGAAATTCTCACTAAGCTAGTGTAGCTTATACCCCGATAGTTGTTTAAATGAACAGGTTATCTCAAGAATGCAAAGTGGGGACTGAGTTGGTTGGAGCTGGGGATGACTCCGGGATGTTGGCAAATGATACGAATGTTTGAAGTTATCAGCTAGTTTATGATTTGTCTTGAAATAGTTTATGTAGGGAAGTCTGTGGATGAATGTAATTGAAGTTGAATGATTTGTATTATGAAGTATAGTGATTTGAATCTGAAGTATAGTAAATTTGTATTTCCTTGACATTATTACTCAAGTTATATCAACGTAAAATGTATTACTCTGATGAGTCTCCTGCATGTGTTAGACGCCTTGTACATGGTACGGAAGCCTTCGCGTGACTGAGGTGGTCATTCTTAGGCTTTAATATTGTGTACGGCGGACTGCCACGTTTAGGATACCCTTCGGCATGACAGTTCCATTATCACGCCGTAATAACTGGATGCACGGAGTATGTAGCAGTTCCTCTAATTGATATAACTAGTTGTACAGGATATTATTCGGCTCGTGTGATGACGTAATTTGGAGCACTTTAATATAACCGATAAGCCATCCTTAAAGGAAGTTACTATAGAATATGATGACCCGGATGCACCTTTGGCACAAAGAGAAGGGAAGCTCGGCTCATACAAGCCAAATGGAAGACTAGGGAAATCAAGCCGATCTATGAGACAGATCCCATCAACCCTGAAATGAAGAAGTACCAGGCCACTAAGGAGTACATCCTTAACCAGAGAGCGAAGGTGGATGGGTTGGAATTTCAAGCACCTGAGGTGTTAAGTTCACTACCTACCACTCCCAACTCGGAGACGCAAGCTTATATGGGGTTGACAAAAGCCCGGGTAGGGGTTCACTTCCAAGAAATGAAGAGGAGAGAGTAAGAGATGGAGAAGGAAGAGCAAAGTTCTCAAGCCAAGGTTCAAGCACTTGAAGCTCAACTACAGATGACGAAGAGGACTATCGAGGAGCTGAAGGACTGTCTAGTGTGTCCTAGCAAGATTAGGCGTTTAGTTTTGGATTTAAAGTTCCTTTGTTTAGCTTTTTGGTTTTGTTAGCCTTCTTTAGGTCATGTAATGACTCCTTGAATAAATTCAGCTTTAACAAAATAAAATGGTTTTTGCCACAAAGCTTCTTCATCATCTTAATTTGCATGCGTGTGCACTTTCTTATATATATATATATATATATATATATATATTCCTGTATAGCTTTTGTGTATATATCGTTGTTCACTAACCGTTTTCTTGTTTTGTTCTTATTTCTTAATCGCTAATTGTTTGCTTGTTGTTGTTGATAAATAAATGAAGCTTTTCCAAAAGAAAAAAAAGTTCATATGTTCTTCACTAAACTATGAAATTTTGTTTTTAAATTATCCAGGTTCTAAAAGAAAGCTCCCAAATAGTCTGACCCAGTTAGAAGTCCAATCATCACTAGGTCCAAGTCTAGAATGACTAGCAACAACGACAATAACTCTAGCAATTCCAATGAAATCTCCAAACAAAGGTTCACCACTTTGGCACAAATGGTGTTTAAAATAGCCGAGCAAATGAATCTTCTCACACAAAACTTTAAGGCCCCTCAAGCTGCTATCGAGGAACAATCAGGAATTAAGAAAGGGACCGATGGTTAACCCATTGAAGAGCAAGTAGTTAATCATGAGCCGCAAACTATTGTTGGGACCGATTCTTCCAAGATTAAGAAAGAAATTGAGGCTCAAAACAAAGAGATGAAGAAAAGGTTGTTCTCTCATTTCAATGAGAAACTTAAGGCTTTTGAGAAGATAGACGGATTCAACCAAGCCAGAATCATGAGCTTTCCCACAATCAAAGCTGGAGCTTTCCCTGAAAGGTTTAAGATTCCTGACTTTGAAAAGTATGATAGTATTAGTTGTCCAAAGTTGCACACTAGACTCTATGTGAGGAAGCTGAGCCAGTACACTCGATATGAGCAGTTCATGGTCCAAACTTTCCAAGACAGCCTTACTGGCCCAGCTTTAACTTGGTATGCTCAATTAGACCTTGATGAGATTAACACTTAGGACAAATTGGCTAGGGCTTTCTGCAATCAATACAAGTTCAATATTGAGGTGTCCCTATCCATGTGGGATTTGGGTAATATGAGAAAGAAGAAAGATGAGTCCATTAAAGAATATGCTCAACGATGGAGATCAATGGCATCTATGGTATCTACCCCTATCTTGGAGAAAAATTTAGCATTCACTTTCATCAACACTTTGGAAGGACCATTTCTTTTCCCATCTCATTGGACACACTACAGCCAATTTCCCTAAGATAGTCTTAGATGGATGTAGAATTGAAGGTGCCATTACTATTGGAAAGATCCATGTGGAGAAAAAGTCCACAGCCTCTAAGTTCCATAACAATAAAGGGAAAGACACTACTGTCAGTGTAGTCAACTCATCCCTGTACACCAAACCCACTCAATCTTATTCCATTAACCAACCTCAAACACTAACTAACCCTTTGCTAGGTCACAACCACAATCCCAAAACCAACCAACCACTCGACCCAATAAAAGACAGTTCACTAGAATTCCCGTACCTCTTAGCCAAGTGCTATCCCGGCTTAGAGCCGACACCTAAATATTATAACCTTGAGCTAAAATGTGATTATCATCTGGGGCAAGTGGGTCATTCTACTGACTATCGTTAGAGGCTCAAGAACAAGATTCAAGACCTCATTGATGCTAAGTTGGTCCAATTGGATTTCATAGAAGCCTCGACTCCCAATGTCAATACCAACCCTCTCCCAAACAATGGACCTATGATCAATATGATCACGATTGAAGAACCCAAGCCCTTTATTGGAATGATCAGGATTGATCCAAAGAAGGTGGTTATTCAGTGTCGAGAAGAACACAAAGAGGTCCCATATGAGGTTAAGTCCGTGATATACTAATTCCATGTGCCCATTGCACCGAATGATTATAAAGCTGCCCCATTCAACTATCAAGCTGTTAATCAACTTCCCAGGACCATGGTTGGAAAACTTGGAAAAGCCCCAGAGCCAAAAAAGGAGAAAACATTAACGAAGGAATTTTTCCCACTAAGAAAAGACAAGAAAAAGGAGGAAGAACCTGATGAGAAAACAGCCTTGACTAAGGTCATGAAGATAAGTGACTATAAGATTGCCGATCAACTTGCTAAGGTCCCGGCTCAAATTTCCTTGATGGGTT
The DNA here is from genome assembly GCA_024138025.1 of Combretum micranthum. NCBI lineage: Eukaryota > Viridiplantae > Streptophyta > Magnoliopsida > Myrtales > Combretaceae > Combretum > Combretum micranthum. The sequence continues at coordinate 188,286 of JAMXBD010002014.1, forward strand.
TACAAATGATTTTGAGAAGCACCAAGAGGCTCTCTTTAAGATACTCCATCAAATCAAGGTTCCCAAAGGTGTTGCTACTGAAACAATGGAACATGTGGTAAATTCGATATTTGCTTTGGACCAGATCTCTTTCTCACCTAAGGAGTTAGGAGAAGAAGGCACTTAGCACACGAAGCCCTTGTTTATAATGGCTAAGTGTAATGGGTTGATTGTAGCTCGAGTCCTTATCGACAATGGATCATCTTTGAATGTTTGTCCATTGGCCACTTTGAACGTACTCTGTATTGATGCATCCAACCTCCGGTCCAGTTCCACGATTGTTAGAGCTTTGGAAGGATCCAAGAGAGGCATATCAGGAGAGATATACTTAGAAGTTACTATTGGGCCACAAGACTTTACTACATGTTTCAATTTCTAGACTTATCGAGATCATTCAATTTGTTGCTTGGGAGGCTTTGGATCCACTCAGCTGAGGGCAATACCATCCAGTCTACATCAGATGGTCAAGTTTATAACGAATGGGAAGATCGTTACGGTACTTGGTGAATAAGATCATGTTATATTTAAAGACACCACTATACCTTACATTGGCAAAGAGGGGTCTGAAGACTTTGGTTTGCAAATTTTCGAAGAAGTCAATATGATTCAAGAAGAGGGACACTTAGGAATTTGGACTTGGATATGTCCCTACTTCAATTAAAATAAAAGAGATGAAAAGGAAATCCTAGAAAAAGAGAGGAGAAGAATGGTATAATACCCCTACTGAGTCTCCAGACATCAGAGTCACATTCCCACAACCGACTTATGTCCAGAAGCCAAATATCCCAGCAGTGATGGAGCCTTCTTGTAGCTCCCATCCAGTTCAGGAGTTGAATAATTGGTTTACAATTCCCCTTAATAACTCTAAGGTTATTTCTGAGTAAAGGTTGAATTCATGAAGTGTTTTTATGTTTTATTACTTTTATTAGTTCCTGAATGAAATGTACTCCATAAGTTATATTCATTAATAAAATTTCCTTTTTTTTTCTATTTCATCTCTTGTGTCTATATCATTTCATTATCTTTCCCCTCACTTTTCTTCTTTTCTCTTTCTTTATCTTGCCTTTATTCAGATCTAATGATAATGGCAAAAGTAAAGGATATCTTGTGCCGATAGATAATGAAAATGCTAATATCATTTCCGGCCCTACTGGGTTAATCGTCGAAGGTGATATTAGTGATCACACAGGGATAGAGAAAAGTTGGCGAAAATATGAATAAGGTAGAATTGAAATCGGTCAACCCACAAAAGTAGTAAATATTAGGGCTGAAGATGAGCCTAAGTACTTGAAAATAGTTGCCACTTTATCCGATGAACAACGAGAAAGATTAATAAAATTGTTGACTAACTATCTAGATGTGTTTGCATGGTCCTACAAAGATATGCCTGGATTAGATACCTCTATAGTGGTTCATAAATTACCGACTAAAGCATATATCAAACCAAAGAAGCAAAAATTAAGGCGATTTAAACTGGATATCTTGCTTAAGATTAAAGAAGAAGTGAAGAAATTATTAGAAGTCGGTTTTATAGAGGTATCCAATTATCCTGAATGGGTAGCCAATGTAGTCCCGGTAATTAAGAAGAATGGGAAAGTTAGAGTTTGCGTAGGCTTTCGTGATCTAAATCAAGCTATGCCTAAGGATAATTTTCCCTTACCCCACATAGATGTCTTAGTAGATAACACGACTAGAAACCATTTATTCTCATTCATGGATGGTTTCTCGAGATATAATTAGATCAAGATGTCAGAAGAGGATAAGACCAAGACAACTTTTATCAAGATTTGGGGAACATTTTGCTACAAAGTTATGCCTTTCGGTCTTAAAAACGCTGGGGCAACATATCAAAGGGCGATGGTTACCTTGTTGCATGATATGATGCATTGAGAAGTTAAGGTTTGTGTAGATGATATGATTGCTAAATCTAAAGAGGATAAGGATGATGTGAAAGTTTTAAGGAGATTATTTGATAGATTACGAAAGTTTCATCTCAAGTTGAATCTCGAAAAGTGTGCATTTGGGGTGACCTGAGGGAAGTTGTTAGGATTTGTAGTCAGTCAACAAGGGATTGAAGTCGATCCGGATAAGGTTAAAGCTATACTTGAGTTGCCTCCTCCAAAGACGATCAAAGAAGTTAGGGGCATATTAGGACACTTGAACTACATCGCATGGTTCATATCTCAACTAACCGACAAGTGTCACCTTTTATTCAAGTTGTTGAAGAAAATGCAGCTATCCATTGGGATGAAGACTGTCAAGAAGCATTCGACCAGATCAAGCAATATCTAATGAACCCTCAAGTGTTAGTGGTGCTAACACTTGGACGCGCTCTTTTCTTGTATTTGACAGTACTTCCCGAATCAATGGGAGGTATGCTTGGACAGAAAGATGAAGATGGGAAAGAATTGACTATTTACTATTTGAGTAAGAAATTCAATGAAGGAGAACAGAAGTACACTGAAGTTGAAAGGATTTGTTATGTCATGGTTGGGATCATGCATAAACTTAGACAATACACTTTGTACTATTCTATCGAGCTTTACACAAAGCATGACCCTCTGAAGTATCTGACCCAGAAACCTAGACTGATTGGCAAAATTTCTAAATGGCAAATGTTGTTATCAGAATTTGACATCACTTATGTGAATCAAAACTCAATTAAAGGTTAAGCACATGTAGATCAGCTAGCTGAAAACCGAGCGGAGATAATGTGTTTGAGGGAGAAGCTCAATTTCCAGATGAAACTATATTACTAGCAGATTCGGATAAAGAGTCAAAACAATCCATCCCTAAATGGAAGTTGTATTTTGATGGAGCAGCTAATGTATGTAGATGTGGAATCGGGGCAATCTTAATATCACTAGATGATAATTAATACGCCACTTCAGCAAGATTGACGTTCCCTTACACTAATAACGTAGCAGAATACAAAACTTGCATCATTGGCCTCAAGATGGCACTTGACATGGACATAGAAAATTTGAAAGTATATGAAGACTTATCTCTCATCATCTTTCACACTCGAGGAGAATACAAGACCAAAGATGTGAAATTGGTAACTTATCGCCAATATTTACTAGAATTGGCACAAAAATTCAAAAAAAATATCATTCACCTATGTGCCAAGAAATTAGAATCAGTTTGTGGATGCGTTAGCCACATTAGCATCTATGATTCGAATCACTGATGGAGTTGAGATCTAGCCTTTAAAAGTTCGCATTGAGGAAGAATCGGCATTTTGCTTGAATTTTGAGGAAGTCCCAAAGAAAGACCTCTAGTATGCTAGTATCAAAGAATTCCTTCAAGAAGGCAAGTACCTTGAAAATGCCTCAACAAAGGAGCAAAGAACACTAAGATGCTTAGCAACTCATTTCATGCTCAGTGGTAATACATTATACAAAAAATCATTTGATACTACCCTCCTGAGATGTGTAGATGAGGTAGAAGCAAATATGTTGATGAGGGAAGTCCATGAAGGGATATATGGACCTCACATGAATGGGTACATGCTAGCCAAGAAGATTATGAGGATCAGTTACTTTGGGGTGACTATGGTTTCAGATTGTATTAAACATGTGAGACACTGTCATCTGTGCCAGATATACTCCAACAAGATAAATGCACCTCCCAAAGAATTGTAGTCATTGTCTTCACCTTGGCCCTTCTCAATATGGGACATGGACATGATAGGGCCAATCTCGCGAAAAGCCTCAAATGGTCACCAATTTATACTAGTGGCGATCGACTACTTTACCAAGTGGGTTGAAGCATTCTCGTACTTAATGTTCCAAAGGAGTCATTGTTAAATTCATCAAGAGAGACATCATAGCCAGATATGGAGTCCCCAATACGATCATTACGGACAATGGTACCAATTTGAACAACAAATTAATGTCTGAATTGTGCCAAAATTTTGGAATCAAACATCGGAACTCTACTCCATATCGGCCTCAGATGAATGGGGCAGTTGAAGCAGCCAACAAGAATATCAGAAAGATAATAGAGAAGATGGGTATCACTTACAAAGATTGGCACGGATGCTACCCTTTGCCCTCATGGCCTATCGAACATCCATCAGAGTGTCAACAGGGGCAACCCCCTATTCCTTAGTCTATGGTACATAAGCAATTTTTCCAATTAAAGTCGAAGTCCTTTTGCTTAAGATATTAGCAGAAACCGAATTGGATGAAGCTGAATGGGTGAAAAACAGGATTGATCAGTTGAATCTCATTGATAAAAGGACAATGACCACCCTATACCATGGTCAACTCTACCAACGGAGGATGACTCAAGCATTCAACAAGAAGGTTCACTCGAGAAGTTTCAAGGAATGAGACTTAGTCCTGAGGAAAGTGCTCCGAATGTTCAAGATCACAGAGGAAAGTTTACTCCTAATTATGAGGGACCATATAGTGAAGAGAGTGTTACCTGGTGGTATGTTGATTTTGACTAAATGGATGGTCCATACTTAAAAGACCTGTAAATTCTGATGCGATCAAGTTGTACTACTCTTGAGAAATTAATGAAAATTCTATCAAGTTTAGAAAATTTGAGCTACTTTGTCTATGTGTGATCTAATTTTGGTTATCTATCGACAAAAAGATATCCCTAGCTGTCTCAATCATTGGATCGTCATTGCCATTCACCTTAATCAATAGTTCTCTTTCATACTCACATCTCCTAAACACTCAAACCCAAGCACAATGTGAGAGAGGAATTGAGCAATTGATAAAATTATAAAAACATTCTAATACTTTGTGATTTGAGCTTTTCTTGAGAAAATGCTTGTTTTAGGGGAATAACATAAGCGCAGTAAGTTTAAGTCATCGGAGTATCATCTCTTGTATCGTCCCGTGAGCGAGACCATCAAAGGGATCAAATTACAATCAAGAGACAACAAAGATACTCAATCCAAAGGTAGGCACTGTGAATGTGCTCTAGCCTGATGGAGTAAACCTAGTGATGAACAGACCTTACCAAGTGGTCTGACATGTTTAAAAGCTTCTACAAGAATTTGGTAAGTTTTTTTATTAAAATATATTGCTAGAACTAAGTTTTTTAGAAAATTAGCTTGAGAAGCAATGCAAAGCATGAAAAATCAAGGACATGAGAACATGAGACCCAGTTCAAAAGACGGTTCAAAACATGAATCACCTCCACTCAAGAAGCAACCCAGTTCAAGAAACGGTTCAAATCATGAATCACCTCCGCTCAAGAAGCGATCCAGTTCAAGAGACGGTTCAAAACATGAATCACCTTCGCTCGAGAAGCCACCCAGTTCAAAGCGACGGTTCAGAACATGAATCACCTCTACTCAAGAAGTCATTCTCGTTCCTGCTCAAGAAGTGATCCTATCTTCGCTTAGCAAACAACCTTATATTAAGTACGGGCTTGAGACATGAGACTTGAAACAAGAGATGGTTTACTACATGAAGCATCTTCGCTCAAGAAGCGGTTCAATCTAAGAAGCATTTTAGAACATTAAAAGCTCTCGTTTAAGAATATCTCATTCATAAAGCATAAATCTCAGATAAGTTAAAAGCAAAATGAGATTGACTTTATCTTTGTCATAAGGTTTTAACAAACCTCACTACAAAGAGGAGCAGCTATAAACACCTCATTTTGGAATTATTAAATTGTTGTTAATTATATATTAACATTAAGGCTAAGTTAAAGAATTAGATTAATTTTTTGTAATTATAAGGATTACGATTAGAAATGAATAAAATTAGGAAAATAAATCAAATTATCTGAAATAAAGATGATAGATATAAGATAAATACATATATAATATCATATATATTGTATTATTATTTTAAAAAAAAACTATTCATCTTCTTCTTCATTGGGTAGCCCATAAGGCCTACATTGGGCCGATTTTTTGCCCAATTTTGGATCCTATTTTGAAAAACCGATTGTACACATAGAAAGTAGACATGGAGAGCTTTAATTTGGTACCTAAAACGTGTATTTTAGTCAACGGAAAGTGCCTCAAATTCAAATCTAAAAATTGGGAAAAACTCATTTTTTTAACTTTCCTAAAAAATTCGAAACGCGTCAAAATTTGTTTTTAAGGAAAGTTTGTTGATTTGGGTTGTTATAATATGGTATATACATGTCTAACATTGCTTTTAATTAGAAAGTTATAATCGATTGGAGCCAATTTTTCAAATTTGTGGAAGAACTTGCCCTAAAAAACACTAGATTCGAAATCTGATTAAATTCGCAAGACTTAGAGGTTAATTCACTATCCTAACACTATAAATAAGACTCACATACTACGCTTAAAAAAAAAGATAAGATAAAAAAGGGATAATTAGCAAAATCAAGCATCACTAGAGTGTTCAGCAAATCAAGAGCTTTGAAACCCTATCCTAACTGCTACTGACGCAGCGAGAGCACCATAACCGGAGCTTTGCGACTGCCATCGACGGAGCCCAATCCAACCAATCTCCATCGAAGCCTAACTTTGCCGGTCACTAACCCAAGAATCCAACTCGTCGGTCGTCGTCATCATCCAATTGTCCCTGTCCTTTGGGTTGCTTCAGGTAAGTTTGCTTCACCTGTTTTCTTATTTAATAATAATAATAATAATAAGATTTATGAATGGTTCATGTGAATCACCATCATATTTTTATATGAATAGATATATATATATATATATATGCATGTACATAGTAAATATTATTATATTAAATAATGATACCATAATAATAATAGAAAAAACTGGTTAAATAATAAGAATAAAAATTCCTAGTCAAATAAATAATATTATATGTATGTGTAATGTCCAATTGGTAAGAATAAAATATGTAATTAATATTACTTGGAATTAAAATATTTTAGATAATGATGTTATTTTGCAAATTGTTATAAAAATCAACTTTCTCCTTAATATTTGCTTTCCACTGTGATGTTTAATATGAATACGACTCTTTTCCATGATACGTTATTGTTCTAATAGTTTGATTTGGTTTGTAATGTCTTATAGCAGAATTTTTGTAAATACTCGTAATAATAATAGATTATTTTCATTGTGATGTAAATTTTTAAAGTCACATGTGTATTATTTAAATGTGATTGAATGTCCTTTGTCATAATCTAGTGATGGTTTTAGTTATGATGCCTTTGAAATTTTTTTATAAAACTATGATAAGATTTTGTCTTTGTTGATGTAACTTCAATAATGTACAAGCCTTGATCATGTCATGAATATGAATATACGGTTTTATTTTGTCAATGTTAGCATGTTGATACTTGATAATCCTCATAGTAATCTTTATTCTTAATAATATGTTGAGTATTTTGATATAAGATTTAGGTGAATGTAATCGTGTTTCCATAAAAATTTCATTTTCATCACTTATAAAAAGGTTGGTTTTCATAAAATTTTTAAAACATAATATGATAGATTTAGGGCTCACATGCAAACTGATTTTTATAAAATTAATAAAATTTAATGAATTTAAAATGATAAGATTTTTTAAATTTCTAAAATTAACCTACAACCTAAAATTTTCATTAAAAAAATTGCGTGTGGTATGATTCTGATTTGTGGGTACATAGGTACTTAAATGGGCGACTTAAAATATGTAAAAAAATTATTTTTGTGAATTTGATGCTTGATTTGTGAATATTGATGTTCTTAGTTTAGTTTGATTTGTAAAAGTTGTTTAGTTTACTAAAATTGTATATATTTTCAAATAACTTTAAAATTAGTGATTAGATCCTTGAAATTAATCTAGAATTTGAAATTACGGTTTAAAAGAAAGCAAATTAAAATTGAAAAGCTATAAGTGGTAACAATTTAGGTTTTAATAGATTAGCCCCCAGACTCAAGTTAATTTCTGGTTTTTGTTTTCTTTTCAAAACAATTTTTTTTCGCAGATCAGTAGCAAAATTGAGATCAACCTATCCCTTTGTTCTTGGTTTATATGTTTTTTCTCGAATTTAGTCAGGTGGCGACTCCAAAATTTTTTTAAAATTTTAAATCTCCTTTAATTCTTAATCGATGATTGTCTTAAATGGGTTACATTTTAATACGAATTAGGTTAAAGGAAATTGAACGAAATAAAATCCAGGCTCGACAGTTTTATCAAGTGCACATTAAGAGTCTAATTTGATTGTTTGATTTTCATCTGTATCATATCTGTATAAAATCTGCATTTGTAACTTATTAGTATCATATATGTATCATATACGTTTGGTCTATTTATAAGTAAAATTATCAGTATTTATTTCTTGATAAACATCTGTTTGAAAACAATAAAAATATGATGTCAATCACTAGAATATGATGAAACAAATAGACCCTAAAATAATTTGAGACTAATATTTATTTCTTGACAAATAGCTGTTTGATAACTACAAAAATCTTATGTCAAAATTGCTAGAATATGATGAAACAAATAGACCCAACATGAGGCTAAGGCTGAAGCTAAAGTCAAGGCATGTGAATTATATATTAACCATTTAAAGCCCAACTACTGTTATTTTTCCAATAATTACGTAATTGATCCAAATGAGAATAATTTATCATTTTTAACATAACTTTTGCAATAACAGATTAATGAAATACATGAACGTGTGTTATTCAGTGGGATCACATATTTATCAAAGTCCTTGCTATTTAATGCATAAGAAATTTAGTTGATTGCCCTCTTCTCATTGTTTTCCTTTGGACAATGATGCAAGCTAAACTAACTACATTTAGCTATAAAGTGTTCCCTTCATACCAAATCTACTAAGTACTTTATCAATATATACCTTTTGTGATAAGCATAAACATGTCTAGTGAATGACCATAATAGATTTATAGCCCAGAAATAAGAATGCATTAAAAAATCTTTCATTTGAAGATTGTGTGAAAGAAACTTCTTAGTCTCATGCAATAAACTTCCATGGCTTTTAGGTGAGGATAAGTTTATATAGTTACTAGCATGAAGTCATCAAAGTATAATACTAGAAAAATAAACTTATCACATTAATGTTATGATATAGACATTGATCAGTAGTGTTTCCATTACTGCAAGAGAGTCACTTGATCAAATTTCAATTTCATCGATGGGATGCTTGCTTTACCTTTAATAGGTTAAAAGAACAAAAATGCATAACAAGTGTTTTGACTCATCATATTCAAATTTTGTACTTATGCCCATATGTTTTTCTCATTAATATTGACATTAAGAAATGTAGTCTTTGTATTATCTAATGGAGCTCTACATTATAATGAGTTACAAGTATCATAATAATTTTAAAAGAGTTCTTTTTTATATTATGGAGAGAAATTCTCTTTCTATTCACTGTCTTCTTTTGAGTGAACCTTTAACGACAAGAAACACTTTATATCTTCCAATACTGCTTTTGGAATCTCATCTCATTCTTAGTCTCAGGTTCCATTTGCAACTAATCGGCTTCACATCATTATGCAATTCGATAAGATTCAAAGCATCTTATCTTCCATTGTTTTATCTCTTCCTCTTAGGGCATTGCATCCAATCGATAGATATGATTAGGTGATGGATTTGGACCCTAGCTTTAGGAAACTAGTTGTTGGGTGTATTAAATGTAGAGGCAAACTCTTCAAATCTCTCCCCATTAGCTATAAATATTGAATAATAGGCAAATGATTTAAAGTTATTTGAGCTTACTTATTGCAATCACACATTTTTTCGATGACGGATGTAGAATTAAATAGCTAGGGGTTTAATTCATCTACATTTATTGTGTAGAATGTTTATTATTTTTTTGTTCACTTTTCATCATAGCATATTTGTTAATCTATATTTATCTATCAATTTGTTATAAAAAATTAATACATAAAACTTATATAATTTTGTTTTCAACAAACATAGATTAGAGGAAAATATGTCAATAAAAAATTGTAAGTAGGGAAAAAAAAAAAGAAAATTTACATGAATATGGTATTCATATTTTTTTTCATAATAACAATGCATGTTCTAGTCAATAATCGTTCATTTAATAATTAGATCATAATAGTTAATTATAAAAAAAATTACTAAGCTAAGTTATATAATCAGTGATACTACTTATAATTGACAAAATAGTAATGTAATTATTCTTTATGGTTACTACTATAAAAGACAATTTAGGATAAGTTTGTTGTTTTATCATGGTCTAGTCATTTTTTCATCATATTTTTATTGTTTTTAAGAAAATGCTTATCAAGAAATAGATACCGATAAATAACTAATAGTTTTACTCATAAATATATCAGAAAAATATGATACATATATGATATAGGTAGGTTACAATGCAGATATGATACAAATTCACTAGATAAAAATCAGACAATACTTTTATAATGAATGAAATTAATGTTATTAGTTATAGTGGGAAAAAGAAGTAAAGTTAAAAAAGAGAGTATTATCATTTAGGTAATAAATGCATCTTGAAAAAGTAAAATAATAATTATGTGAGTTGAACCCATAATCTCTTGGTTACAAAACCAAACCTTTTACCACTTAAATATGCATTACAATGGTTTAACTTGTTTTGTCAAATAAATACTATAATATTTTTTATATATTTTTTGTAAAGCCTAAAAATTGACATTTGTCGAGCTTGGGAGGTTAAGTTAGGGTGCTTTCAGCCCCCCTCTAAATCTGTCCATGCATTTGTCTAGTTGTAATCAAAATCCTTGTCTTTTACTCTTACTTTTGCAATTCCTAAAAAAAGAAATTTGAGTAGTACTTTTGTGAGCAATTATTGCTATTTGTAATAGCGTATTACTTTTGTGAGAGTGATATGTATTGTATTATGAGATTTGTGCATAACTCCAATTAAATAAAGTTTGTGCACTTAAAAAAATGGAATAAAGTCCTCGATTTAAGACAAGTTGAGTCATGAAGAGTAATAAGCAATCTGAACTTCATGTTACATACGAGAGCATACTTTCTAACCCTATCTTTCAGCATACGACTATTATTTTTATTCTTGTTATTATTGTTCAACTCAATACCTCTATGATACTTTGTACTCTTTGATGCTCGTATAGAATTGGAGATACTTGATACTTATATTTTGATGATTATGTATCTATGTTGGCTTATTTATGAGAGTATCCTTTCTATCAATCTTTTGTGAAGTTTACTTTTCTACTTCAAGATCAATTGTTTTCAAAATTTAATTGAATGTTTTCAAAATCTAAAATTGGATAGCAAATAATTCGATAAACAAATAGTTAAGGTAGTCTTTGTGTATGATGTTTGAGTGTTATACATGGTGAAATTGAATACGCCTTAACTTAATTTAGGGCATGACAAAAACTTCAATAGGTAATGCACTTTATCACATCATTTTGTTTTCCCAATTTATTGAATTATAATATGAATCAAAGAGGTTAAGGGTCTACTGGATGGTTTGTTTTTTATTTGCACTTATTTGTATCTAATCGGTATTTGTATCTTATTTATATCTTATATGCATCTAATTTGTATAGTTTGTTAGAAATAAAAATAGCTATTTTTTACTTGTATCTGTTTTTTACAAATAATTTAATTAAAACAAACATGAAATAGATATCAAACCAACGTCAAACCAATGAACTAAATACACCGTAAAACTATTAGAATTTTGGTATGAGTATGTGAACACGTGTATGTATGATAAAAATATGGACAATTACTCATCATTATCAACTAAGGTTAGTGACAAGAAAGTAGAGCCAGAAATGTAAGTTAAGGGAGTCTTACATCTATATTCTCTATTAGGTTCTAAAATTATCAAATGGACTTAAAGAAACAAATTGTAAAGTAAATTGAGTTAGAGGCACAAATAAAATCACTTTTCTTAAATAATTTACACCTCTTACACAAAATTTGCTATGAGAGATATAATGTGGAATTCCCCCAAGAGACAACTAAGTCTTGATATTTAAATAGCAAATATTCAAGTATCAAACCACTCTTAAGAAGAATTTGAGATGTATGTGTACAGTTATTGGTTAAGAAAAGAAATACATAGAGAAAAAGAATAATAATAATTAGCTATATTTTACTACCAAATGCAACACATTTCATATCATAAGTTGATATTTCAACCATCATACCTTTCCCAAGAGTCATATTATTTAGATATGGGTTGCATCCTTTGATTTCAAATTGATTAGTTATTAATTAACCTAAATCATTATCATGAATGGATGCAACCCAAACACATAAAACTCCTGAAGAAATTTATCAAAAGTTGCAATCATTCAAAATTAACCATTGAAACAAACTTGGAGAAACGATAGTAAAGATCGTAGGTGTGATCAACCCCCTAAAATTCATTATGCTAGGAAAATCTATGATCACACCCGTGATCTCCATGGCTGCCTTTATCACTGCCATGATCAGGCCATGCTCTTTACAAGAATTCAAGAAACTCATCACAGCCTTGATCATAGATGGGCTTGTCATGAACTCCATGTTTTTATTTCATTTGTCTTCTTTGCTTTAAGTACAAGATCGACATTATGGATTACATAATTGACAATCTATTTCTGCAATCTCCCACTGAATTGTCAATTAAGTACATACACACAAGCACTTCCATGATTATGTTTAAATATCATCAAATTTGAATTATTCCTTAGTATGATTCCTCAAAGTTGTAGCAGAGTGATAAGTAGCTTAATATTTAAAACTTCCATGCTATGTGTCATAATCGAAGATTTCATACACATAATCATGTTCACATTCAAGTAATGGATTTATGGTAGTGTGTTTAAGGCCATGCACTTATCCTAGTTTCATGAACATTTACAAAAGCAACTCCTTAATCTTTTGCTAGGAGCAATGCCACTCTTATTTTCGAATGGATGGAATGCATCAAACAAATTGATTTAGATATAATATCTATTCATTAAGAGATGTTTACTACATTTGATCCTTTTTTAACTAGTATTACTTATAGTATACCCAATTATTAATGACTTGTTTTTACCTTTTGAACCTTGAAATTAGTGATATATTAGAATAAGGAGGATTCCCATCACTTCTAACCATAAGAGTTTAAGATCCATCATAGCAGTACTCCTTATTACAAGATCTTTGGATAATTCCTTTACCAATGGATTTTCCAAGTTATCATAGTCTTAACATGGGTGATGGTTATAACTCCACCCTTTATTAATTCTCTTAAATATTCATGTCTCATCCCTATGTATCTAAACTTTCCATTGTATATTTTATTGTACCCTTGAGATATAGTTACTTCACAATCACAAAAAATTGAAATAGCTAACAATGGTTGTAGCCACAACTCTATTTCTATAAGTAAATTTCTAAGTCATTTTATCTCTTACCTGTTATGGCAAGTGCTATAAATTCAGCTTCTATTATTGATGAGTTATATATGTATGCTTCTTTGAAGCCCAACTCATGGCTATACCCCCTGAGGTAAATATCTAACCTAAAGTCAAACTTCTATCAATAGCATTTGTTATGCAACTTGTGTGTGAATAATCTTCTAACCATATACTAATACAAGTTTCATAGTTTTTTTTTTATTTCAAATAACCAAATACTTTGGATATAGCCTTCCAATGTTCAATACTAAGATTACTTGTAAATCTTGACAACTTACACACATCATATGCAATATCAGGTCTAGTACAATGCAATGAATACATTAAACTCCCTACAGCACTAGGATATTCTAATGTATCATTGCTCTTCTCATGTTCTTTTTTAATTTATGAGCATCTTAAGTATTAGTGTATATATATTTTATTATACATTTATTATGTAAGGGCCATTTTAGTCTTTGCATATTATGGTTTTATGGCTCTAATCCTTCAATATATGTATCTAATCTTGTACTATCTATCATCATTAAATCAATAAAATAATTTTTCCTCTATGTTTATTCATGGCATCAAAGCATGAGTTAAGTAAACCCTTTTTTTTTCAAGCATCATTCATCAAGAATAGACTTATTTTCAATCTTTATTCCTCTTTTGAATTTGACTCCAAAGAAAACAACTTTTTAGAATTGAGTACGTAATCTGCATTCAGCCTTTTCCCTTGTGGCTATATATATTATCTATTTCATTTTCTTATTCTTTTTTAGGTTGTATATAGTAATTAGTGAGGAAATATCGGCAGTAGTAATTTTCACTTCGCTATATATAATTCTTTTTGGGAAAATGAAAATGTGCATGCTGATTAACCATTCTTCATCAATTTAGTTTTCTCGCAAAAAAAAAAAAAAAAAAGAAAGAAAGAAAAGAAAATAAAATAAAATAAAATAAAAAGAAGAAGAAAAGAAAGAAAAAAGAAAAAAAAAACAACCAACATGACAAATTACTCATCTCTAGGCCATAACAATGATTATGGTTATAGCCAACTTGGGGCCAAGGGCATTGTCATCCAAATGATTCCATTCAGTACTCCACCTCCAAAAAAAGACCATCGAGTTCCAAGTATACATGTCTCATATGTAAGAAACATGGGCGCTTAGCTCTTTCTTACCATCACAGGTATGATGCGTCCTATGTAGCAGAACCTTTGATATTTGTTGCTTGCTCTATTGGTCCTCTTCATGAAGTTACTTGCTATACAAACTCTAGCGCCACACATCACATGAGCCCTGATGCAGGTATTCTTACTAAACTAACCTCTTATGTTGGTTCTGATATGGTTTTAGTTGGTATAATGCCTCTATGCCCATAACCAACACTGGTGACTTTTTTCATACAAACATCAAATTGCCCTTTGTACCTCATGAATGCTATTGTTGTTCTCTCCTTTACAAAGTCTCTTATCTATCATTAAATTGTGTTCCAACAATAACTACTCTATTAGCTTCGACAAAACCTCCATTTTCCTTAAGGACTCCCAAATAGGTCAACTTCTACTTCAATAAAAGACCATGTGTAATCTTTTCCCAATCAAGCTCGCTCGATCCCCATAGGTTCTTCTTGCTTTTATCCTTTCAAGAGAAATATGGCATTCTCGATTGTGTCATTCATATGAAGAGCTTCTCAACCATCTCATCAAGAATCATCACATAAGTATCAAGCTGTCCTCATCCTTCTCGCCTTTCGGCCATGCCTATAACATTGGCAAGTCTACTTGACTACCCTTTTAATAGTTATCTCACCAAGCACAAAAGCTCTTAGATGTTATACCTTCAGATGTTTGGCAATCACCTATGAAATTTAATTTAAGATTCTATTACTATGTTATCTTTGTTGATGATTGCACTCGCTATTCTTGGCTTTTTCCTATGCATAACAAAAGCAATGTTTTCTCCAATTTTCAACATTTCATAACATCGATTGAAAATTACTTTTCAAACCACATTAAAGTACTCCATTGTGATGGTGGTGGTGAATTCATAAACAATGCCATCTCTAATTTCCTTCATACCAACGGCATTCACCTCTAACTTTCTTGACTCTACACTCCCCAACAAAATGATATAGCCGAACACAAACACAAATACATTGTAGAACTTGCACGTACCATTTGATTGCATGCAAACTTGCCACCTACATTCTGGGTTGATACTACTTTGATTGTATTTTACACTATTAATCACCTTCGGCCACACTCAACCACAAATTCCCATTTGACCTTCTCTATCATATTCCCCCCGACTATAACTACTTATGTACCTTCAAAAGTCTCTGTTATCCTAACACCACTTCCCAAGCCCCAAACAAACTCTCCCCTTACTCTCTACCTTCCATCTTCATTAGCTATTCCACTCAACATAAAGGATATCGATGCTTGAATCTAATCTCAAGTCATCTCTACATCAGTCGTCATATCATCTTCCATGAAACTATTTTTCCATATAGTGATCTTATCGCTTCTCTTAATACTACATGTAACATGTCCTCTTCCTCACCCTCTCTTATTTTTACCATTTCCCCTTCCCTCCCCTCCCACCCCCCGGCCTCGGCCCCCCCCCCACCCTTGCCCCTGCCACTAGCCTTACATTTGACTCTGCTTCTACTTCCGCTACTTCCTCTACTCCAGCCTCTAAGCTTGCCTTTGCCATTACCTCTACCTTGGCTCTCACTTCAACCACTCCTACCAATCAACATGAAAATGCACCTCTTATGCATGTTTATACACACACTCGTTTTGGGCCCAGTCTTCTACGACAACTCCTCCTTCCCCAAGTAACTTACCTACCTTATTACCTTCACCATTCCTTCCTACATCATCCACCTCAACATCAATTTCCACCTCTAGATCTACTTACTCCATACGCACCTATTCTCAGTTTGTCACAAAACCAAAAACTATTACCAACCTTCACACTAACATAACCTCATCTAAGTCTCGTCACTATACTGAAGCCCTTTGAAACCCTACTTGGGCTACTACCATGAGAAAAGAATTTAATATTGTTGGTAACTTACTTGTACTGCCTCAACCCAATCAAAATGTTGTTGATAGCACATGGAATTCCATATTAAATATAACGTCGAAGGCCAAGTCGAGCGCTATAAGGCTTACCTTGTTGTCTAAGGTTTCACACAGCAGGAAGGCATTAATTATGTTGAAACCTTTAATCCTATTGTAAAATCTACTACTGTTCTATTTGTTTTCTCTCGTGGTTTCTTCTCATGGACTATTTGTCAACTTGATGTCAAAAATACTTTTCTCCACAATCACTTAAATGAGACAATGTTCATGAAACAACCTCCTGGGTTTGTTCATCCATGTCATCCCCACCATCTCTGTAAACTCCAAAAGTCCCTTTGTGGTCTTAAGCAGGCTCCTCGTGCTTGGTTTCATCGATTTAGTACTTTTCTCTCATACATTGGTTTCTGTCAAAGTAGGGCTGACACGTTTATGTTTACCTTCTCTCACGGTTTAGATAGACTTGGTCTTCTCCTCTATGTTGATGACATAATTCTTACTAGCAATAACTCTCACCTTTTAGCACATCACATATCTCTTCTCTCTCTACAGTTTGCAATAAAAGGATCATGGGGATCTCCATTTTTTTGTAGGTATCAAGGCTAGTCACACACCATGGGCCTACACTTGAGCCAATCTCACTCGATTCATGAACTCCTAAAATGCCACAATATGCATCTCAGCAAACTAGTCAAAACACCATTGAGCCCTTGCAATCATCTTAGTGCACATGGCTTTTCATTACTTTCCAACCCCACTTCATACCAAGAGATTATATAGTCACTCCAATACCTTACTATTACCAGATGAAATATCAATTTTGCGGTTAGTCAGTTGAGTTAACATATGCATCAACCAAATACTAGCCACATGGAGGCAGCTAAGTGAGTTCTTCGATATCTTTGCGGCACCATGACATTGGGTCTCCTTATTATTCATACATCTTACACATCATTGACTACCTATGTTGATGCTGATTAGGCTGGTTATCCAAATACTGGTAGACTACAACAGGCTATGCTATTTTTCTTGGACATAATCTCATCTCCTGGCATGCCAAGAAACAACCTACAGTCTCTAAAAGCTCTACTAAAGCATAATACAAAGCCATTACCTATGTTGTTGTAGAGTTTACTTTGATTTGTTACCTTGCATGAGACCTAAACGTTCCTATCCAACAACATATCGATATTGATTACCACTTAATGCGTGAATAGGTTGTCATAGGTCAAGTCTTAGTCAGATACATTCCCACCCATCATCAACGTGCAAACATCCTCAACGAAGAACCACTCCACTACTGCTTTCATGGATCATTATACCAATCTCATGCTAACTCTAGCACCGTAAGATTCAAGAGGCGTGTTAGTGTATATACATATATATATTATTATTATACATTTATTATGTAAAGGTCATTTCAATATTTGCACATTATGGTTTAGGTCTCCAATCCTTCAATATATACGTATCCAATCTTGTACTATCTATCATTATTGAATCAATCAAACCATCTCTTCCTCTATATTCGCTCAATAAGGAGCTCTATATCTTTCTTCAGTAAGTGTTTAAACTTTTCAAGAAACTTGTCATTATAGTGTGATTGAGTTAACACAATATTCTCATTTTGTTTCAACACTTCAATACCTAAAATTGTATCTATCTCATTGAAATCTTTTATCTTAAATTATGAGATAAGATATTTCTTGGACTCATTTATTCCAATCATATTCATCCCAAATAACAATAAATCATCAACATATAGACAAATAATAATACCATATTAATTTGTAAAATTCGAATAAATACATTTGTTAGCACAGTTATGTATAAAACCATTTGTCAAGACCACACTATCAAATTTCTCATGCCATTATTTGGAGTCTGTTTGAAATCATACAAAGATTTAATTAATTTGCAAACTTTCCTTTCATTTTTGGGAAGCACAAAGCCTTCTAGTTGTTCCATACATACTTCTTCTTCGAGATCTCCATTTAGAAAAGTCGTTTTGACATCCATTTGATGAACATGTAATTTGCAAATGGAAGCAATGGTCAATAACACTCCTATAGGTGTCATTCTTGCAACAAGGGCATATGTATCAAAATAACAATTCCCTCCCATTGCTTAAATCCTTTTGCTACTAATCTCACTTTGAAAGTTTGCAAAGAACCATCTGAATTATATTTTCATCTAAATAGCCACTTACAACCAATTGTTTTAGATCCTTGAGGCAAATCAATTAAAATCTAAGTATTATTTGATAATAAGGAATCCATTTTATCATTTATTACTTCTTTCCAAAAGGCTGCATCACTAAAAATCATAGCTACATGATACATTTTGGGATCACTATCTACACTAAGTATAATAGGAATTTTACAAAATGTAGAATTTATATTACCCTTTACTAAAAAGCTAGGAGCTTAAGAATGGACAAACCCAGGATCTAGACTTTTACATTTCTTTACCCTTTCACTTTTTCTAGGTTCTTCAATAGATTCTATACTTGTTTCTACACTATTCTTTTCAATAGAGGTTTTCCATTAATATCTTGTTGTGTGATTTCATTATCAACTTGATCATCTTGAAATTTATTTTTTAAGAATTCTACATCTTTAGTTTCAACTATAATATTAGATTCTAGATCTAATATTCTATATACTTTAGAGTTTGTGCACAACCAACAAATATTCCTTTTAAGGCTCTAGCACCTATCTTTGTCCTCTTTGGATAAAAAATTCTATAGTAGGCTATACACCCCCACACGTTAAAGTACTTAACATTTGGTTTTCTTCTTTTCCATTTTTAATATGGAGAAAATCCTAAGGCTCTCCGTGGAATTCTATTTAGAATATGACATTAAGTTATCAAGGCTTATCCTCATAAATTAAAAGGTAATTTACCATTGATGATTAGCGAGTTAATCATTTCTACTAATATTTGATTTTTAAGTTCTACTAATCCATTCTATCGAGGTGTATAAAGAGTGGTACTTTGATGCACAATTCCATTCCCTTCACAAAATTTATGAAATTCCTTTGAAAAAATATTCACCTCCTCTATCACTACACGAACATTTGATTCGTTTATTATGCATATTTTCTACTTCTACTTTATAACATTTAAATTATTCAAATACTTCATCTTTATGTCTTAATAAATACAAATATGTAAATATTAAATATCATCAATAAATATTATAAAGTATCTTTTTCCTCCTCTAGTTGAATTTCCATTTAATTCACAAATGTCACTATGAATTAAATTAATAACATAAGTGTTTCTTTCTACATGAGAAAAAGGTTTCTTAACAATTTTGGCTTGAATGCAAATCTCACACTTATTCATGTTATCCATATCATTTAATTTTACACTAGCAGACGACGCACCCGTATTGCGAGTGTAAAATTAAATAAGAAAATGAACTTCTATAATAAACAACATAGTTAAAGTTAATTGCATACAAGATCAGTGAACAAAGGAAGAAACTAAAAACATTGCATAAATTGCATAAAAATACATGAAAAAGAAATCAAAAGATTAATGAAATAACACTCTAATATACTGTAACTATTTATTACAAAGTTTATAACATATAAATAATAATCACAATTATTTTGCTTCATTGAAGACGTGGCCATATACCTATAAAACAAATGAGACATTAGGAAGGAAATTTATTTAATCAAATTATACTTCTATAATTGACTTGGTAATCAATTGATTAAACTCCTTGTATAACAGGTCATTTCAAAAGCTTTGATCTTGAAGAACCTCCTATTAAATGAAATATAGTGGAGTAAATGAACAAAGAGTTTATACTTATTAAATTGAAAAAAAATTGTAATAAGACGGAATTTTAAACCTTTGTAAGACAGAATTTGGCATATGTAATAGCTTTCGCTCTGTAGAATGAAAGAAGCAACGTATTTAAATTAAATAAAAGCTAACATAAAGGGGATGATGTTCGATAATATCATATCATAACAACAATCTTATATGATAATCATAATTAGATTTATCTTACCTATATGATTCCACATATTGTTCGTGTTGTACTTGATGATTAGGCCAATCTTCATATCTGCAAGTAATTGACAATATGATGAAAAGGAAATCATACTTTTTCATGTAATTAGAAATGCAATATCTAAAAATTATACAATAGAAGTTATAACCTTTGTTTATATAGTGGTATATTACCTGTGTTGCTGAAGCTTTCCAATTTCTTGTTTTATCATCTTAATGAATGTTCTTTTGTCAGTTTTAATAGAGAATACCTAACCAAAACTATAAATCCTTAAATAATTTCTCTACAAGAGGAAAAAACTTATATAATCAGTAAAATTTCATACCTTCTTAGAATTATAGTCTTAATCTAAAAAGAAAAACATATAATAAAAAAGACAATATACATGTTAGATATATATACCATATAAGGAGACTGTAGGGAACATATTGTGGAAAATCTCTAAATTAGTCAACCAAGCATAAAGAGGAATTACATAATTTAATTTGAATTAAAGTAAACGTGGGATAAATCATACTTTATTAGTCCTTCAAATGGGTGTGGAGAGGTTTGAGAAAGTTCTCACTTAAATTATAAAGATAATCAAATAATAATATTAGAAAGATTGATAAATTATCATATAAAACTATATGATAAAAATGTACAATGAATGAAAGGGTTTTGGCTTAAATCATATAGATAGATAGATAAATAAATATAGAAAAATAGAAAGAATAGATTTAAATAGCAATAATGATTCTTTTCTTTAGTTAATATTCTTAAATGTAGTGATAAGTATATTTTTTTAAATAAAATGATCAAATAATAATATTAAAGAGATTGATAAATTACCATATAGAGGTATATGATAAAAATGTGCAACAAATAAAAAGTTTCTGACTTAAATTATATAGATTAAATAACAATTAAATTATATAGATAGATAGATAGATAAATATAGATAAAATAGCAATGATGATTCTTTTTTCTTAGTCAATATTCTTAAATGTAATGATAAGTTTATTTCCTTAAATAAAATGATCAAATAATAATATTAAAGAGATTGATAAATTACCATATAGAGGTATATGATAAAAATGTGCAACGAATGAAAGGGTTATGACTTAAATTATATAGATGGCTTAAATTATATAGATAGATATAAATTAAATAGCAATTAAATTATATAGATAGGTAGATATAAATTAAATAGCAATGATTATTCTTTTTTTTTTTTAGTTAATATTCTTAAATATGATAAGTTTATTTCCTTCAATAAAATAATTAAATAATAATATTAGAGAGATTGATAAATTACCATACAAAACTATATGATAAAAATGCGGGACGAATGAAAGGGTTTTGGCTTAAATTATACTGAAGATAGAAAGAATAGATTTAAATGGCAATGATGATTCTTTTCTTTAGTCAATATTCTTAAATGCAATGATAAGTTTATTTCCTTAAATAAAATGATCACATAATAATATTAAAGAGATTGATAAATTACCATATAGAGATATATGATAAAAATGTGCAACGGATGAAAGGGTTCTGACTTAAATTATATAGATGGATAGCTATAGATTAAATAGCAATTAAATTATATAGATAGATAGGTATAAATTAAATAACAATAATGATTTTTTTCTTTAGTCAATATTCTTAATGCAATGATAAGTTTACATCCTTAAATAAAAATGATCAAATAATAATATTAGAGAGATTGATAAATTACTATATAAAACTATATGATAAAAATGTGCAACAAATGAAAGGGTTCTGGCTTAAATTATATAGAAAAAAAAAAATATATATATATATATATAGATTAAATAGAAATGATGATTCTTTTTTTTTTTGTCAATATTATTAAATGCAATAATAAGTTTATTTCCTTAAATAAAATGATCAAATAATAATATCAGAAAAATTGATAAATTACCATACAAAACTATATGATAAAAATGTGCGAGGAATGAAAGGGTTTTGACTTAAATTATATAGAAGATAGAAAGAATAGATTTAAATAGCAATGATGGTTCTTCTCTTTACTCAATATTTTTAAATGCAATGATAAGTTTATTTTCTTAAATAAAATGATCAAATAATAATATTAGAGAGATTGATAAATTACCATATAGAGTTATATGATAAAAATGTATAACAAATGAAAGAGTTCTGACTTAAATTATATAGATAGATAGATATAGATTAAATAGTAATAATGATTCTTTTCTTTAGTCAATATTCTTAAATGAAATGATAAGTTTATTTCCTTAATAAAATGATCTAATAATAATATTAGAAAGATTGATAAATTATCATATAAAACTATATAATAAAAATGTGCAACGAATGAAATGGTTCTGGCTTAAATTATATAGATATACATTTCTATTCATATATTTCATGGTTTGTAAATTGATATGTCCTAATCTAGCATGCCATAAATGACAAGAGTCAACAAAATAAATAGAATCATTTACTTTATCCATTTCAATACTTAATTTGAACATTCCATCACAAGCATATCCCTTCCCTACATAAAAATCCCTTTTCATAAGTACAAGCTTGTCTAACTCAATTACAATTTTGAATCCCTCTTTATATAACAATCCCATAGAGACTAGACTCTTTTTCATATTTGGTACATAAAAGACATTCAATAGACTCAACTTCTTTCTAAATGTGAAATAAAGATCAATACTTCTGATTCCTTCTATACTTGCTAACTTGCCACTTCCTATTAGAACTTCACGGTTTTCCATAATTTTTAAATCTTTGAATTGATTTTGCTCATTGCACACATAAACTATCGCTCCTAAATCAAGCCACAA
This sequence comes from Combretum micranthum, assembly GCA_024138025.1. Classification (NCBI taxonomy): domain Eukaryota; kingdom Viridiplantae; phylum Streptophyta; class Magnoliopsida; order Myrtales; family Combretaceae; genus Combretum; species Combretum micranthum. The sequence continues at coordinate 211,565 of JAMXBD010002014.1, forward strand.
TTTTTCAAATCTGATTGTTGTAGTCATGTTCAACTCAATGATCATTCCAACATGTCAGGCTTTGAATTCACTTGTCACCATGGTAACAAAATCTTGATCTTCAACTAAATTTGCAAAAAGTGACATTACTTCTTTCTTGGCTCTTTTCGGAATTGACGTTCTTTAGCATAATGCCTTTTCTTATTACAATTATAGTGTTGAGATTATTGATGATTTGTTGAAATTGTCAAAGATTGAATACCAATTAATATTATTTCCTTATAAATGTGTGAACAGGTCATAGACATTAAATAGAAGGTTGAATAGGTAAATTTCTAGGTAACTAATAGGGAATTCTAACCTTATATATACTTTGTATGTTTTTTCCTATAATGAGTAATAAAAAATATATACATCAATTTATCATATTTTTTTTCATGGTATCAGAGCCACATGAGATTCTGAAAACCTTTGCCACCCAAACCCTGAAATTCATCTTTAAATTCTATTAAAAAAAAAACTTGAAGCTTCTGCCATGGTTTCCTACCAATGACATAGTTAGACGTCCTAAAACCGACCCAAAGTGACCAATCAAAAAAACTCCAACGATTCAGACAAACCTACATATAAATGTACTCCTTACAATCAAATAGCTCATTCAAAAAGTTGTTGCTTTAAATTGATTGGCTATCCAAATTGGTGGGACCTAACACAGAATTGGAATTCTAAGCGCCCTTCCATTGCTATAGTTGCACAAACAAAGGAAGACAATACCTCTCCCACATCATCAGCATTGCCTACCACCGCAAACATTGGAAGTAAGGTCTTCACCACTTCTACACCTGTTTTGAATAGTACATGGATAATTGATTCTTGTGCTACTGATCATATGACATTTGATGTTAGATAAGTAAAAAATCTTAACCCATGCTCCTTAAATTGTGTCTCCACGGCTAATGGTAATACCCACTCGGTTGTTAGGGAAGGGTCATCATATCTTATTAATACTTTACATCTTGATTCTGTGTTAGTTGTTCCCTCCTTAGATTATAATCTGTTGTCAGTCTCTCAGATCACTACTACTTTATCTTGTGTTGTTATTTTCTGGCATGATCATTGTGTGCTTAAGGAAACTCAGACTCGATAAATGATTGGTTATGGTATTAAGAGAGGGAATCTATATTACTTGGACATGGAGTCAGAAAATTCAAACAGATTACAACAGGCTTTAGTTGTAGAAAGTGTCGGTTCTCAAAAGAAGATAACAGATATTTTACTTTGGCATCGACGTTTACGACATGCCTCATTTAGTTATTTATAAAGGTTTTTTCCTAGTTTGTTTACGAATTTGGATATTTCTATTTTCAAATGTGATGTATGTGGACATCAAAAAGCTGTCGTGCTTCATTTTCTTTGATTTTAAATAAAAGTCCTGTTCCTTTCATGGTTATTCACTTTGATGTTTGGTGATCATCCAAAGTTCCTACATTAGGAAGGTCACATTGGTTTGTCTTCTTTATAGATGATTATACTTGGATGACTTGGTTCTGTTTAATGAAATCCAAATTAGAAGTTAACTTGCTATTTTAGAAATTTTATAATACCATTTACACACAGTACGATACTCGAACCCAAGTACCACGTAGTGATAATGGCAGGGAATACCACAATTTTGAACTTCATAAATTTTTGGAATTTCATGGCTTAATCCTTTAAACCACTTGTCCAAATACACCTCAACAGAATGGTGTAGCTGAACGCAAAAATAGACACTTATTGAAAATTGTTTGCACTTCCCTCATCGAGGTCACATGCCTTTATTTTACTAGGGTGAAGCTCTCCTTTTTGCAGCATACCTCATTGATCGAGTTCCATCTCAGTCTATTAACTTCAAGACACCCTTCCAAGCACTTGCAAAAGTTGTTGTTGCACCAATAATCTCAAACCTTCCACCTCGTGTCTTCAGATGTGTTACCTATGTTCATCTCCCCGAACACCAATGTAATCAATTAATGCCTCGAGCCTTAGAATGTGTATTTGTTGGATATTCTATTTATCAAAAGGGATACAGGTGCTACCATCCCCTTACTAAACACATGTTTATCACTATGGATGTTGTCTTTCATGAAGATACTATATATTTATCTAAGTCTGTCTTTTAAGGGAAGAATATTGAGGAAATCTAGACTCTTATATACAACCTTGAGGAAGATATTGTGATAGTATCTAATCAAAATGTAGGTGACCCTAGTGGTTAAAACTTGGATTTAAGTGGTGATACCCCACACAACGAAACAATAACAATAGAAGTGGATGAGTTTCTCTTAATTGATACACAAAACCAATCGTTGTTTAAGGATATTCCTTATACGGTGCCAGAGTCATCTATGAGATAGTTACCATAATGTCTCACTAGAGATATTCCAAAACCTACATATGAACCTCAGTTGTTTAGTAAAGTAAGATATCCCATGAACAATTATATGTCTATACATCGCTTGTCACAAACAAACCAGTCATTTGTCAATTAATTATCTACCATATCTATACCTAACAGTATACAGGAAACCTTAATTGATCCAAGATGGAATGCTACGATAAATGAAGAGATAGCCTCCTTGCAAAAGAACCAAACTTAGGAGCTAGTTGACTGTCCCACAAGAAAAAAACAAGTTAGGTGTCGATGGATCTTTACTATGAACTACAAAGCTGATGGTGTGATCAAGCATTTTAAAGCGAGATTGGTGGCAAAAGGATATATCCAAACTTACGGAATTGACTACATTGAGACATTTGAACCTGTAGCCAAAATCAATACAGTTCGGGTCTTATTATCTTTAGCTGTAAATTTTGATTGGCCATTACAACAGTTTGATGTAAAAATGCCTTCCTCCACAATAAACTCTCTAAAGAAGCCTGTATGGATCTCCTATCAGGATGCATGGTAACAAAAAGATAAAAATAGAAGGTGTGTAGGTTGAAGAAATCACTTTATGGATTAAAACAATCGCCTAAAGCATGTTTTGAAAGATTTACCAAATTCATGACAACCTTTGGTTACAAACAAAGCAATTTAGATCACACATTATTTTTAAAGAGACATTATGGCAAAGTTACTGCACTCATTGTATATGTAGATAACATGATTGGCACAAGCAACGACCTAAAAGAAATGAAAGCTTTACGGGAGTACTTATCTAAGGAATTTGAAATGAAAGACTTAGGCTCTTTAAAATACTTTCTGGGAATTGAAGTATCTCTATCAAATAAAGGCATCTTCCTATCTCAGAGAAAGTATGCCTTGAATCTACTTCATGAAATCGATATGTCAGCCTGCCAACCAGTTGACACTCCAATGGAAGAAGGTCTAAAGTTATGTATTTAGACTAGTCAGGTACTTGTGGACACGGAGAGATACCAAATACTCATCGAAAGACTAATGTACTTAGCTCACACAAGACCAGATCTCGCTTATGCTCTAAGTGTCGTTAGTTAGTTCATGCATAATCCAAGTGAACAACATATGAATGCAATCATGTGCATTTTAAGGTACTTAAAATCTGCTCTTGGAAAGGGAGTTATATTCTCTAAAAACACTAACAAGAAAAATATCAAGGTATATGCAGATGCTGACTGGGCCGGAACAATTGATGATGGGTGATCAACTTCGAGATACTTTACTTTTGTAGGTGGAAACTTGGTCGCATTGAGGAGCAAGAAACATAATGTTGTTGCAAGATCTAGTTGATATCCTTACCAAAGCAATATCCAATCAAATATTCTCAAAGTTCCTAGAAAACTTGGGCATGTGTGACATATATGCACCAACTTGAGGGAGAGTGTTGAGATTATTGATGATTTGTTGAAATTATCAAAGATAGAATACCAATTAATGTTATTTCCTTATAAATGTGTGAACAGATCATAGACATTGAATAGAAGGTTAAATAAGCAGATTTTTAGAGAACTAATTAGGAATTTTAATCATATATAAACTTTGTATGTTTCAGCCTATAATGAATAATAAAAAAATATACATCAGTTTATCATATTTGTTTTCATACAACATTTTCAAAACTTCTTCTTTTCATTTGGTTCACTAGCCTTCCTTTCTTTTTGGAATTCTTATTTTCTCCATCTTTCATGTAGTTCACTTTAGAATTATTTTGGAAATTCATTGAATCACACTTTTGAGTTTCTTCCTCTATGTACATGCCTAAGAATTTTCTCAATGGTGAAATCTTCTCTTCTATGCGAAGTAGTCTCTTTCTATAATCATTCCAACTGGGAGGTAATTTTGATAAAATTGCCCCCATTTGATGAGATTCAAGAATAACTACATGCAAGTCACGTAGTCAATTGAGAAGCACTTCCAAGTCATGAACTTGATCTAATATAGGGATGTTACCAATCATATTAAACTCAAAATACTTCAATATGAGAAATTTATCCGTACCTTGTCTTTCGGTATTATTTTTCTTCGAGTGCTTTCCAAATTTCCACTAGAGACTTGATTGTCATGTAAAAATCATATAAATTATCTAACAATGTAGCAAGGATATGACTTCTACATGCAAATTCATTATCCATCTTTTTCTTCTTTACCTCCTTCAACTTTGCTTTCTCTTCTAAACTTATAGCTTCCTTCATTTCTTGAATAGGTTGTATGTTTGGATCAAGCACATAGGTCATGTTTAGCATGAACAACAAAAATAACACCTTATCCTTCCATTGGTTGAAAATTTGTTCCATCAAATTGATCCAATTTGACAAAGTCTTGATTCATGACTCTAAGAACAGCATCTATTTCACCAGCCATACTAAATTCTCTAAGATTGTTAGGTTCTAAACTATCAAAGGGGCTTAAAGAAACAAATTGCAAAGTAAATTTACTAAGGAGCACGAATAAAATCGCTTTCCTTAGAGAATTTATACCTCTCACACAAAGTTTGCCATGAAAGATATAGTGCAAAATTTCCTTAAGATACAACTAAATCTTGATACTTGAATGGCAAATATTCAAGTATCAAACTACACTTAAGAAGAATTTGAGATGTTTTTGTATAGTTATTGGTTATGAAAAGAGATATAAAGAGAAGAATAATTATAATGATCAATTATATTTCACTACCAGATGCAATACATTTTATATCATGAATTGATATTCCAACCATCATAACATTTCCCAAGATTTACATTGTTTAGATATGAGTTGCATCCTTTGGATTTTAAATTAATTAGTTATTAATTAACTCCAATGATTATCATGAATGGATGCAACCTAAACACATAAAACTCCTAAAAAAATTGATCAAAAGTTGCAATCTTTCAAAATTAACCATTAAAACAAAGTTGGAGACATGATAGTGATGATAATAGACATAATGAACCCAATGAAATTCATTATGCTAGGCAAATCTATGATTAATGTTGTGATCGCGCTCGTAATCTCCACTATTGTATTTATTACAGTCGTGATTAGGCCCATAATCTTTGCGAGAATTCAAGAAACTAATCATGGCCTTGATCACGATTGTGCTTATCATGAAATCCATGTTTTTATTTCATTCTTTTTCTATGTATTAAGTGTAGGATCCACATTATGGATTACATAAGTGACAATCTATTTATACATTCTCTAGTGAATAGATCAAAAGTATGACTATTCATGAGTATTCCTTCACTCCCCTCTATTTAGTTGACCAAAGTCTATTCATGATGGTTGGATAAGTGTTCATAAGTTAACTAATTGAATATGATATAGTCAGACTAGATTTAGCAAATAGAAGGTAAAAACCTGACCTTACTACATAGTACAAATGTTTGAGAAGGTGCAACTTTTATGGGTAACCGTCATAGTAGTCATATAGCTTAATTAGTGATCTATCACGAATATCTATAAAATATTAACCTAAATGAATAGCATTAGCTTGTTTGATTAATTATCGGCAGCAGATAACATGAAACAAATGCATGAGATTAAAGTGTAAGTGATCAATGACAAGGACTGTTCATAAGTTAGGATGAATATTTTATTAACCTTGTTTTTAAAGGTTGTAACAGAATCCTTCTTTCCTTATAAAAATCTCTAAATAATTTACCTATTTTATTTAAAAGCCATAATTATTTTTATTGCCATGACTCTTCTATGGCATATTGAATTATTAATACGATTTATGTAAGGGAAAGATTCAAAGTAAGGTTCTACATTTGTATTGTTCATACAAAAAGTACTTGAATTTGTTCCTTAAGTGTATAAATTTCTAAATTATTCCCATTTTAGGGCCTCCATTTATTTGCCATTATCATTATCTGGCATAGCACATATTGGCATGAAATGTACTAACGTCGGCAAAAAGGACGCTTAACTTAGCAACCATAGCTCCTCTTTTGCACAAATAATACAAATTGCAAGCCCTAAATTGCATGTCGAACAAAACCAAGCCCCTTTTTTAGTATAAATATTGCAAATCTAGGCCTACTAAAAAAAAAAAAAAAAAAAAAACCTTTGATTACCTACAAATTTGAAATCAAAGGGTTGTTTGCCAATGTTTTTCTTTTGTCTTTCTTTTTTCTTTTTTTTTTTTTTTGTTTTTTAAAGAAAGAGATGAAGTCATTGCATTGCATATGTCAAATGTAAGATTTAGTGAAGATTCTAAAAGGTAAAGACCAGGAGGATTTAGAACTGTATAAGAAAAAAACAGTAGCTTAATATACTTCTACTTGTTTTAGAAGCTTTATAACGATAAGTCTAAATGAAATTCGAATTCAAATAAAAAATTTAAAATTAGACATTATATATTATAGAAAAAGAATTTAAAGAAACCCATTTAAGTTGAATCATAAGTGAAAAAGCTATGGATTTTCATGTCGACTAATTTATGCGCTGGATTTCAATCCATATATGCGATGAATGAATATATATTTGAAGTGAGAAAACTTGTTTCTCATGCTAAATTTATCAACTTTTTCTGTTATAAGATACTAGAAAAATAATATTTAAGGCATAAGTAATGATTATGATTATTCTATAATAATAATAATTTTTTTTCATTACCTTGTTTAGCAAGATAAATAACTTTCATAATGATATCACAAAAAATAAAAAAGAAAAATTGAAGCTTTTATATAGTATCTATGTTAATATTTCATATTTTTTATGATCAATTTCGATACATAATCTCCTCATGTCTAGTCCAACCCATCTAAAACTTAGGCCAATCCATTGAGCCAAGCTTGAGCTCAAGTCTAGTCTTAACCGACTCACTAAAAGCTCCTAGAAGTTGCAAGTAGCCTCTTGACTTGGCAAGCTAATCCTTACACCATAGTTTAAGCTATTAAGTACATGGCTTAATGCCGCATGGCTTGATAAAAGAAAACGTGATATATTAGTATCTCAACGAAAATTAAATAATATGAATTTTATATAAATATAGATAGATTAAATAAGATAAGTTTTATATAAATATAAATAAATTAAATAAGATACGATAATAAAAGAATTGGATCAATATGTGATCACATATTTTATACGCAGACCTTGAAATCATGTATATTATAAGTTACCGTAAAATATATATAAAAAAATTATGTATAACTAGTTACACCTACATGCTCCCAAAAAAATAATAAATAAATAATATTCCATTTTCAAATAGACATAAAACTTATTCAATCGATGAATTCCCATCCTAATAATAGGTCCCATCCCATATAACCGAAGTGCAACGTGAATATTTTCATACGGATTTTCATAGAACTAATTACTCATCAATAAATTATTAAAAGAAAGAAATAGCAAACTATTCTTCATTTCAAAATTTGCAAAAGAATGCTATTAAAAGAAATGTCTAAATCTATATATATTTACGCAAAGAACTGCTTGGATCTATCAAGTGTAGATCTAAAGAATCCAATTTATATTGTTGGTAGAAAGAACTTAGATTATCACGAAAGAGTTTAGTCCAGGTTGAATCTTGACGCCATGTCATGTTCTGCATACCATATGAAATCGTAGTAAGGGCAAATGGACCGAGAGCTCAAACAAAGGTAATTTATAAATTAGTCCTAAAATGTCCGTCTACTAATATACACCATATTTATATTACACGAGATAATTTTAAACATGTAATTATGGAAAGAGTTCTGTTATCTTAGCCACCACATCCCCATCCTCTTTTAAGTAATAATAATATAACATATGTAGATAAAGCAATAGTAACTATTTACTTTATTTTTAAGAATATTTTACTTTTTAAATTTATTTAACATGTATCAAGTATATATTGACCCGAATAAGATGAAAACAATATTTCCGAAACAACAAATATTTTTCCTATAATCGCATCCATCAATAAGAAATGCTAAATAAATCCACCATAATTGTAGATATCACGAAATCCAAAAAGGATGATGGCCTAACACTATTGCATAGGCAAAACCCAAGCGAGAAAAATGCCGGTTGCGTCGGCCAGCACGCACGGCAAGGCATCCACCCGTATGCGCACTCCTTGTTTTTTTTTTAAATATCATGCTTGGCACGTTGGTGACATTCCTCAACTACGTAAAATGGAATGGACATAATAATATATATTCCATACAATAGCATGTTATCAAAAAGAACCCCTATTGTCCCCCATTTGTCCCCCCCAAAACACACATGATTGTTCTTGCCAATGTTAAAAGTTAAAACAAAAAAACCAAGATCTACAGTATAAACATCCTAAAATCTCTCTCTCTCTCTACCTTTTTGTTTTCTTTTTTCTATTGTGGTGGCGGATTAGTCGTATCTAGTGATCATTAAAAAAAAAAATTAAGAGGAGGTCAACAAGCCGCTGAAGGTTGCCTCGATTGAAGGGACGGCACAGCCACATTGGAAGACAAAGTGGCGGCGGAGTTGGTTGTGGTGGTGGGTTTGGGGGGAGCAGAAGCTGTCCTGCTGTCCATAGAGAGTGAAGAGACCCGCTCGCAGCGTGGGCACATGGTGAGGGTTGATGCTGGGAGGGGTTCACAACTGTGAGGGGAGAGAACGGTTGGTGGCCCCACTTTCATGGCTCTCAGCTCCTCCACTTCCCTCTGTAGCCTCCTGTTTTGTTCTGTCAATGACCCAAACCATCTCTTCAAGTACTCGCATTCCATTTCTGTCTGCTTCAGCTTACTCCTGTGTGTTTTGCCGACACGTTACTTTTACAACATTTTTGGTTCTAATGTCACACCACATAGTACATGGGATATACCAAGATGATTCTCAATTTCTCATGTTTTTGTTTCAAACCCATCTTTTCTTTCAACACGTATTGATTATTGTATTGTATATTATAACCCAAAGGCTAAGCCCTCTAGTGCATGACGACAAGAACAACAAATGAATTGATCCATTCGTTTTCCCTAGCGCCTAGTTTCCATCTTTTCAGATGACCATGTAAAATATGGGCACTCATATGCCAAGATAGAAGTTCATTTATGCCATATTGTGATTGGTATTCTTCAACTAAATTCAAATTTTGTGCAATTTTCTGCCCATAGAAAGGACAAATTTTGTAGGAATACTACCTTTCTCCCCATTGAATGATCACAGTTAAGGGAAGCCTAGACTAACATTTGCTATATGTTCACTTCACAATAAATAAAACTATAAAAAAAATTACTATTACAGAGAAATAGATTAGGATGGTAATAGCATTTTTATTTATTAATTTTTATTCAAATAAAAGTATTTTGAAAAGAAAAAAGATAATTTTGGTATTGAATTGTTATTCATAGGGTTGAGTAAAGAATAACTATTCAATAAAATTGTAATAGCAATTCTATTACTAGTAAAGTGAACGAGCAATTAATTTTTTTAGGAATACTTGAAAAGATTTTCAAAGAAGCAATAAATTTGAAGTGCAAGAAGGTTGAACTAGATCACAACTACCATGCAGATGATTTTATAAATGTATCTAGTTTTAATATAGTATCTCAACATGAGATTGTAAATTTTCTTATAAATCCATTTTAATAGTAATATTAATATAAAGGCCTCAATCAATAACCCAAATCACAAGAGAATAGCAACATTATTTTGAGAATATATAAACAAAAGCAGCTCTATAATTTTATGTTTTAGCTATTAAGATGAACCAAGTATAACTCTTATCTGACTTAATTATACCCTAGAGACTTCATCAATTAAAAAGATGAAAGAAATCTACTATTATTTGGCAAAGAACAAGTCTAACCCGATTGTAACGATAAATAAGCTGTTATCATCAGTGAACAAGGTAGCTATAATAATAAGATGTGTTTCACTAAAATATTATTTGATGAAGTATCAAAGTAGTCCTGGTTTTTTTTTTTCATTAAGGAATAAATCTCAACCTTAAGCTTTAGATTAGTGTCTAGACAAATTGAGCCCATGAATAAAATTAAAAGACTATGTTTGGTCATATTGGTAAGGTACAATGTGATTGGGTGAAGGCAAAAGATTTCAACTAAAAGCTAAATTCCACCACTGGTGGAATACGTTGATGCATGGAAGGAACAAAAGAGGTCTTTGCGTGGTCAATCCATAACCTTGGTAGGTAAAACTATGCTTGTCACAAATACCGATTCCTTGTATCGATTTTGGAGTGTGGAATGGGGTTTCAAATTTCTGATTACTGGGTCAATTCTTAACATCAAAGGGAAGTTCACACCTATAAAGATATAAATACACACATTCTACTTCTTAATCAATCCGAAAATTAAATGGGTACATCTAGTATACACCAATTTTATCAAAAACATTTCTTTTACCTTGCAACAGTAGGATTTTTCAAGTAAAGCAAACCCAACAGTCATGCCATAAAAGATTCATTTAAACGTAATACGCCTCATTAACTATCCATAAAATTTTGTCATGCATATAATTTTATAAAAACTATGCACCATTTCCATTACTTGTTTACCTAAAATTAATGAATAATTTACCATCTTCATTCATCTACACAAGTAGTGGATTATGTTGATTAAATCTTTTTTCGTCACAAATATAATTATAGAAAAACCAGTGTAGTTTTCAATTGAAAATACTATTGTGTTTATAAGTTTAATTTAAAGTATTTCTAAAGTTAAGTATGCCCAGACTACTTATGTTTTCTTTGTACAACCGACACAAACTAGGGTTATATTTGACTACACAAGCACTAGATGTTGGATCCTCCATGTGATTTGTGATGTCATTTCATGCAGTGTAGACTCAGGCGACATCCTTATCCAACACGGGACACTAAAGTCTCCCTCCTTTATTTGTTGTCCATTTCCATTACATTATAAATTGCAACAATATTTACCACAACACCTTATTTTTCATGAGAAGGGAAGGAAAATACTACCATATATTATATCATCAGCACACACATACACATTATTTCTCGAAAAAAAATTTCATAAGTTAATATATCATGAATAATAAGGTAATGGGTACTGATGGGGTAGTCCAAAGATAAATTAATAATGCAGTCAAAGATGGCGGGGAGGGGGTGAGGAGGGGGTTTGCACTTATTAGAGCGATGATGAAGTGACGAGCACACGAGGACGGAAGAAGACATGCAAAAATCTCTGCACCGACGATCCTAACAATAAATGTCGTGCAATCATTCTCCACACACAGTAAGAACAGTACAACATGCTCACTGTGCAGTGTGTGTGTGTTCTGTGAACTGTGTTTCACAAAGACACAGCACATGAGACGACTCCATCATTAATGCTTCATAATATCCCAACTCCTTGTCTTGTCCATCTCCTTTATGCACACCCTTTTTAATGCCGCCCTCTATGATGCTATTGCTACTTGCTATTTGCTATTACCACTTCCTCAATCTCAATAAACTTTCTTTCTTCTTTTTTCTTTTTCCCAAGTTGTCTTTCCTCGTAGAAAAGTCAATTGTCAATTGCGGTCTAGGTTTTTACCCGAGATAAATAATCTTTCTTTTGAGCAAAATTTGTATTTTACTATTATATTTTCTGCTATATAAACTTTATGAGATAACATATAAGCACTTCTACCACAAAAATTATCGTACTGATTTTATCCATTGAAATATAACATAATTTTTTTCTGTAAAGATCAATTTTTTATTATAAATAAATAAAGTTTAGATATCCGATGTAATAATTACTCTACTTAGATAAATAAAATAAACGACTTAGTTAATTTAATGATATAGCTTCCACTTTCTTTCATTTTGGTTTAATATATTTTATGTAGACTGGAAAAAAGGAGGTAAGTAATAATTGTCTCAAAATGTTACTACAAACTTTAGTTTTAAAGATACCTTTTATTCTATGTTAAAAAAAAAAAAAAAAAAAACTTTAAAACGCACCTTATTAGTATGATATAAAAATTACTATTATTTTCTTTACTCGAGAGCACTAGGCGTATTAAAATAGTAAAATACTTCAAAACGTATCTTATTAGTATGATATAAAAATGCGAATTTTTCACATTTTCATGATAAAAAGTTCTCCCTGTAGTAATTAGTAATTAGTAAAACTAGAGTCATTACTATAGAATAACCACTGTGCCAATATTAATAAATAGTATCTACTTCACCATCTCTATTATTTTATTTCTTAAAGTTAATAATAATAATAATGTGCCTGAGTTTTCAAACTTTTAATTTAGTAAGCAAACGATGATAAGACAAGTTTAATACAAGCATAATAAATCCATGTCTATGTGTTTATTGGTCTCTTTAGTAGTATGGCAAAAAAAAAAAAAAATTCTCTTAGTAGACAAGTTCAATATAATAACTCCAACAGACCCAATAATCTGAATTTATCATTCTAAGAAACGAGTTTAATTTGCATATTTTTTGAAATTATTCACATTCCAGTGATTTTTTTTTTAAAAATTAGGCCCTTTACTCCACCAATTTATAGCTTTAACCCTTATTTTCTTTTTTTTTTTTTTTTTGGGTAAGGCTTATTTTTCTATTTGATTGAATGATCTCACTAATCCGCCTAAGCCACCATTGAATTCGCCAAATGTTATATTCCCTTGTGAATGGACGGAAAAAAAAAAACATGCAGTCAACTCAAATTAATGTTGCCTTTCTTTTTCCTTTTTCTTTGCTTTGAATGACGGTTTAATAAATAAATTTTTCTTTTGGAATGAGAAGTTACGTCTTAACTATGGCTTCATTATGAAAACAAGAAAAAATAAAAAAACGCATGGGCAGGAAAGAACGGTGCTGTTTGATTCACCACCCCCTCCGTTGGAATAAATGATCATTTGACCAAAACTAAAAAGAACATAGAAAATTCGTCTTGTTTTTATCTTAATTCTTACGTAGTTGCATACATAGGCGCTTTGCTCATCCAATGGTCCCAGATTCGGTGACTCCTCCTAAATGACCTAAACATCCCTACCCTAAGAACCATAAAGTCGTATATTAATCCTACGACACTTGTCTAAAAAAACAAACAGGTATTCCAATTTAAGCAACACCGTCTATTCGAGGTGTATCATATAAGCAAATCAGGCCGCATGCAGTGTCGCATACAGCTCCATATGCTTATTTGATATATTCTTAATAAATCATATTACTAGAGATAAGTGATCCAAGGATCGCCTACCTATCTCTTTATTAGTGTGCCTAGGTTAAATGTTTGTGTGTATATATATATATATATATATATATCATTTTCAAGGATCAAATTCAAAGAGTAGTACGTTTTGCTACGGATGGAATCGGATTCAGATTATATCCTTCACTATTATTATTATTATAAATATTCTGTCAACGTTTATAACTCTCAACCACCCACAAAGCCACCAAATATATATACACATTCATTTCACATTATATATTTATGGTTAGCTAGCTAGGTATGCATCGTCTAATATAAATCTTCAACTTATAACAAAAACTAAAAAAAGCAAAAGAAAAATTTGAGCGTAATACACGTCATATCTAATATAAGGGGTTTATATCATTAGCTATTGAATATATTTCTAGGAGAAGGAGGGAGGGAGTGTACCTGGCCCTACGGTTCTGGAACCATACCTCAACTTGTCTTGGCCTCAGCTTCAGTTGCAATGCTAAAGCCTCTTTTTGTTTCTGCAGCCATTTCAAGTTCATTTCAAATTCATCAAACAAAGGGAAAATCAAAAACAAAAAGATAAAAATAAAATAAATAAATAATATTAAAAATAATTCTTTCCCTAAAATATATCATAATTAATTACCAATAAATGCCCCGGTGATTAATTACACCAATATTTATAAAGGAGTTTAACTAGTTTCAAATTTAAATTTGAAGAGTAAAGCCTGGTTGACTGATCTATTAAAAATAATATGCTTCAGTTGAGTATTACACGTCGTGGAAGGTAAAAGATGGTTGTTTTGGAAACTAATCACCTCATCACCTATTTGTTAACCTATAATTGGTAGTTTACCGTATTCATGTGGCGTGTGTTGGTTATATTCGATCGTTTTGAGTTTATGAATAATATGAACAGACCACATGAAATTGGACAAGTGGGGAGGACACAACACACACAGACTGACAGACACATGCAGCCATGGAAGGGCATACTTACAGGGTTAAGGGTGTGGTTTTGCCTAAAACTTTCTTCAAGGAGAAGGGATTGTTCTTTAGTGAGGCGAAGCTTTTTGCGAGGAGGGCCTCCTAATCCGGATCCATTACTGCTCTCTTCTTCATCATCCATGCACTCTTGATCATCACCTCCAGATGGTACTTGGTTTATGTCCAAATCTTTCACTACCCAGAAACAAAATCATCATATGCCCACGTCAGAAATTTTTCTCCATCACCGTATGAAAAAACAACCATATGTATATAAACTAATAATGATTCGTTCATGTGATGTATCTGCATCAGTTAGATAAAACTTTGACAAGAAAAGGAGATGATTAATCACGTGAATAGGAAACCCTGAAAAAGGGTAGAAAAAGAAAGCGACCCAAAAAGAGGAAAACTTTAACACCCCCACCCCTCCTGCAAAATCCATAATTATGGCCTACAATTTCATTCATAAGAGGAAAAAAAAAAACCATCAAGAAAAAGATTAGCTGAGACGATCTAAACGGTCCAAAAGTGATCTAAATTTGATTCTTATTGATTTGGTCATTAAAAAACTTTCAAAAAATAAACAAAGAAGGTTTTCTGACATATAAAAAAAAAAAAATTGAAATAACATTTAAACTCACCAGATGAAGGAAGAGATGGGGATGAAGCGAAGCCAGGTACTGATATGGACAGCTCGAGATTCGAAGGACAGGAAGGTATAGCAGCCATAAAACTAGATGATTAGATGTTAAGATAGAAGCTGGTTTTGTTTAGTGAAAAACCGAGTTTTGGAAGTGTGAAGGGTAAAGTGAAAAAATGGACATGAGATGAGCAAACAAGAGAGAGAAAGAGGAAGATACGGAAAATCAGAAGGAAAGATATAAGACGGAAGGAACGGGAGGAGGGAGATGGTATAAAAAGGTTAAATATATATAAAGGTAGGGAGGGGCATGGTAAAGAAATAAATTTAAAAAATATAGGAAGAATGGGTTTTCTAGATTTTATTACTAATTTAAGGTGAGAGAGTGGAGGGTTTCTGACCAAGGTCACATAAGTCAAATGGTCTGACCCGTCCGATGTAAGACACGTGTCTTATTAATAATGTAGGGAAATAACCGGCAGGTCCTTGTCCTTCATTAGCTTAAATCAAATTTGGAAAAAAAAATAATAAAAACATTAAGGAATTATTAAATTTAAAAAAAAAATTAAAGGAAAAGGAATTTAATGCAAAAGGGTAAGTGTAAGTTTCAACTTTCAAGTCTGTGGTTTGTCGGTTCAAAGGTCAGCTACTGAAATGATTGGAAGTTCAGACTTTTACTAGGGTTTTGAGCCCTCTATGCACTACAAACCACCACCACCATCCAACATCACCATTCAACAACAACAACAAAAGTAATAAAAATTCTTCCCCCCTTCTGTTTTAATAATATGTCCCTATATCTATCTTAGACTGTATCTCACCCATCATTCTGCTTCCATGCACTTTTTCAATCCTTTATTGCATCTGGGGTCCTTCAAATGTAGTACTTTGACCATCATTCATTTATTAATTAGGGTTTATTAGGTATAAAGACAGGTAATTAAGAAACTAATGTTTTGAAGACAGTTGAGTCATGTTTCTATAATCATGCGTTTATTGCAATTACCTGCTCTTGGGTACAGAATAATTGTTACCTCCTTTGACATCAATGCTATTGAAGGAGACCACATAGTTTTTATGTAAAAAAAAAAAAAAAAATTAGGAGATATTACATGTCATATTTGTAAATATGTAATATGTAAATATTGATAAAATTTGGATAAGTGATATGATTATTTTATAAAAATAATTATCACACATGATTTATATATCTTTTAAAGTCATATCTCTTTTTAGGGCTAACATCACGAATGGTACATGAGTTTTGGTAAAATATGTAATTATGTACATGAACTTTGAAATTATTCGATTTAGCATTTGAACTTTAAAATTGATCACTTTAATATCTAAAAAATTTTGAAAATGATATTACCTAAAAATATTTGACAAAGATATTATTGGCGTGTTTGAAAAGTTCTATCAGATATTAAATTAATCAATTTTAAAGCTTAAGTATAAAATTAATTAAATTCAAAATTTGGATATCATTTATGATAATAACTCTTTTTTTATTAAAGATTTATACCTGCCCTTAATCACAATATTCCTGTATGATACTAGTAAATCGTTTATTGCTGTATAAGGTTGAGACAAAAGTCATTTATGGTAAGGAGAATCGCCATTATGATACTATATATTTTATTTCCCAGGTTTGGTTGCTGTACTTCCTTTTCATTGCAAGTTCAAAATGGGTGTTTCTGGACCATTTTTTATTTATTTCTCAAAGTAAACAAGAGTTTTCTTTGCTTGATTAGGGGACATGACATGGCTAGATATCCCAAAATATTTGTCGAAATAACTGCTCGCACAAGTGTACACCGCGTGCTGCTTCGAATAAATAAATAAACCCTAGAAAGATTAATAATACAAAAAATAAAAAATCAACCGGCATGGATATGTAATATGATTACAGTAGAAGGATTGCCTTTTAAAGCTAGGATCAATAATATAATATCCAAGACATTTCAACAAATTGTAAGAAAGGATAGTAACAGGAAGCAAACTTTCGGAAAGAAAGTGTGTGCTAGCCTGATAATGATATGTTCATTTTTACAAACATATATTCCCCATCATAATCTTTAAGAAAAATTATATTGTCCTATCTGTTATTTCACAATTTAAATTCATATTCAATTACAATTCTACTGTTAAAATATATAATATATTACTTATTATATTTATTTTAATGATTAGATTATTAATTAGATAATCCGTCAATGGGATAATAAATGCTCAATCTTTGACTGCATTGAAAATTACTAAATTCATATTTGTCAATTAATCTTAATAAAAACAGTCTCGTCAACTATTTAATGGCTCACACCATATCCAACTATGATCGAACCACTAAAATAGATAATATTTTAATTATTATATTTATTTTAACAGTTAGATGACTAGACGGTCTCATCAATGGGACTATAAAAACTCTCTTATATTCTTAATCACAAAAGAAATAAAAAACAAAAGGGATGAATTTCTTTGGTTTCACCAAAACTGCAGTCTCCATGAAATTAAGTACAATTTGCCGAGGTCTTTATAACACAAACCTATTCAATTAAATTAGATATTTTCTACAGGCATAATATAATTGCATAATGGGCAATCAATTCCCTGTTAGGTTTTAATGATTTTGTCTCTATTTCTATGTAATAAGTTCGTCTAAGACTAAACGCATATTTCATTTTTAGTCTCAATGCTACTAATAGATGCATGCTTTAATTATATTTTTGGTCAAAATCCACAGTAAAAGTTAAAAAAAAAAAAAAAAGTTCAGTCGGACGTTTCTTAGTAAAATTTATAGTATACATAATTAAATCACTTTGTTTGAACGGAGTAATATTTCCTTGTTTTGCATGAACTCAAAAAGTTTCATAATTTTCGACCAAATTATACAGGTTATAAGTAGCATGCCGTTCAAAAAATCGCTAACATACGTCATGGTAATTTGTGTTGTTGTTTCAATCGGTAGTTTTGTCTTTCTTTGGTAATATGGGGTTAGAACATAGGAAATTTAATGATACTTTAAGGATGGAAGGTACATTATTTTATATTTATTGGTAGGTCTTTACAAAAAAAAAGCACAAGTAATCACATAATTGGAAATCATTCAGAGATTATTAATGAGGTAGGAATAAGAGTCACAATTTTGCACTAATAGAGTATGTTATTGACTGAATAAGAATAAATTCGTAATTGTATTTTTTTAAATTTCAAATTTTATCATGTTTATGTATCTTTATAATCGGCTATAGCCTCAATTAAAATAGTATTTTGGTTTTCGTAAGCACTAGTGATGAAGTTGTTACATGGACAAAAACAATTTAAAAACTTTTTAAGTTGGAATGTTCCTTGAATTCGCAAATGAAGTTGGGGTCGTATGTGCTAATACATAACCAATTCTCAAATATCCATAGAATTTTAACATTACCTTTTGTAGTTTTTAACACTTGTTAAGCTTTAATATTTTATGGGGAAAAAGTCTCTTTTGGCACTTGAATTTTGACGAAATTGATAAATAGGTACCTAAACTTTTAAAAAGTCAAATCTCATACCTAATTAAATTTTTCGTGCCTCTAAATACTACCTATTTGAATCGCTGTCTGACGCATGTTAACTATTTCAAGATACATTAAAAGAGTAAGTGTAGTGAAAAGAAAACGAAAAGTTTAATTAAGTATAAAATTTAATATTTTAAAAGTTCAGTATCTAAAAAGAAAAGAGCATAAAAATTTAATTAGATATGAAATTATATTTTTTTTTCAAAATTCAAATACCTAATTGTTCATCACTTCATCAAAATTCAGGTACCAAAAAAGGCTTTTTTTTTTAATTCTATATTTTAATAATTAAATGGTGATTTTTTTTTATTAATTGATGGAATTATAGTACTATCAAGCCTGTTAAAAAGTTACATAGCTTGATGATTAGCGTTTTGTATTTGGTTCAAACAATGATGATCGACTCTACAACAAAAGAAATAAGCTTTTGTTTGGAGTCACAAACCTCTTTCATGTTGCCACGAAGTACGTTACAAGTGTTCGGTGCAAACACAAGGCAAGTCATCAATTAATGAGAAGTCTCAAAGTACATTATATGAAAAATCCCTTAATTCATAATTTTTTTTTAAATCATATAATTAGTTATTTAAAATGATGGTAAATTTAAACCTTAAAAAAATTAATTTAGCTTAATAATCAAATTCTCAAACTAAATCATAAAATCAATTAGTTATAACAAATTTCTAATTCAAATTTTACTAAATTCTTATTTTATTTCCATCTAAAAAATATATATATATATATATATAAAATATTATTATTATAAATTCAAGCCCCTAATTATTATATGCCAAACCCATCTCATATGTCCAATCCACCTTTTTAAGCCCAACCCATCTAAAACATAACTATCACCTAATTGGTGTAATTACATGCCAATTTACCATCTAACTACATTCTAACTATTTTGTTACAAACAAACCCATTTATCCACCTCATCACACCACATTTTGACACCTAGCATGCTCTAGAACCATCCACCATGCTATATAATATTGCAATCCATCTTTTTCTTTCAGCCGAATCTTTTTCCATGAGAAACCCTCCCAAAACCCATGTCTACTTACAGAAATTCGTAAGAAAAGAAAAAAAAAATATATCATTCCTATTTCTTCCTCCTGTTTCTTTGATTTTCTTATTGCTTTGTCTCTATCGTAGGCTTTGTTCTTCGGAAAACAAAACAAAGAAATTTCCAAATGGTAAATGTTGGACTACTTAAATCTCACGCTGACCTCCGATGCTCGTAAACATTGATAACCGTAACATTCGTTCTATCTAAACGGAGGCAGAGGGAACGGAATCTGGTTTTTTCCTTGTGACATCTTCTTCAGCGCAGCCGAACCATCTTTCTATTATATATATATATATATATATTTTTTTTCCTTCCTTTGGCCTTTAACCTCGTGAGCTTTTCTTTTCCTTCCCTTTAATGTCATAATTATGGATTCGGATGCATCTATATGATATTAATTAAGTTTCACGAGTAGATGGTCTGTATGAATATATGATTGTGAAAATTATATATGCTTGGGATGCTGCCATAATAAATGATATTGCATGTTATAAATTATGGAGACAAATGTAACGTATTAAAATAATAAAAGATCTGGAATGAGTTTTTGAGAAAACAAAATAGAACAAAACAAATGGTGGTCTTCTTATTTTTTTATTAATATAATTATTATTATATTCTCATTCACCGCTGCTGTTAAGTTAGAATCATTCTAGAAATTGGTCGTTTATGAATATGTTGGAGTTGTACTGTATTATTGGAATTGTGTTAAATAATCTGGAATTGTATTGTTACATGCTGGGATTTGAATTTATCAAAATCTAAATTTATGATTTGTATGATGTTGTGATCTAATTGTTGAGTCCCGTATAATATAATAATTTAATCCTTGATTTGAATATTGAATTAACCTAATTGGTTAAATTAATTAAAAATAAAAGAAGAAGAAGAATGACGTCTACGTGATGGCTTCTGTGGAATTCTATCAAGCTATTACAGGATTGATAAATATTTAATGTTGAAGACGGCATCTCATGATGACTTTGATTTACAAATCAGTCAATAAATTAATATTAATTGCTATATTGAATATGGATGAACTTTTGTGATACTGGAAGGACATGTAGTTTATATATATATATATATATATATATTTGATTTTGAACTTTAACAACTGATTATGAGCTTTGATATTAAGTTATTGTCCAATTTGATTAAATGCTTATAAATGTGCTTTAATAACTAAAATTGGAATAGAAAAATAATGTTAAGCCCAATAAATTGATTTCTAGCCAATTAAGTCTTATACCTATATAGACCAAATCAAACCCTATCATGGATTCCTTAGTCAATCAGGGTTTGAACATACAAAATGAAGCAAATACCTAAAATTATGTCTTATGAACTTAAATTTCATAATAAATGGTTCAATACCTTTACTTACTCAAATTGGGCCTATTCATAAAATATTTAAGTTCATTATCGATTTTGAGTATTGAAATACCTATTTGAGTCCAAATTCCTTCCACAAGCCCAAAAGTCATAAAGTACTCTAGTGGACCTAATTAGAAAAATAGAAGGTTCAATAGTTAATTAGGGTCTAAATTAACTCTAATTAGGCTTTTACTCCATTCTTAGATCCAATAACCAATATTATTCTTATTGGACTTAAATTCAAGATAAAGCTCAATTCTACCTAATTTAATATTTATATATATATATATATATATATTTATTTTATGGGCTCAATTACTAAACCTTAAAGCCCATTACCCTAAAAAGTGGAACACTTAAGGAATTTCTTATTGGGCCTAACTTAGGAACCCCCAAAGGCCCAATACATTCAAATAATAAATTTAATTTCCAAATTCAATAGACCTAATTCAAACCACCTAAGCCCAATTATCTTAATAGAATCAATTCATTGATAGCTCAAAGGCTTTATATTATATGAGACCTTATGTTATTTAATTAATCAATATGGTGTAAATAATTGGTTGTATACTCAATTCTTATACAATTAATCTTTCTTGAACAGATATTCAGTCAATTTATTGTCATACGTGTGATCTTTTATCATCTGCCCTTTCAGTATCAGGTACGCAGTGACGTGCGTGTTGCTTGTTAGGATAGGCATCCTAAATGATCTAATCTAAAGACGAATAATAATCGAGTGATGTTTTGTGCTTAGTCGTTTTTAGACCTAGGCCGAGGGGCGACAACCCTGCTAGGCGATGCCAGCATGGTAGTTAGGCGCTTAGGCCATCGAGGATGGCTCAGCGGGTAGCCGATGGGGAAAATGGCAGCGGGATAACATCTACTTACGTTTGGAGAGAAGTTACATCTGTTCAGTTTAGGATTATGGGCTCCGTTAAACCGAACAACGTAATGGACTGAAATAAGTACAGTCGAGTAACGACTGTAACCCCTAGACGAAGCTACTATCAGTTAGAGGTAGGAGATATAGAGAGTCGGCCTATCTATATCAACGCCCTGAGCAGTTGCTGCTACTCAGGACCCCTAAGTCCCCACCGTGTTGCCGGAGTGTGAGTACTCCACTGATGATTTGCTATACTTAAATTAAAAAAGATATAAAATGATGATTGTTGCATTGCATTTAGAATATGTGCGTATGAATCATTACGTGTGTGCTTGTGTTGCTGTGTACTGGGCTTCGGCTCATTCTTTTATTTTTCAGGTGACTATGGCGATGATGATTGTTATGACGATGAGGGTTACGGTACTGATTTCGAGTCTTTCATTGAAGAGTATGGCGATGGCCATAGCTCATGATTTGATGGACACGCTAAAAGTTGACCACGTGCATTATGATCTATATAGAGTTAGAGAGACTCTTGATAAGTTTGATCACTTCATGATGGTTTTCAGTATTCCTTTTTTAGCTATGTTGTACGAGATACTAGACTCGTTTGATATACCTTGATACTTTTGTTTTGGGTATTGTATGATACCCTAAAATGGTTTTGCTAAAATGTTTTATCTGAGACTTATATATATATTTATATATATATATATGCTTTGGTTACTCAAGGTAGTAACCTTTTTGTGAAAGTTTTTGTAAATCTATTTTTTTTTATGTTTTCAAACCTAATTAATGATTTTGGAATATAAAATTTGTTAGCAAACGATCATGATAAATATATGGTTAGAGTAGCCTTAGCGTATAATGCGTAAGTGTTATACGTGGCAGAACTGAACATGCCTTGACTAAATTCGGGGCGTGACATTATAGACCTTTTCTTTGCATGTCAATCCAAGACATTCAAACATTAGTATAAGTTATTTAAATGAAGTATGGTAAAAGGGGAATGAGAATCAATGAGGACCACTTTAAATGCACCCTTAGGTCATTTGAACAAAGTAGCCCTTTATTTGATATAGTTAATGTTATGTCTCAAATAAGGTCTAAACATTTTCAGTTTTATTATGTATACACTTAGATATTATATGTAAATATTATATTACTTCAAGTGTTTATTGTGATTGTTTATAACCAATTTTAAATTTTGAAAACATTTAATTAGATTTTGAAAGAAATTAATATTGCAAAGGAATAAGTATAAAAAATACTAAAGGTGGGTAAGTATCAATATACGGTGTTTAAGAAGAAATCATACAAATCACAAGCTCAAAACCAGATTCTCAAAGAAATACAACTTAAAAAATATAAAGAATAAATTTCATTAGAAGTATATAGATTCTCGCAATCCTAGCCATTACAGTTGTCAATAAGCTCACCTAGTTCCATCTCATACTCGAGATAATCACATATAAGAAAAGAATAAGTCGAGGCCTAATACAATAGCAATACAAGTGCACATAATATGATCACATGCACATAGTCTAAATATAAATGCAACACCAACAATTTAAATCTTAGGTTAATTACAAAAACACTACATAGTTATATATTTGTAAATTAGTCAAAACACAGGTTTTGTTTTTGTAATCAATGCTTAAATCTTTAATTTAGATCTAGCAAGGCATGGCAAAAAGAACAGTTGAGTACTCACACTCCAACAATATGTTGGGAATCTGGGGGATTTTAGTAATAACACTTGTTCAAGTGGTTAAGAAAAGTAGGTTGAGTACTTTTGCCATCTAGCACTGCAACAAATTGAACATTTAGATACCAATATATTTTGATAGGAAAATGTTGTTTTTAGCTACCAAATTAGTAATTTGTAGCTAATAGTTTAGGAGGAAAATTTTAGAAAGGATGGAAATTCTTTGGCTACCAAATTTGAAAGTTGGTAGCAAAAAGATTTTATTAAAAATTCTTAAATAAGTAAAAATATGGTTACCAAGTTAGAACGATGTTTGAAAATTGTCTTTAATTACTACTTTTATAGCTCATTTAATGCATAGGTATTCACTCAAAATAAAATTGTGATTTCCATTATACTCTTTCTCCCGTATTTAGAAGCAAATGTTGAAGTGTTAAGGAAACAATGACAATTTAGTTAAAAATATAATAATAAAGAAAGAAAGAAAGAACAAGACCCGCACTAAACTCATATTATAAGACATAGTTTAAATGCTTATGACATGAAATACATGTAAAAATATATTGCAGTCATGTTTAAATATTATGTATATTATCTAAGTTTTCTCAAACCTATTTTTTGGGTTTAACACATGTATGCTATTCCTACACGATAAATTACCAATATACAAGTTGTGAGAAATAAATTAGCAATATCCTACAGCAAAATCATGTTTATGAAACAAGATATGGAATTTCGTAAACAAATCTCACGTATAAATCATGATATGAAGTTTTACTACCGTACCTATATCGCTTTCCATAAAAGGGAGATATATATTTATATATATATATATATATATCGCTCATTTTACACACGATATAGCTCTAAACATATCACCTATTACAAACATCATATACATGCATTCATATTTCCTCTGTATATCTTGTTTTGTACACATGATTTTGCTATTGTATATTGGTAATTGTTTTTATTTTTACCTTATTTATGTAATGGATTTCAATTAGTGTCCTAAATAAGAAATTATTTCTATGTTTTTCATATATGGATGTTATTAAAAAAAAAAAAAGAGAAAAGGAAAGAATAAGATTAACATTGAAGCCTCAAAATTAAAATGTAGTTTTAATATATCGAGATTTCTTTTTTTGTAATCTTATAAAAATATGTATATATGTTATAGTACATAATATATTATAGAATATATAATTTAATTAAATAATATTTAATGAAATATTATATATATATATGTTATAATATTATATATATGTGTTATGTATATGCTATATTAGTTACATGTTACGTGTATTCCATATTTATTATATATGCTATATATATCGTATGCATATAAGTTATATAATAAAATGTGTATATATATATATGTAGATTGAATATTACATGAATATCGTTTATATATATATAGAGAGAGAGAGAGAGATTATATATTTGTTATATACACTACCTTTATGAAATTCTATGAGTAAGTCTAACGTATTTGTTAAGTACACTATAAATGTGTTAGAGATATAAAACATATATAATAAATATATTATATATGTATTAAACAACAAAAAATATGTTAATAGGTTATATTTATACATTATAACTATATATGTTATGTATATCATATGCAATTAATTAAATGTTAAAACCTATGTATATGCACTACATATATGTTATTTATTTGTTAGACATATATATATATATACACACACACTATTATTAACCGAATTTTCTATCATTCGCATAAAAAATTCATATAATAAAGTAGAGTAGTTATTTTTTTAACTCTCCTCTCTCTCTTCCTCCTCTTTATTCTCCCTCAGAAAAGTTGTTTCTACTCTTTAATGAGGTGATTAGTAAATGCGAAAATTCAAATAAAGTTTAAGTGAGCAGACAATAAAATTTTGAATGCTATTTCAAAATTTTGGAGGCAAGTTTATTTCTTTTATTAAAACCCTAGGTTTGTTTCTGTGCTATAAGAATTCTTATTTCTTTTTCTTTTTCCTCTCTTTCTTTCTCGATTTCACCTCTTTCCTTCTTATCTTTCCTCCCATAGTTATCAAACATTCTAAACTTCAAGATTTAGTAATTATATATTGTTCTTAATTATGTCATTTTCTTGCATTCATCTATATGTTTAGTTCTTTATTTATTCTTTTCCATAACTTTAACATAAAGTTGGCTCTTTTTTTAGGGGTTAATTACAAAAAATGATATGTGTTTTGACCAATTTACAAACACATGATCTATGTTATTTTTTTGACAATTAGGTTACCCGAGTTTTATAAAACAGTGTCAATATTATTAAATACTATTAAAAGAAATGTGTTAGTCTTATTGGTCTAAAAAATTAATGTAATAAAAAATAATACTAAATAAAATTAAATATTAAAAAATATTTTTTGAAAATAAGAAAATTGCAAAAAATGTAAAATAAATTTTTATAACCAATAAAATATTGACACTTGTCATTCTAAAATTATTAAATAATATTGATACTTTTATATAAAACTCGAATTACATAATTATAAAAAAATATAAAATGGGTCATATATTTGCAAAAATGTTCAAAACACTGACCATGTTTTGTAATGAACCCTCTTTTTAGTTATGTGTATGTAAAACACAATTCAATTTCAAAAGACCTTATTTTAGAGGATTAAGTTGCCTTTGATTGTTTATACATAGGTAAAGAAATTATAACTAGTGTCATCTCATATACAATGATCACCTTCATCCTTCGTAAGTGCGTTCTTTTCTTTCCATTTTCATGTTTTTTTTTTTTTCCTTTCAATTTATTCTAACTTTTTTTTTGGAAAACAGATAAATTTTGGTGTTTGAACTTTAACAAAGTAGATAATTAGGCACTTGAACTTTAAAAAGCACTATTCTATACTAATTAAACTTTTCGTACTGCTTTTCACCATTATCCTATGTAGACTTATGGACAATAGCGGTTTGACATATGTCCATTAGCTAAAGAGCCAAAAAAAAAAAAAAAAAAGGGTCTATCTCTTCCTTCTTTGTCTTTCTCTCTCCAATTCTCTTCTCTCTCTATCTCGAAAAGGAAAAGGAATAATCCAGAAACATAGAACAAAAGTTCAAAACAACAGATTTTAATTTCATAATTTCAACACAAAATTGAAATTTTGTTTTTCTTTTTCTAGTTATATTGCAAAATGGACAATTTTTTTTTTTCTTATCCAAGAGGTGGTCGGTGGTGCATGATTTTGCTGAATTTTGGTATTAATTATCAAGATTTCACGTTGATGAAGCATTTGCTGACACTTTCTTCTCTATAAATTTCAAAATCCAGAAAAATATTAAAAAAAAAAAAAAAAGAAAGAGTCCCAATCACCAACCATTTACTCTATATATCTCCAAATATCTAAGGCTTTTATTTTTTTTTTTCCTTTTATTTAAACTTTATCATATCAAAAAGGTGCAGTTTTCAGCTCAATTTCAATTTGATTATCATATTCTTGTGAGTGATTATTGTTTTGCTTGGATTAATTTTTACTCTATGCTCTTTAAGTTAGCTGAATTAATGTAAAATTACGTTTTTCTTGATGAAAACCCACATGGAAACGTATGATTAGTGGGTATAAATAAGGTTTGATTTTTATCTTAGAAAGTGAAATTGAGGATTTAAAAGATGATAAATTTTAAAACTTTGTTTAGGTTTAAGGTTTTATATGCAATTTCGCCCTATTCATGTTGTAGATGTTGAGGATAAAAGGAAACTTTTCAAGATGCCAAGGGAATTTGCAATAGCAAAGATGGATGTGAATGGTTCAAAGGGAAGGAAGAATCACGAGCGAGAAGGTGGGATATAGATGGAAGAAGAGGGAATAAGCAAAGTGTCTACCTTACTTGTGCAAGAGGACAAGCTTTCAGATTTGTATGATAAACTATTTTTGTTTACACACATAAACGATCTTCCTTCCAATGATGACAAGATACAATCTAGAGCCCTCTCATTGACAAGGAAATCATGGGCTTCTAATGTTGGTGTACATGCTAAGAAATGGGACAACATAAAGATGGTGGATTTAAGGAATCTTCTCATCGTTTGTGCACAGGTTGTCTTTCCTAATGAAATAAAAGCATCTAATGAACTATTGAAACAAATTAGGCTTCACTCTTCTTCAAAAACAAAAATTTTGATTTTGTATTGGAATTATGAAGTTAAAATTCATTTTTTTGAACTTTTGTACTCTATTTCTTGATAATTTCTTTTCCCTTTTTTGGAGAGAAAGCAAAGAAAGTAGAGAAAGAAAAGAGAAATGGAGAGATAAGGCAAAGAGGAGACAGAGAGAGACTTTTTTTTTTTTTTGACTCTTTAGTGAATGGATAGGTGTCGGACTGCTATTAGTCCACAAGTTCACATAGAATAACGTTTTTAATGGTGTCAATAAAAATAGTAAAAAAAGATACGAAAAGTTTAATTGTGTATGAAATTGGAATTTTTAAAAGTTCACATACTTAATTGTCAACTTCATTAAAGTTTACGTCACAAAATGTGCTTTTTTATTTTTATTTTTATTTTTATTTTTATTTTTATTTTTATTTTTTTCCCATAACCTAAAGATTGGGTTTGCATTTGAATTTTACATGTTAAATAGACCAAATTTTATTCATTCTTTAACATCTATGAATTTTACAATTTTTTTGCCTTATTTTCATATTGTTAAAGAAAGAGAATCATAAAATTAATTATGTATATATAATTGATAAGTGTCAAATTCATATTTTATTGAATGGCTAAATAGCAATAGAGATGTCTGTTTGTATTAAATCCTATTGACGAGTTATGTTCGACTGGACATGAAAGTCTTATAGTTTTTTTCTTTTTTTCACTAATCCTACTTATTAGTATTAGACATAAAGGTTATATTCTTTTAATACTATATTCATTAACAATAAATAACCCTTTCATTAGCATGAATTATAAGCTACATTAAACATTAAGATAATCAATAATAGAAATGTTTATACTAAATTTTAGACCAATCAGTAATGTCTTCTATTGTTCCCTTTTTTTTTTTTTTTGCTTTGCAGGTCTATGGAAATGGCATGACTCAGCGATACTATCAATGTCAAGTTCAAGGACAAGATGTTTATATTGTTCCTTTTGCACTTTGTATAATATTATATATATTTATATATATATTGAGTTTTATGATTTGGAATACGAGCTTGTATTAAAAAAACTTTGTTATTAGTTTAGAAACTTATATTTAATATGGATTAATGTTATGAATAGTATATAAACTTTGATAAAATATACGATTAGGTACTTAAACTTTAAAATTGATCAATTTAATACTTGAAAAAACTTAACAAATGTACTAAATTGATCAATTTTAAAGTTTTGATACTAAATTGATTGATTTCAAAGTTGAAGTATCTAATTACATATTTTACCAAAGTTCATATACCATTTGTTACATTATCCTTATTTAATATTTATGTTAAAAGCTTGTTTCTTTTGCCATTTGAAATTAAGTTATGTTTATCTATGATGTTCTTAACTTATTGATTTAATTTCTACTAAAGCTATTATTTTATTAAATATCTACACTCAATATTTATATGAATCATTAAAATTCTATTCAAGTAACAAGTTTTTGTAACACAAAAGGTAATTTTCTTTACCTCAGTGAAGTAATTGTAACTAATTAATGTATATTTAACAACCAAATTTCATAAATTGACATGAATTTTAACAACCAAATATAGTCATCAAATAATACTTTTTTTTTAACATTCTGATAGGAATTAGCAAGCCTAAAGTCATTAGAAAGGAAAACAAAAGACAGAAGAAAAAAAAAACAAGTGTGAAAATAACAGAACTGTACACTGGCAACATAGGCCCTAGGCCTTCAACTGTACACCACCAACGTTGCCACTTAGGCCGCCAACTTTCAATCGGCATTCAACATGACTAGAATTGAAACTTTTAAAGTTGACGTCAAGGCCACCAGCTTATGTACTAAAGGACACCAACTTTAGACATGTAAGTCGCTAGCTTATAGCCGACCTTTCTTTTATAGAAGGCTTTTTTTTATTTTGTCTTTTAAGTTTCTTTGTTTTGGTCTTTAAAACCATTTGGAGGTAAACATCAATTTAGATCAGTTCATCATATTGTTTTAAGTTTTGAGAACACTTTATGTGTATAACCCTTTGTGGTGATTATGATTATTGAGATTTGATTCTTTTTAATTACTGAGTTCTTATTAATTCTTGAGTAGTATAAATTATGGTGAACCCTGTTATTAGAATCTTATGATTCTTTTAATATCGTAGTTATTTTATAGATCATAGATTATATCGTTTTATAATTTAATTAAAACCTAGTTTAATTTTATTGTTCATGGAACCTATCAAATAATAATTTTATCCATATCATTCCTTATTTTTGTTTTCCTTTCATATTTTTTAAACCCTAAAAATTCAGATTATGGTTCAACCCCCTCAAGCTCGCGTTAGATTTGGTATTAGAGTAAAGGTTTCATAGAGTTTGTTGTTCGACATGATTTATGGGTTTATTTTATTTTGTGAATTGTGTTGTTGCCGTTGATTGGCTGAAAAGATGTCCTTTTATGGTAGCAATAGCGTGAATGGTAGTAATGCTAGGGCTAGAAGAAATAATAACAACCACAATGGTGGTAAAGGAGATGGTGTGACTGGGCAGGAATTTACTTAATTGCAAATCAGGTTTAATTGGATACAAGAAGATATGAGAAGAATTATAGAGAAATTAGAAGTTAGAGATAGAAGGAGTCATAATGGATCCAGTCATTAAAGACATTCTAGTGGTGAATCTAATGGGAATAATGAAAGGATTAGGAGGCAAGGAAATAGAGATGATAAACGTAAGGGAATTGAGAATATTAAGGTGGGAATTCCACCTTTCACTATGTTGGTCCCGAAAAGATAACCAAGAGGGGAGGTGAATTGGTTATAAAATTTACTTTTCAAAATTTTGAATAAATTTCATACCACTTGGTTATTCAACTAAAATGGCTTTAAATCTTTCTTAAGACAATAATCTTAACAAATAAAAGCTTTAATCAAAAATTCGGATCAAATTTGTAACAACTCTTTCAAACTTGTAAACCTTCTACCTAACTCTCTGAGTAAGAAAAATGCTAACAATTTACTCTCTGATTAACCTTATGAGTAAATATCTATATGCAATGAACTTTCTGATTAACCTTCTGAGCATATAATACATATATAAAACATAAACAATTAAGTACGAAAATAAAGAGAGATAAGAAGAAGAAATTGCAAATCGATGTATAGAGGTTCCGCCTTGTGCGTCAATCCTCTCTTCCAGCTCCAAGCCAGGGTCCCGGTACTCCTCACCGATATGTTCCACTATCCAATCAAATCAAAGAAATTACAAGAAGTATTTGACAATCTTTTGGCTACAATTCACTTAGCTTGATTCTCACAAACAATCAATCAACTAAGCCTACTTGTAACTCTCAACTCACAAAGAGTAAAATCAAATCAAGAGGAATATAAAATTTGAGTTTCCTCAATTTTTCGCTCAATGAACAGTAAAATAAAATTGACAGATTTCGAATGCTTGGACTTTCTGAGTTTCTCGTGTTGTTTCTGAGTTGATCTAAAAAAAATTGTTCTCTTTTCTCTGCTTCGTCCTCCTTCTTTTATTTGAAATATTGCAACGGTTAGAAGCTCAATTGGCTCAATTCTCCCAGATTTTTTGCGCGTTGAATCAGCTCAGTCATTTCCGAAAAATCTGCTTCCAGTTATCTTCGATTGACTAAATTTGAATTTGAATATTTGAATTCATCTTCATAATCCAGCTTCTAATGATAATATAAACATCTTGCAACTGATATGTTTATCCAAAAACTGAAAAATCGGACTTAATGTTGATCGTGTTGATTCACTGCACGTTATCCACTGTTCATGCTCATCTTTAATCTTCACGTGAAATGATTTGGACACAATCCACAAATTTCTGTCCTTGTAAATTCTCTAAACTAACTTTCTCCTTAAAATAATTATTACTTTTAAAAAAAAAAAATTAGTTTGAACTTTTCAAATTGAACTTGTATTTTCTTCAAAAGTATTTTCGTGTTCCTTCAATCAATTTAAGAATTCTAAAACAAACCCTATGGATTTAATCCAACTTTGTGGAACACATTGAGTATAACACCCAATTTATACTCAACATTTGGAGCTAGGTCTTCAAAAACTGAAACGTGTTTGAAAACATTTGATTTTGTGCAGTTCATGTACCTTCTGAGTTTCCTTCTCATCATTGCAGGTCTTATATATATATATATATATATATATCTTCTGAGTAGCCTTCTAAAAAGTTATTCTCTCTATGTCCAAGTCTCTGAGTTACCTTCTGATGTATAATATAAAAAATATCCTTCTAATAAACTTTCTGATATGATTCTATATTGCTAACATTCATTTATGCACACTTAAACAAATTATATGAGAAACATTTAACTCTTGTTGTTATCATCAAAATCATCTCTTGAGAGAAATCAACATTCTCCCCCTTTTTTATTATAACAAAACCCCAAAAAAATATTTTTGTTAAAACAAAATTCAAGTAGAGCAGTAGCATATAAACTCAGCACATAAACTCCCAGTATTTCAGCACGCAAAAACCAGTAACATGCAACATCTCTAGCCTCATTCTCCCCCTTTTTGTTAGCATCACAAAAGAGATTAAAAGGAGAAATATGCATATGAAATAAGCATCAAGGAGTCAAACATTACAGACCAAAACGAAATATAAGTCTTGAAACAAAGTCATAAAAGAAACAGATTAATTAGTCTTTTTATAAGGAAGGTAAAATCCTTTCTTTTGAGCTTTCATTTTTCTTCTTTGTTGAAAAACTTGTCTTGCTGGAGGGATTATTGGAATCTGAGTTGGTACTAGATTGTAGAGTTGAAGAAAGGTTAGAACTAACTGTATCACCTCCACTTCAGATGGTTGATTAAAGAAAAGTAATCTGCAGATGGATTAGAAGGAAGAATAGCCAGGGGAGTGAGAGAATCCTTAGCTTGAATTGTTGCACTCTAGAATTGATCAGAATTAGGTTGATCATAGGCAACATCTTCTTGTATAGGAGAAAAATGCAGATCAGGTTGTTCAGCAGGGGATACATACTCAGGTTGAGCTTGAGGTGAGGAAGGATGAGGATGACTAGGCTCACGATCAACACAAAAATCTTTAATAGAATGAAGAATAGATTCTATCAGAGATTGCTTGATTGACTCGAAGTGTTCACTGATGAGCTTTTCAACTAGCATCCGAACCGAGGACTATGAAGATTCACCTCTCGGATCAAGGTAAGTCCTACCCTCTGATTCACTTTCTGAGTCACTATCATGATTCCTCTTTTCACCTTCTTTGATCTCAAACTTGCCTCCTGTTCTTATGGAGTACTTTCTGCCCTTCTTCTCTACCGGTTGTTCTTTTCCTTTCCTTTTTGAGGTTTTCTTCTTATCTTCCTTTGCCTTGGTTCCTTATGAGGAACCTTTTGCTTGATAGACTATATCCCCCTCAGCGATAGATCTAATCTTTTCCCAATCAAATTTACCTTTGCTATACTGAGGATTAAGATACCATGAGCCATCTTTGGAAAACCAAAAATAATCCACCACTTGGATTCCCATTTTCTTTAAATTAGTTTCACCTATCTTCTTTAATGCAATAGGAATTTTTGGATTTTTGGAAATATGTATTTTCTTGAACTCAAATAACCTGATTAACATATTTCCATATGGCTTATTATTCTTAGTTCTCCAAATATGACGCAGAATCATCCCCATATCAAGCTTCTAGTTTTTCTTCACGGCCAATATAACAATGGCCTCCTCTTTTGAAATAGATGTTGTACTGCCATGTTTAGGAAGAATGCAATCAATAACTAACTTGTGAAGCAACCTCACAACCCATTCAAACTCTGTTGAAAAAATATCTTTTTCTACAAAGTTTCCAACTCCATCATTTAACTCTTTGTATAGCGATTTTCTATCATATTGTAGAATCCTTATATCATCCTTCTGATCATTCATATCAAAACTGTTATCAAATCTGTCCTATTTAAAGAAAAGTTTTTCCTCTTATTTTTGTTTTTAGAACAGACTCGTCCAACTGTTGAAGATTATCATAGAATTCATGGATTAAAGAACCATCTACAATATCAGAAAGACTACATAGTTTTTGACATCCTATTCGTCCAAGCCATTCCTTACAATCAAATCCATGTTCTCTCAAGAATTGAACATCAATAAAAAACATCGAGAATCTTACGTGAAGAAAGTTTCTATCTTTTTACTTGTGGAGTTATCTTGGAAGTACGAGGAGTCGTTTTCCTTTTCTTTTGTGATTGAGGAGTAAAAGGAGTAGTCTCTGAACTACTCTCTGATAAGAAGCCAGAGAAGCAATGGGTTCCTCTGAGGAAGTTTCTTCTTCCTTTCTTTCTTCCTCTTGGTCCTCATTCTTGGTTTGTTGATCTTGTTCCATCTTAGACCTTTTTTCTCGTCGATTTCCTTCCTTTGTCAACGTTTCTAGGTTTCTTCGAGTCCGAGGGATCATCCTCTACTGATATAGTTCCCTCTACTGGTTTCGTCTTAAACCCCTTAGAAGCTAGTCGGAATGACTTGCGTGAAGACATTGTAGGAAAATTTTTGAAGGATGATGAAGAACTTAGCAATCAAGAATAGAAATGAAGAATAAAGAGAGTAAAGATGTTTTTTGATTATGATCAGAGGGTGACGTTTGAGTAGCAGGGCGTTGGGAATGAGGACATTATTTGCATGTTCCCAAAAAAAACCACCAATTTCCTCCTTTTTTCTTTTTTAAAAGGATTACATATTCCAATTTCATTTCGTAAAAATTCAAATCTTATTTTATCCAGAGGTTTGGTAAATATATCGGCATATTGATTTTCATTGAGACAAATTCTATATAATATTCCCATTATTTACATGATCTCTTATGAAATGATTCTAATTTCTATATGTTTAGTCTTAGAATGATGTACGGGATTTTTTTTAAATTTATTGCACTTGTATTATCACATTTAATTGAAATATTTTTATATTTTAATCCAAAATCTTGTAATTGTTGTTTTATCTAAAGAATCTGTGCACAACAATTGCCAATTGAGACATATTCAGCTTCTGCTGTAGATAAAGCAACTGAATTTTGTTTCTTGGAAGACCAAGAAATTAATTTATTTCCCAAAAATTGACAAGTTCCAGAAGTACTTTTTCTATCAATTTTACATCCTGCATAATCAGCATTAGAATATCCTATTAATTCAAAATTTTCATTTTTAGGATACCAAATTCCTAATTTTGCAGTACCAGCAATATACTTAAAAATTCTTTTGACAGCTTTAAAATGAGTTTCAGTAGGACTACTTCGAAATCTTGCACAAATACACACAGAAAACAATATATCTGGCCTAGATGCAGTCAAATACAAAAGAGAACCAATTAAACTTCTATAAAGTTTTTCATTAATTTTCTTACCTTTGGAATCACTATCTAACCTTATAGATGAACTCATTGGTGTAGCAGCTTCTTTTGAGTTCTCAAATCCAAACTTTTTCAGAATTTGTTTGGTATATTTCTCTTGATGAATGAAGATTCCATCCTGTGTTTGCTGGATTTGTAATCCCAAAAAGAAATTTAATTCTCCCATCATGGACATTTCAAATTCAGCCTGCATTAGCTTTGCAAATTCTTGACAATATTTTTCATTAGTAGATCCAAAAATTATATCATCAACATATATTTGTACAACAATTATATCATCATTGTAATATTTTAAAAATAAAGTAGTGTCAATAGTACCTCTTTGATATCCATTAGTTATGAGATATTCACTAAGTCTCTCATACCATGCCTTGTGCTTGTTTTAAACCATACAAAGCTTTTCTTAATTTAAAAACATGATCAGGCTTAAATGTATCCTCAAATCCTAGTGGTTTTCAACATACACTTCTTCTTTAATATAGCCATTCAAAAATGCACTTTTTACATCCATTTGAAATAATTTGAATTTTTATAATATGCAAAAGCTAGCAATAATCTTATAGTTTCCAATCTAGCAACTGGTGCATAAGTTTTATCATATCTATTCCTTCTTCTTGAGAATATCCTTTAGCTACAAGCCTTGCTTTATTTCTAACAATTTTACCATTTTCATCCATTTTATTCTTATATACCCATTTAGCTCCTATAATTGATTTATCTTCAGGTCTAAGGACTAAGTTCCAAACATTATTTCTTTGAAATTGATTTAATTCTTCATGCATAGCATTTATCCAATTTTCATCATTCAATGCTTCATCTATGTTACTTGGTTCTATTTCAGATATCAAAGCAAAATGATTTTCAAGTTCTTGTAACTTAGATCTAGTTCTAGTTCCACATTCAATATCACCAATAATTAAACTTGTGGATGTGAAGATTTATATTTCCAAGCCTTTGAGCTTTCAGAGTATCAAAATTTAACTTTTGCTTACCCTCTGCCTTACCTTCTGCCTTACCTTCTGCTTTACCTTCTGCCTCAGCGGATTCTTGTAGAATTGCAGTATTATGTATATCAGTTGTATTAACCATCTTCTCATTCATATCATTAGATTTATTCTCAATACTAGTACATCATCATCATCAAAATCATCTTTTTCATCAATAAACCTTACATTTATGGATTCTTCAACTATTTTGTTGTTTTGTTAAACACACGATATGCTTTACTATGTGGTGAATATCCAAGAAAAATTGCTTCATCTAATCTTTCATCAAATTTTCCAAGGTTATGTGTATTATTTTTCACAAAACATGTACAACCAAACACATGAAAGTATGAAACGGATGGTTTTCTACCATGAAATCATTCATAAGATGTTTTTGTAGTACGAGGTCTAATGTATACTTGTCGAGCCTGGATTTTTTCCACTATTCTTAATCTGGTTCATTTCTCCTAACCCGATTCACATTAAACCCGAACCCATTTAACATGAATCCTCGACTAGGTTAAAAGAAATTTTAAAAAAATTTTAGAGTCGCCACCCGATATAAATCGGGAAAAAATAAAAAGCTAGGATCAGTGGTCGGTTGATCCTAACTTAGCTACTAGTCTGCGAAAATTTGATTTTTAAAAAAACAAACTTTTAAAACCAATATCATGGATTCGGGGCTAACCTATTAAAACCAAATCGTTACCACTTTTGGAATTTTAAATTTTTAATATATCCTTTTCATGCTCAAAAAAACATAAGTAAAACATTATAGCACAAATATTTACAAATCAAATCATTTATTTTTTTTTTTATTATTTTTTTAGAATATGAATATCAACAAATTATCTTATATTTACAAAATATTTATTTAAAAAAAGAACAAAACATTTTTTTTATTTTTTAATGTCGCCCCGCAGGTGCCTACTACTCGCTAATCGAGATCAGACAAAACGTAGTTCTTTAAAAAAAACTTTAATTTGTTGATCAATTTTAATTTTTTAACTATTCTCATTTAAGTTCATTAAATTTTGAATTTTCATAAAAATCATTTTTGATGATCCTATGATCTAATCAATTGATTTTTTTATTTTATGAAATAATTTTCTAAGTCCGAAAATCATTTTTTTATTATTTATTTTTTTTTCTAAAAAATTTTGTTTGGAAAATCCAATTTTGTCATTTTTATCTATTATTATTTTTTTTAATCTTTTTATTATTTTTATTATTTTTTTAAAAAAAATCATCACATAATTTCACAACATATCCAGAATAATTTAAAATATATTAAAATATTTTTTATGCATCAAATATACATTTCTAAGATAATTTGTGTATAAATACACATTAGAAATATTCAAAAAATATCAAAAATATAAAAAAAAATAAATTTATATATAAAAATAAATATTTTGATTTTTTCTGGATTTTTCTGTATTTTTCTGAATTTTTTATGAATTTTTATAAATTTTTTACTATTTTTTATTATTTTCTGAAATTAATTATATAAATATTAAAAAAAATGCAGATTAACCTGGACCGTCGGATGAAGCGGATGAGATCTGGAGCGTCGATCTCGCTGACCGATCTGGATCGTCTGATCTTGTTGACTCGATCTGGGCCGTCTGATCGCTTGATGAAATTGGGCCGTCTGATCGCTTGATGAAATCTGGGCCGTCTGATCTGCTTGATCAAATCTGAGCCGCTGATCTGCTTGATTGAATCTGGGCCGTCTGATCGCTTGATGAATCTGGACCGTCTGATCAGGTTGACCGTTGACCGATGACCGACGACCGTTGACCGATGACCGACCGGGTTGGATTCGGATCTTCGGGTCGGATCTCGGAGCTCCGCGCGGGTGAAGAAGACGACGACGCGACTTTACGAGGCGGATTCCGGCGGCTCCGGTGGTCCTCGGTGGCTGGAAGCTTGTCGGCCCGACTCCAATGGTGGTGGCGCGTCCTCTGGAGGTGGTGGTTCACGCCCAGAACCACCGTGGACGGCGGTTCGACGTGGTGGTCGCCGGCGGTTCAAATCCGAAAAAAAATAAAAAAATTTGCAGAGATGATTTTGAACAAATTGATCAAATTAAAGCACACTCGATCACTTTAAACTTGTTCCTAAAGCTCCTTAAACACTCAAATTGAATCAAAAACAATTCGAAATTCTCAAATTTCGAATTTTCTCTTTAAAAACCCTAATTTTCGAAATCTTCGAATTCACTCATTCTGATTGTGTTTTGTTGAAATTGACTTGTGCCTTTTGCTCCTAGGACCTCCTATTTATAGGTTGCAAGCTCAATTTTCAGTTTCGAACATTTCGAAAATGAATGGATTTTTGCCCCTTGATTTTTCCACGAATTTAATTAGAAAATCCATTATTAAATTGCTTGAAACTGATGAATTGATGATTATTTTGATATTTCATGTCAGATTCATCCAATCAATTTTGTAACTCCCCATTCATGTGCAATTGAATGCTTTATACATTGAATTTTGTAACTTTTGGGTTGTTTTTTTGCACTAATCTTTACATTTATAACCACTTTGCAATCCATCATCAATTTTGATAATCAATGTTGCTTTGTAGTTAAAAACTGATGCAAAGTAAAGCAAAAGTCACATTTGAGGAAAATGAAAAGACAAAAATGATAAAAAGGCAAAAATTTGCCTTTGCTAGGGTTTGAACCTGTGTCCTTGAGCTTGAGTGTGTGTTTGGGTCCATATGTTTAACCAACAGGCCATTTGGCCTGTGCCTTGATTACTTAGCCAATTTCATCAATACTTAAGGCTTTTGGAAAAATGAATTTAATTAAATTTTAAGCCTTAATTAATTGGGCAAAAATTGGGTGTCTACAGCTGCCCCTCTTTGTGGTAAAGTTTGAACAAAACTTTTGCCACAAAGACAAAAAGATAACCAATTTTTGCTTAGCTTCTCCTTTAGACTTTGAGATTCGGTTAGGTCATTTGCCGGACCTATGGGCTTTGGTTTGGTCATTTGCCGGACCAATGGACTTTGGTTTTGGTCATTTGCCGGACCAATGGGCTTTGGTTTGGTCATTTGCCGGACTAATGGGCTTTGGTCATTTGCCGGACCAATGGGCTTTGGTTTGGTCATTTGCTGGACCAATGGGCTTTGGTTTTGGTCATTTACCGGACCAATGGGCTTTGGTCATTTGCCGGACCAATGGGCTTTGGTCATTTGCCGGACCAATGGGCTTTGGTTTGGTCATTTGCCGAACCAATGGGCTTTGGTTTGGTCATTTGCCGGACCAATGGGCTTTGGTCATTTGCCGGACCAATGGGCTTTGATTTGGTCATTTGCCGGACCAATGGGCTTTGGTCATTTGCCGGACCAATGGGCTTTGGTCATTTGCCGGACCAATGGGCTTTGGTCTTGGTCATTTGCCGGACCAATGGGCTTTGGTCATTTGCCGGACCAATGGGCTTTGGTTTGGTCATTTGTCGGACCAATGGGCTTTGGTTTTGGTCATTTGCCGGACCAATGGGCTTTGGTTTTTTTCTGGAATGGAGGGATTTCTAACTTCTGTCTTGAACATATTCTTCTAGTAAATGAATTTCTGAACTCTGTCTTGATTACCATCTTTAGTGAATAAATATCTGAACTCTATCTTGATCACCATCTTCAATTGATGGGTTTCTGAATTTTGTCTTGATCACCATCTTTAGTAGATGAGTTTCCGAATCTTGTCACCATCTCGAAAGGATGGATTTTGGGTCACCATCTCGAAAGGATGGATTTTGAGTCTGGGCAGTACTAGACTATATGTCTAGACTGAGGGGTATTTGTGATTTTTCAATCCACTGGGGGTTTCTTTCTCTTTCTCTTTCTCTTTTTCGTTTTCTTTCTTTCTCTTTTTTTTCTTTTTTCCCTTTTTTTTCTTTTTTTTTTCTTTTTTTTTCTTCTTCTTTTTTTTTTCTTCTTTTTTTTTCTTTTCTTTTTTTTCTTTTTTTTTTCAATCCAACATGCTTCAATTTTCTATCAAAATTAGTTATTCTTGCCATAATATTTTCTTTTAAAATAAGAACAATCAATAGACCAAACTGTATAAATGCATTCATTCAGTATTATAAGATGCTCAAACTTCTTTGTCTGATGATTCAAATGGTGTTTGGCTGGAAATTTATTCAGAAGAATTTTGTGGGTTAGGCTTCAAAGAATTTCAGGCTTTGATTCGACTTCAGAGAATTTCAGGAATATCAACTTTGCTTATAATTAATTAAAATAAAATCAATTGATCACTTGAAATGACAAACTTTATTGATCAAGGATAATATAACTTTACAGCATCTGAGTTCACAGGATCCTTTAAATTGGGTCCATCCATTTGGGAAAGGATTAATGCTCCTCCCCATAAGACCTTCTTCACTATATATGGTCCTTCATAATTTGGTGTGAACTTTCCTCTGGAATCTTGCACATTTGGCAGCATTTTTCTCAAAACCAAATCACCTTCTTGGAAATTTCTTGGCTTAACCTTCTTGTTAAATGCTCTAGCCATCCTTTGTTGATATAATTGTTCATGACACATGGCGGTTAATCTTTTTTCATCTAAAAGATTTAACTGTTCAACTCTTTGTCTAACCCATTCAGCTTCTTCGAGCTCTGTTTCAGCCAATACTCGGAGCGAAGGAATCTCAACTTCTACTGGTAAAACAGCTTCAGTTCCATATACCAGGGAATAGGGCGTTGCCCCAGTTGACACTCTTACAGAGGTTCGATATGCCATTAATGCTAATGGGAGCATTTCATGCCAATCCTTGTATGCAATTGTCATCTTCTCAATGATTCTCTTGATGTTTTTGTTGGCGGCTTCTACTGCTCCATTCATCTGTGGGCGATATGGAGTGGAATTCCGGTGTTTAATCTTGAATTGCTGACATAAATCAGTCATTGCATTGTTGTTCAAATTTGTACCATTATCAGTAATGATACTTTCTGGAGTTCCATATCGAGCAATGATATCTCTTTTGATGAATCGCACCACAACGGCTTTTGTCACACTGGCGTATGAAGCAGCTTCAACCCACTTGGTGAAGTAATCGATTGCAACTAGTATGAATCGATGACCATTTGAAGCTTTTGGCGATATTGGCCCGATTACGTCTATTCCCCACATTGAGAACGGCCATGGTGTTGACATTGACTGTAATTCCTTTGGAGGAGCATTTATCTTGTTTGCGTAGATTTGACATAGATGACAAGATCTCACATGTTTGATACAGTCTGATTCCATGGTTAACCAGAAATATCCTAGCCTCATAATCTTTTTAGCTAGCATATATCCGTTCATATGAGGTCCACATACTCCCTCATGAACTTCTTCCATTAATTTTTGAGCTTCTTTTCATCTACACATCTCAACATTGTATCAATGACCTTCTGTATAAGGTATCTCCACTTAACAAGAAATGACTTGCCAGACGTCTCAATGATTTTGATCCTTTTTTGTAGCACACTCAGGATAATCACCTGTTTGCAAGAAAATTTGATATCTTGAAACCATGGTTCATTGATCAATCACAGCACAGAATGCGGGTTCACTTCTTATTCGGACTTGCAAAGGTTGTATTCTTACTCCTTCAGTGAATTGGATCAAAGAGGCCAGAGTAGCCAATGCATCAGCAAACTGATTCTGAGTTCTCGGCACATAAGTGAAGGAAATTTCTTTGAATTTCCTGTTAACTCAGCCAAGTGATTATGATAAGGAATCAACTTGGGATCCTTAGTTTTGAACTCGCCTCGAGTTTGGAAAATGATAAGTGATGAATCTCCAAACACTTCGAGCTCCTCATATTCATTTGAATTGCCATTTCTAATCCCATGAT
>JAMXBD010002015.1:0-253068 GCA_024138025.1 Combretum micranthum
AGCTAACTGATAGAAAAATTGTATATATCAGATAATTAATTTCTAGATTCCATTTATTAGTAAATAGAATTTAGAGGCAAATCACTAGGGTTGAAATATACCCGATAGGATCAACAATTGAAGAAAATCTTCTAATGTAAAACTCAAATTAAAATTCTGATTTCATAAACATGAAAGTTATAATATTTTAACTATATATAAACTAAAACCCGAGTTTACCCTTAGGTCTAGAAACTCTAATCGCGTAGGTAATAAACCTAAATCTATCCGATTCCGTAAATTTTAGAATTTAGTTTTCAACTTGAAAACAATGTAAGAAAAATATGGAACATTAACTATAGAGATATCCATAGTGTAATACTGAAAAATTCTCGAAATACTAAAAGTTAAGCGTGCTCATGACATAGGAAGAGTGACCTACTGGGAAATGAATAGTAATTTTCGAAAACGTGATACCTCGATAAATATAATTTCAAAGACAATAACTAATGGTTTGGAATTGAATTATTAGATCCTTAAAGTATATCAGTTAGCAAATGATGATTTAAAGATAAATCGCTAGGATTGAGATATAACTGTTCAAACTAGATATTAGGTATAATTTACATAAATAAGATTCAAACTAAGATTTTAATATCGAAAACACTAAAACAAAAATATTCTTAACTTATATAAACACTCGTTATGTTCTATGAAGTAAAACTTAACTAAAGAAACAATTAGAATTAAGTAAAGTAAACCTATAGCGTAGTTTGACATTTAAAAAGAATATAGATGTTCTATGACAAGTTTAAAAATATAAAGTACACACAACATATAGTCATGAGTAGAAATGGAATTAAGGAGGAAAATAAAAGCTTAGAAAACTGTAGAACCCTATTATAAAAGTTTCAGACCTATAAGAAAATTTTACTTGAATTTGATGAATGTAACATATTTGATCATTTGATCAATAAAAAGACTGAATATATATAATTAAACTTTAATATATTACCTTTATACAAATTTGAGTTTCATATCATACGTAAAATAGGATTTTGATACATAAATTTGATATGATTTAAGTATTATATAGATAAAAGATAATTTAGCTTTTAATTGGTATATAAACTCAATAACAAGCCTATATAGACATATGGAGATTTTAACACATAAAAGAATAAGGTTCCTAAAATAAAACTTAAGTAATTCAATTGCAAATTAGAAAAATTAAGGTAATATAGATTGTAATTGAAAAATTAAACTTGATCAAGAATCTTGTAACTCTAAGTATAAAATTCAACACCTGCAAGACTATAAGGATATAAAGTATAGATTAATGGAAATCATAAATATTAGCTAATATATAATCGAATTAACTAAAGTTACATAGTTAAAATAAGATCAAGACAAGGAAAATGAAAATAAAAATAAATGTATACACTTTAACTAAAATATAGAGTAATGAACTTAAATTAAGTTTAATCACTAATACTTGATGAAATAAACATAAAACAAGGAATCGAACTTGAAATAATACTTAAGAATACAAAACAAGAAAGATATACATAATTGTGATATCTTTCAGACCCCTTGAGTAACATAGGGAAAAATATACAAA
Organism: Combretum micranthum; assembly: GCA_024138025.1. NCBI lineage: Eukaryota > Viridiplantae > Streptophyta > Magnoliopsida > Myrtales > Combretaceae > Combretum > Combretum micranthum. The sequence goes on from JAMXBD010002015.1 coordinate 1,601, forward strand.
ATGATTAGTTTTAACTTGATTATTAAAAACTACACTCGATAAGTTTTCCAATGACTACTCATGCTAAAATCTAAGTTAAATCGAATATAATATGCCCAATTTAAGATTTCGTGATTAAACTCGATATTTGAAAACAACTAAAATACTTTTCTTAAGAAAACTAAGATTATACGAATTTTATAGTTTAACTTACGAAGCGTAGCCTTTACAAACTTCAAAATGATTAATTATGTGTTAAGGTTAGATTAAGAATATTAAAACTTGAGTTTAAGACACAAAGACACAAATATGTTTCTTTATATGAATAAGAGTATAGTAATGGGTATCTGTTATCTCGATTCTCAGGAGATACAGATCCGTCTTCAAGTTTTCTCATAGACTTCTATGACCATTAAGCAAGGATAAACAGGTGAGTATATTCCGATGACCTTCATATCTGCTTGTGCTTGTAGGTTTGGAGTATGATATTTTGTTAATATTAATTAAACGATTCAAGTATGGGGTTGGGAAATTTACACTTGTGGTTGCTCGTGTTTGTTATCTGTGTTGAAAATACTATACATTATTTGAACGTTAAGTATTGAGTGTTTAATCATTTTGATCTTTACGAGTGTCTGATAATTGTCTGATCGCCAAATAAATGGACTTAATGACTACTGGCGTGATAATTATAATATTGATCACGCATTGCGATTGCATGTAGAAAGCCATCACCACTACACTTTGACTCGGATGGGCCACACTGTCCCGTGAGGACGGTGAACATGGAGGACCGAAGTAGTATATGCCTATGTGTACCATAGGCCTTATTCTAGGGGAATGGGAACTAAGTCGTCCAGGGAGATGGCCGACCTCCTAGGATCGCGCCAGGTCATTGTTAAGGATATCTTGCTTCAATGGGATATGTTATATGTATATTATTTTCTATATATGAAAAAACTCCTTGAATAAATTTGATTCCCAAGTATTAGCGGTCCGGGTGCTGATGTGTGGATGTACCCCAACCCTGGATTCGGAGGGCGTAAATCCGAATATATATATGGTTACCGGTTGTCCATATATATTTGTTCATTTGCTTGTCTGCGTTGCATATGCTTGTTTAATAACTTGTTTGCTTTTGCTTGAACGGTATGGAGCGGGTATACTTCACTCAGCTAGTTGTAGCTGACTCCCCGACAGTTTGCTTTTGCAGGTAAGTTGAATACATGGATGGGATAGGATTTGAGTGTAGAGCGTGACAAAGATCAAGTTGTACAAGACTGATAGAAGATTGAGAATTTGATAGGTTAAACCTAGTTGAGAGAATAAACATGAAAATGTAGTCTTTTTCTTAACTTAAACGTAGTTGATATTTTGTGTTAAACCTAGGTTTGCTTTATCTTGTCATTTGGTAGGATATCTGATTCTCTGCGGTCTTTGTGATCTGTGGAAGTTTCGATATCCAATAAATTATTTTCATAATAAATTTTATATGTATAATACAATGAGGGGATAATTAATTAGAATCTTGTAAACTCTGACTTGCAAGTGACTCATTGTGGGTGCACACGTGATATGATGATTCAGGGAAATCCTACTAAGCCCATGTAGGGTCAATAGTAATGGTGGTGGGTGGTAGGTCATGAGGTAACTAGTTTAAGAGTGGCTAGTTTAAAGGTGATTGTAACCCCCGAATTTGTTCGATCAAATTAAATGCTTAAACCCTAATCAAAAGTCAACCGGATTTTCAAAGTCAACAAAACCCTAGTTTACCGTATCCGCTTAACTCCGGCATTGCCATTTTCTTCAGCCCTAGAAAATGAAGTTGGAATAATTAGCTATAATAGTTCGTAATAGCCATAGGTTATATAAAAATATCAGTTTTGAAAATTCGAGTGTCCTTTGAACCCGATCGGACACAGCTCTCGAAAAACATGTCTCGAAGCTCGGAATAGGAAAAATATTCCGAATATACCGTTAGACTCGTAAAAATATAAGATTTCCAAAAATATCATTTCGTAATTTTTCGGTAGCTAAAAATATCAGATATCGCATTTATACGGGTATTTTTTTACCACCAACATTTAATTGTCATGTCTACTTTTACATTACACTATTTACTACTATTCTACACTATTCACCTATCTCTACTTTTCCTTACAAGCTATTCTTACTACCTATACAATTATTTCTTACACATTTTCATTTCCAATACAACTTCACATCTCTCATTTCTTACTTTTAATTAACAAAATAACAAAAAAATAAATTTCTCCCCCCTTTAACCCATGTGTAGCACCGGCCACCCCATCCCTCACTCAATTTGTTTTATTTTTCACTTTATTTAATTAACACAAATTATCTCCCCATTTTTCTATAAATACCCCTCATACCTTCACTTCTTTCACACCACTTCTTTACTAAAGTTACTCTCTCAAAATCTCTTAAGAATTCTCTCCAAGATGTTCTTACAAGAAAGCTCTCTCTAGTTTCTTCTTTTAGGTAAACATTCTTCAAGAAATTCCTATGTTCATCTACTTAGTATGAACTTAATGTGTGTTTTCCAAAACCATGAAGGTTAAGAAAGCAATAATAGGTTCATACTTTGTTTTTGTTCATAATATCAATTCCTTTATGTTCCTTTATGTTCATAAGTATCTAGATATCTATATAGCTATATATATATATATTATTTAGAGCATATAAGCTCATTGTCTTGCAATTTATTTACCTTCCATGCAATTTATGTGCTTCATTGCAATTTATTTAATTTCAAGTTGTTCTTAAGACTAGTCTTTCTAGTCTTAGACTTATCCTCATCAAGTCAAAACTTTTTCTTTTCTTTTGGGACTAGTCTTTTCTTAATCCCGGGGTACCTTGATGAACTGAGGTCCCAATACTTGATTTATTACTTTATATGCTTATTTTTTAAGTTATTATGATCTTTTTATATTTTCATAACTTATTATTCATATTCATGCATGAACATAATGTTTTGTCTCAAAAAATAAATGAGGAAGTGTTTTCTTAAACTAAAGATTCTTTCTAAAGAAATAAATGTAGAAAATAGATTTCTTAAAAAACTCATAAACATGCTTATGGTTTTTCTTAAAACAAAAGGTTTTATAAAAACTTATATTTCAAGTATTAGAAATTCTTTTAGTCATTACAAGAAACAAAATATCATTTTATGAAATTGTTATTACTTTGGAAAGTTGTTGGAATCCAAGTTTAGAAAATAAAACCACTCTTTAGGAATTTAAAGTAATTACAAGAGATTAAATTTAGAATATTCATCTCAAATAACTCAAGATCTTTTCAAAAGTAAAATGAATATTCCAACAAATCTCAAGTTCAAAATCTTTTAAACTTTACTTTTTCATAAGTTGAGACAACTTCATTTACTTCCATTTATTATGAGTAATACATATATGTATATATCTTCCAAAAAGTTTATAAAAGTACTTGGAACATTCATCTTTTCAAGTGAGTTTTATTTAAAAAGAGGAACTCAAGTTTTTACAAATTCGTGGAAAATCTGGTCGCTGCTTTTTCAGGACCCAAATGACTTAGTTTTATGAAAATAAGTTTAGAAATGTGTAGATCTTTTCTAGTAGGTAGAAAACGATATATTATACGCGAAATTCCAAGTTAGAATGAGCAAGTTATGGCCATTTTAAGTTAGAATTTCCTCTTATACGATTTTACCGCGATTTTAACAAAAGTTTAGAATCTTCAAGAATAGAAGTTTCGTGAAAGACTCATTTTTGGGTATTTCATCTTGTTTAGGTAACGAAGGATCCGAGATTGTCTTTCCGGAGGACTATTTCGATTAGATCTAGATAGGAGTGAGTTAATTCTTTTCCTAAGTTACATTTCCTTGTTTGTGCTTGTAATTAGTGGCACTAGAAATTTAGGAAAAGATAAATGAGCAATTGTTATGAAATATTTGTTGAATGAAAATTAAGTATATGAAGGACGATATGTTAAATAAAAGTGTGATTCTTGTATTGATATGATGAAATTATGGTTGATCACCTTTAACATGAATTCAACTTATATGGTTAAATGTATAATTGAAATTTATTTATGCATATCATACTTATGAGTCACATTTATTTCACTACTATTCTTCGTGTGGGGAAACGAGGAAGTAGTGGTGGGTGGCTGGTAGGAGCCGAAAGTCTACATGGGCCAGTAGGAGCCAGGAAGTCTACAGGGCGAGCAGGAGCCAGCAAATATGCAAATATTGATGGTCGTATGGGCCTGTAACCTCCCAACCCTTGTCATGGAAGGTTAAATCTATGCTGTACTTGATTTCCGATTAATCTTGTGTATTTGTTTACTCATGTGATTAATGCATTACATATGCTTGAATTAAATAACTTGGTTGTTATATGGAAATGTTATATAGTTAGGAATTATCTCACTAAGCTAGATTTGTTTATACCCTTATAGTTTTCTATTATAGTATGATTATCTATGGTTGGCCCCAAGGAGCCCGTGTGTCAGGTACGAGTTTAAGCTACTAGGAGTTTTTGGGAAGAAGTTTATGTATTTTAGTTCTGAACATAGACTTCTAGGAAAAATCTCTATAGTAGGCTTATGTGGTAGTTATGTTTATTTTGTTATTAGTATAGTTGAACAAAGACTTTAAGACGGGGGAATGCCCTAAGATGTATCGAACTTGATGTTGAAAGAAGATCTTATGTTTATCTATTTAAGTCCATGCTTGCTTTTGCTATCTATTTAAACGTAATACCCTATGAGTCTCCTACTATCTTGGAAGCACGCCTTGCATGTGATATCGAAGCTCTTGCGTGACTAAGGTTGTCTTCATTAGCTTTAATATTATATGCGGCGGACTGCCATGTTTAGGGTATCCTCTAGGGCGTGACAGTGATTGTCCCTCATTAACTTTTTCCTCACTAGTTTTGGAGGAACCAGCATCAGGGGCTCTTCTTCTAGGTGATATTTTATAGAAGTAAACACATAGAACATGAGAAAAGAGATAAAGCAACTAAAAGGATAAAACACTATAAAAAACTACTAGATAACAACAATACTAGCTAGATAAGCAAACCTAACTATTTGCAGCCCCACTCATCATTGCTTGCTATCCTAAGAGTTTACAACTTAGATATAGTAAGATTTATAACTTAAGTTCTTATACCACTTAAGCTATAAGGCCCTAAATTGAGAGCATTATTAGCCTGCCACATGTTTTCACTAGAGATAGATACGCCAAGGCTCGAATTCTAGTAAACCATAATTTATAACATGTTATAACTCCAATGTCTCATATTGAAGGAGAAATTTTAAAACATTGATGTCATTAATAAAAACCTATGAACAACTCGATTGGCATAAACCAAGCACCAACTTACATCAACTTAAAACATCCTAGACAAGTCTTTAAACATTACTTCAAGAATCATAATAACTATTTGAACTTCATAAAGTCTTCAAGTCTAGCTACTCTAACCCTAAACATCTAATAGTTAGTTGGAAAATTGGCTCTACTATCGTCGTCCTCAAAATACACGAATACATCATAAACAGTCAACAAAAAACCATTAGATCATCATCTATTCTTAAAAAATAAAAAGAATGAGCAAGGCCAGGTACACCAAACCACAATAACATGCACATGAGCAAGCATCATACAGATTCACATACCACATGGTAACATATACAACAACCATAATTTATTATCTTTAGTTAGCCAAACTACCATCATAGTTTAGAACTATTTGCAACTAACCCTAAACTCAGAGTACCTTATAGCTCCATGAAGAATAGATACATTATAATATATACTTACATATACTTTTGGTATTGGGTACCCCACACACCCTAGGTACCATATATATACTCTTGAACTACTATAATCATCTCTGTGTACAATTTCACTTAGGATAATGCCACACATGGAACATCAAGGTGCCATCCTAGTATATAAGTACTCCCGATTCACCAGACCCAAACATGCATAAGCAACAACCAACTTAAAGCCGGATAGTGTTAAGTCTACTTTGCAGTGTCTAAGCCTACATTTACAAGCAACAACCAAGGTAAAGACGTACCTAATACGATGCTTAAAGAAGCTAATTCAAAAAACCAAGATCACCTGATCACATATAGCAAAAACTAACTCAAAAGTTGTTTTCAAAAGAAAAATATTACTTCTAAGATCATCTAACCTCCTAAGCTATTAAGAACTACAATTACTCTAGATCTAGATTTTTCTTACTACTTGAATTTAGGTATACTAGATAATAATCTAAGAGTTTAGATACTTAGGAAGGTTAAACAAGGGTTAAAAGAAGTTCACACAATCCCTTTATTGATTATGTTCATGGAGTAGGGCGTGATAGGCCCTAAGAAAGAAAAACATGCCGAAACTCCTTTGACACGCCCGTTTCAAGGGGTGTGATCACCATCACAGTCTCTATTACGGCCATAATAGGGTGGTGATTGCCATCATAGCCTCTGTGATGATCGTGATTAGCTAGATTTTGCCTTTCCTAAGGAGATAACGACCCGTGTCATGGCCATAACTCTTGTTCCTACTTTTGTTCGCTCCAAAACACAAGAAAATCTCCTAAACATCTAGTTTCTTGATCTTAAACCATACAAAACTCCAAAAATGAATTGAAAAACATTGAAACACTTTTATAGATCACATTATCTGGATCCATATGTCCTTCTTTCCTTTGATCACAAAAATAGGGAAATCACCAAAAGGGGAACTTAGGGTTTATTAATCCTCCTCAATATATTGAATCCCTTTAACACCAACGATGAAACTTAGAAGGACAATCTTTCTTGATCGTCAAAAGAACCAAAGGGAAGAAAACTTACCTAGTTCTTTGACTTCTGTTCTTCCTTGAAGTAGATATTATCTTGAGGGAGTTTCAGGGTTAGACTCTTGTGAAAATGCTATAAAAGAAATACGCATTTCTTTTAGGTGAGAGATAAACTGAAATTATTTTATTGGAAAAGACCCATGTGCCCTCTTATTTAACAACATATGACGTCCTTGCCCTTCATTATAATTTATTTTACTTTATATTACAAAGGAAAAAAAACCTACAATTATACTAGTTTACTGTTCATTTTCAATATAATACTTATGGTGTAATGTACTATAGATTTTCTTTTAGCTATCTATAATATGTCCTAGTTTTGATTTTTCATTTCTTTGTTTTTTTGTGCTTCTTCATTTTGATAAATTTAATCTTAGATAAGCATAAGTGGCGATAGTATCAATATGCTTCATTGTGTATGTGTATTAATTTTTATGTTTCAAATCATTGTAAAATTGAATTGATTAACTATTGTTATGTTTTAAATGTCATCAATACAAGATTTGGTATTAATATATAGTTTTTTTTCCTAATGACTTCAAGATATAAAGTAATAATGTTACTAACCCTCTCTCTCTCTCCCCTCACAACCTCTCTCTTCCCCCCCCCCCCACCCTCCAAAAAAAAATTCCATTGTCATGTTAGTTTATCCACATTTCTATTGTATGCATCTCATTTAGTTTACATGTAATTATGTTATCCATATATCTCTTTATATCAATTTTAGTTTATCCATATCTCTTTCTGTTATACATATCTCATTTTAGTAGTTTGCCATATCTGTGTTGTCCATATCTCATTTTTCCTCTCTCTCTCTCTCTCCATGTCATCATCTTAGTTTATCCATATTTCTATTATATGTATCTTATTTAGTTTACACATAATTTTGTTATACATCTCTCTTTCTTCCATTCCACCTTAGTTTATCCAATTTTTGTCCTTTTTTTGTTATGCGTAGCTTATTTGATTATGCATATCTGTGATATCCATATCTCATTATGTTAAATATGGAAAAGAATAAAAACCATGCTATATAAACATCATTTTAAAGCTTACCTTTCTTAAGTTTTTTGCAGAAAGTTCTTCAAAGTAAACAAGTTCCTAAAGGTAATTTTTACTTCTTATATAGAGTTGTTAAAAACATGCTTCAATTCCCATCCTCCCACCCTCAAAATCCTTTTTTATCGAAAATAGCAATTCAGTTTTTCTTTTTGCTCTATGCTAACTACAAGCATTATGGATCAAACCCATAACTTGATAAGCAATATTATCTATCTATTATATTGAGTACAAAAGAAATTTCACTCGCTTCACTAATTGTAAAAGTTTGGTTATTTCGTTGCTTAGAATCGACTTTTTTATTCCTTACATGTGTGTTATTAAATATTTAAAACATAAGAAGTAATAAATGACCACAAAGAAAAATATAAATTACCTACATTGTTAATGAAGATTTTTACTAATTTAGCCAATTGATTTTATTACTTAGCTTTAAAGATTTGAATTTTAAAATTTTGTAAGTGTATTTGTTGTTATTTTTTTTTTAAAGAAAACATTGATGTAACATCTTAAAATGTAATGATATAGTTAAAAAAAAAAAAAGAAATCAAAAGAAGAACTTAACTTTGATTCTACAAGGAAATGCAATAGAAGGCAACATAGTATTTGTAGTTATCATGAATTTAAAATTTTCAATTATAACATTAATATAATTTTGTTAATTATATATAGCAATTTAGTTAATCAATAAATTACTTATTATATTTACATGTATATAACAAGTTCTACAATAAAGTGGATATATTATTATTATTATTAGCACTAACATCCTATCTTGTTTTAATATGATAAACACTTATGTACATCTCTATTGTCTTTTTTTTACTTAATTTCATTTCTATGTTTATTGTATTTTCTTTTACATGTAATTAATTGTATAATTATTTTTTAATTGATAATTCATGCATGTGATGTTTTTAAATATTTGTGGGTTATTATCCACTAGTGTGCATAATTCTAAAGCTCTTTTAATCATTCTCAAATTATTTTATGACGTTTTATTCTTTAGTTATGTTTCAATTTATTTTTCTATTAACTAGTGGTGAAATAGAATAATAATAATATATACATATTTTTCTTTTGGTGTGTTTATCTCTTTTTGCAGGTTTCATTTCAAATTTTCTTCTAAGAGGTAAGTTTTTTTATTACTTTATAGGTAATGTTAACTTCTATTTTACAATATTTTTGTATATTGGTGTGAGAGAATATATGTGTGATATAATTAGAAGTATAGCATCAACTTCAGAGCATCAATATCACTAATTATTAAATATAGATTCTTTAGCCTTAATATGATATAAGGCTTCTAACTTTTTGTCTCATAACTTTCATGTTTACCTATTGAACAACAATAATAACGCGTAAGTGCAAACTAAAATACAATTGTAATTAAATTTGCCAATTTACAAATTGTTATCATTCACTTGTTGTAATATTCATAATTAAATAATATCAAAGTATAAAATATTAAACATTTAGTAGGATGTCGAGACGAACATGGCATCACACCAATGATCGTTCTATTATAGAATACATTGAAGGAGTTAATGTCTTTCTCAAAGTGGCATCTTAATTTGTTTAGAATGATGGTCGTGTTAGGTGTCCTTGTCAAGGTTGCTTAAACACGAGTGGCACCCCTCTAGCTCATTAAGCGTATGTATTATAAGGGTATGGCTGGAGTTACAATACATGGATTTTATTATGGTGAAGAGCCAACTTATCTATTTGAGTTAAATCGACTTGAAGTCAACATTTTAAAGGAAGATCATGACAATGATGGTTGAGTGTTTAAGGATGAAGCAAATATGACATGCTCAAAGACATGTCTCATGATAAATAGATAGCAAAGATGATGATTTAGTAATGAAGGGAAGAGGACAGTGATTTGATTAACCAGACTAATTTGTATGGTAATAGTGTGAAGTGTACCTTGGGTGCTCAAACTTTCACTTCTCTCGATAATTATTTAGATGATGAATCTAAAAGTAGATGGCCGACAATCAGTGAAGAATTTCAATGGTTGGTTGTCATTTATAAAAAAACACATTACTTGAAGGTGAGAACCTACCATCTTCTTACTATGATTGTCGATGCATCTCCTATTTGTAATGTTGACGTGACTAGTGGACATAGTTAGAGTAAATTTCATTTCATGAGACATAGGCGGTTCTCACTAATGACACAAGCCATGCGTGTGATGCTAACGAGTTTAATGGGGAGGTTGAGAGGAGAGTGACACCTCAAGTATTATCAACCAATGAAATTTTGATGCAATTGTCTAATGATGAAGACATAGATCTTGGGAAGTCATCTACTAACATACGGAGGAGGAGAAATGACAATGGTACCAACTGGACAAAGAAAGCATTATTTGGCAATTGCCATATTGGTAAGAGTTAGAGGCTAGATATACCCTTAATGTGATGCATATAAAAATATATATATGTAATAGCTATGGTGGAACATTGTTTAATATCAAGGGTAAGTCCAAAGACACCGATAAGGCTAGAATAACATTAAAGGAGATAGGGATTCAACTAGAACTACATCTTACAACTCTTCAAGGGCATACTATGAATCCGTCTACCTAATATACATTGCGATCTAATCATGCAAAGGAGCTGTGTCACCTAATTAAACATGTAAAACTTCCAGATGGGTACGCTTCCAATATATCATCATGTTTGTTACTATTAGAAGCAACAATTAAAGGTCTAAAGAGCCATGATTGTCATGTATTACTTTAATAACTTCTTCTAATGCTTTTATGTGGGTTTCTTCGTGATGAAATTTATGATACAATTTGTGAGTTGTCTCACTTTTTTAGGGAATTGTGTGCAAAAGAGCTATGAGTTGATATACTAAACACTATGGAGTGTAGTATAGTCATAACATTATGTAAGATGGAGAAAATATTTCCATCAACCTTTTTTAACATCATGATTCATTTGGCAGTTCATCTACCAAGAGAGAAACGCATTTGTGGTCCAATACAATATAGGTTGATGTACCTGTAGATATGTGCCTAGGCATTTTGAAAGGACATGTTAAGAATAGGGCTAGGCCAAAGGGCTCTAAGCAAAAGCTTATGTTATATAGGAAAGCATACTATATTTACTTGACATATTTTGACAATATGGAAACCAGATTAAATAGGCCTCGTAGATACTATGATGGCTTAGATGTATCTTCAAAATTTAGTATGCAAATATTTACACAACAAGTGCAACTCATGGGTACGTTTACGCATGCCGAGATGGGTAAAGAAATGAATAAGATGCACTGGACCATGTTAAACAACTACAAAGAAGTCTAACCCTATATAAGGTCATTTTTTCCTTATTTAACCTAATTTCACTTTCCAATTAGTATTTCATTTACCATTTTTGACCATATACATCCATAAGTAGTGAATTTCAACAAAAGATGCTCATACATGGCATTTGTGATGTTAGTCAAATCCTTTCAACACGTTTTCCTGATTGGTTCAAACATAAGGGAAGCATGTACATATTTTCAAAATCTCAAATGCATTTAGGGAAACAATTATAATCCAGTAATTATTCGACATGGTTGTATATAAATGAAGCACCTCAAATTTTCTAGTGGGACAAAAATATCAAATGATTTAGAGGTCTTGTCTTAGGGTCCTACCAATAGTGGAAAGGTTTGGTGTGTAATGAATAGAGTAAGGTTCATTACTGCATCTTGAGAAGCTGGTTTAAAAACACAAAATAGTGGAGTATCTGTTATAAGAGAGAACAATAGAAACCAAATCTTTTTCTATGGTTTACTAATCGATATCATACAATTGAAATATTTTAGACATAGTTTGACACATACCGTGACAAACCAGTGGTCATAAATGAGGACTTGATTAGTATAAAGAAAAGTAGGACATGGTATGATAATGACCCGTACATACTTGTTGACATGTGCCAACAAGCTTTTTACTTAAGAGACCTAAAAACCATAGCGATGATTAGAAAGTAGTGCAAAAGGTCAACCATTGGCATTTGTATAATCGAAGATTGTTTCTAATAAATGATGAGGTTGATGAGGAGATAATAGATCAACCATGAACCAAGGAAGCACTACAACAAGATATAAGTATAAATCATACCATACTTGTTAGTTGTATTTTCATAGATTTATGAAATCTAGCTCAACTTCCTAATTCAAGAGAAAATATAGTCCTAACTAATAATGACGAAGACATGATGAATGAGGATAGAGAGGAATAATTAAGATACATTTGGTTTTTTTTTTTCAATGTCACAACTAAATCTATGACTACATATATATATATATATATATTCAAGTAACTAAGCACTATAAAAATACTTCATAGGATAGGCATGCAATAGGGATATTCAAATATGCTGCATTTAGGGCCTGAGGCTAAGGAGAAGTGTTGCATGAGTTGATTCTAACAATAGAGTTAAGCTCCTACAGACATAGAAATAGCAGTCAAAGGTATGCTAGGGGATTGCTTGGCACGACCAGTCTGATGCTTAAGTTAGTCAGTGGATTCTTCTTCTTCTAGAGAATAGTAACACACATGGGGAAGCATAGGATATTCCTCCATTTTTTTTTCTCGAGTGGGAAAAGGAGTACTTATAGTGTTTAGGGTCATATCAGGATGGGACCTACTGAATCTGTTAGGGTGAGTCTCTACCTAGTAGCTGACCTGATACCCGAGGTGACGATGGTACTCGAGCTGAGGAGCAATTATAGCAGGGAGTTTAGCCAAGTTCGTTGTGTCCCCCTAGTCTCGAAATGGGAATTGGATACTTCTAGTTCGAGAGTTTAGGGGAGCTGGCAGTTATTACTTCTAGTGAGTTGAACCTTGTGAGGGCTTATTGGTGGTTTAAGGAGTTTACGTTCAAGCTCGAGCTCATGGAGTAAGTTGCCACTGAGATCATGGAAGGTACTCTAAGATCACCTCTAGGTCGGCATAAGTGACAATTAGGGATTCTTTACACCAAGTTAGGTTTAGACCTTCCTCATTGTAGGCCTTTGTTGAGTAGTGAGGCTAGCGATCGACTAGGCTATAAGGTATAGTCGTGATAATGATGGGCCAAGTGTGTTGTTGCTCGTATTTTTCTATCAACACTTGTCCCTCTTACTCTCATTGTTCAGGGACAAGAAGAGTGATCATTCTAGGTTCAGCTCACGAGGCTAGGACCTAATGGCTCCAATTGCCATATGAGTGTTTGCATCCTTTAGGCATTGTTGCTATTTTATCAGTGTTACATCCCATGGATACTATTTTCATCATTATTCTTTGTACTTTATATATATATATATTAGATTTTGTGTCCCTTGAGCCCATTCATTGGTGAGTCGTGTCACCACTTTAGATCCCACATTTGTAGAACTTGCTAAGGAAATTTTGTGTAGTTCTCTAGGGACATGCTGTGGATTGTGTCAGTCGTGATGATTGCATTAAGCATCTTAATGGTGCAAATGGGCCCTACGGATCTAGGTTGTGCTGTTCCTAGCATGGTTTAGTAGGTAATCTCTTCAGTTTCCCCTCTTGTTCTTTATGTATACTTGCATTCTTACATAAAGCATCTTCATAACAATTACTATTATCTCGGGTTCTTATATCTTATAGGAAAGTTCCTTCTTCTCAAGCTTTTTCTTCATCATTAGTAGAAATATCGAGGTCAGGTAACTCAAACGCTCAGTCTTTTTCTCATGATTTTGAAGGTGTTGGTCCCAAATAATAATCAAGAACGGGGGTTGAATTGATTATTACAATTTTTGCCTTTAAAAATAATCACTTTCAAATTTGAAAAACGAGAACAATATATTAATATAACAAATATGAAAATAAATTGCATAAAATTAAAAGATAGAGAGAAGAAGATCAGGCAATGATTTATAGTGGTTTCGCCTTGTGCATTAGTCTACTCTTCTAGCTCCGAGCCGGGACCCCAATATCCTTCAGGTTTGTTCCACTATATCCAATAACTTTCTAATTACAAGCTTGTGCAATTCTCTCTACTCGATTCTCACATCTATTCCCTAGCTACAACTGATCTACAGAGTCTACACTTGTAATTAAACTAACTCACAAGAAGGCAACAACACGTTCATTCGTTTACAATAAAATAAAAATTATAATGTGTGATAAAAAAAAAATATTTGCACAATTTAGATGGAAGGAGCTTTGTAAACTTAAAAAAAAAATTCTTTTTGAAGCAGCGTTTGAATCAACAAGAGGAGTATTTTGAAACGTGAGGAGCAAATTTTCGTGACAGAGAGATATGAACAATGCTTCTTCTTTACTTCTCCTAACAAGTTCTTTTTATTTCTTCCTCTTGGCTTCAATGTTAAAAAAATCAGATAAGTTACTGTTGGATGTATCTCGAATGGATCATTATCTTCTCTTTCAAAAATCTGTTAAAAACTTATCTTCAATTTAAAATTCAAAATATGGTCGTTATTCAAATGGGTATTCATAATTCTTCCTTCTTTTCGTTTTGATTCCGAGATACTTTGCCCAATGTAAATTTCTTGTTCAGAGAGAGAACGAATAATTTTTTCGTGATGTTCACTGAAATCTTGTAAATCCAAATCTATTTGTTCCTCATAATGTGAAGAAGATAATGTTTATCTTCACTCTTTCTTCCATTCCCATATATGCAGATCTGATTTTGTGATAAGTTTGAAACTATTTTGATACTGAAGAAGTCAACCGGAATGAGTTGGATATGTAAACCCCGGTATTCGTAGTAGTTAAGAAACCCCGGGAATTAGAAGCGAAACCCTAATCCGGTCCAGTTTGAGTCTAGTGAGAGAAGCCTAGGAACCCTAAATCTGGCTTTCCTTCGGTTTCATAATAAAAGAAATTTTATAAAGTAAATGAAGTTGAATTATTGTTCTAAAGTATATTTTAGACCTTTGAAAGTTTTAAATTTGGGAATTTTTCACTTCCAGGCCTTCCCGAGCTCAATTACGGAAAAGCGTGCCTCGGACCACGGATTTAGAAAAATGTTTCGGAATATTCATTAGAACCGTAATTTTATAAGGATTCCAAAAATATCAATTTTATAATTTTCCGAGCTATAAAAATTACAGTTATAGCTTTTCCCGTGTTTTCGTTACAACTGGTAAAGTAGATGTCTTGTCTACTATTCACAAGTACAACCTACACTACACACTACCCATACCCTATTCTTACATCCTTACAACTACTCATTTCAATTTGCTTTTCTAAGAAATTTTGTCTCTTAAATAATTATCACATTTATTACATTTTAATTTACTAAATTACAAAATATCAAATTTTCAAAACACACACACACACTAGATGGCCAGGCCCCCCCCCCCGCCCCCCCCTTATTTTTTTTCCCTCATTTGATTTATTTTTACAATTTTTATTCATTAACAAACCCTAATTTACACATATATAAACACTTTTTTCTCTATCTCTCTTCATTTCACTTGTTTCAAATTTTGTTAAAGAAGAAAAACCCTCTCTTCTCTAGTCCGTTGTGCCGTGAGCCCCCTCTCCCCTTCCTCTCACATTTCCAACTTGTTTTCTCCTCTTTTCTCTTTCAAGACTCCATTGGTATGTGGATTTAAGCTTTGTTTCTTCTTAATCTTGTAATGGCAAAGCTATATCTTGTGTGTTTTCTCATTTAATCCCAATGAGCTCATGCTAGGGACATGAAAACACATAAACAAGAATATCAAGCCATCACAAGACATGGATCTAGTGTTTAAATGAGTTTATGTTAAGATATCTTCTAGTTCATGCATTTAAAGTAGGGATCTTGTATATATATTGATGTTCATACCATGAGATCTATGATTCATGCATTATATTTAGTAGATCTAAAGTTTAGACATCCACATCTTCATGTACATGCATGATCATAGAGTTATTTTGTTTTCCATGCATTGATAATTATAAAAATATAGTCTTGTTCATGTAAAGGTGTGTTAGATAGTGGATCTTCATATATAGAAGGTAAGAACATTGAAAAAGGAAAGGTTTTGTCAAATATGAAATGTTGGAAATTCGGATGAAGTTGAAACCCTACTTTAAAAACCACTAAAATGATTTTTAAACTCATGTTTCACAAGAAAAATGAAGGGTATGTGTAATAGGTATATCGAAGGAATGATTTTCATAAGCTTAGATGAGTTTAGGCATGATACGAATGTAAAACAAGTGGTGGAGTTGGAATGAAAGAATATTGATATGTGGATCAATAGTCAAATTCGTAATTTAGGTCCATGCCTATAAGAACACTTAGTATCTAAGCCTAAATTGGATGTTTTATGAGCTAAATGAAGTCTTGATATAATAGATATATTGGAGCTTCAAATTTTAATGCATTAAACAAGATTTCCCAAAAGGAAAATGCAAGAAAATGAAATTTTAAAAATTCGGATTTTTACAAGGGGCTTGTTTAAAAACATGTTTACCAAATGAAAAATGGGAATTTATATGCATGAATGAAGGCCATGACTAATATAGACTTTAAGAACTCATTTTTATTTAGATAACAAGTGAATTTCAAGAATAAAAATCAAAGAAACCCTAAGGAATGTAAAGTTGAGAAGAATAGTTTTTTAGAGATAACCTTTATGTAATCTTGTAACAATTAGGAGTTCCTAAGGGCTTATCATCAAAAATCATCATGACCATACATATATTGAGTTCATTACATGGAATTCATGTTAGTAATTCATTCCTATACCATTCATCCATGAATCATCAACTAGGAACATTTCTCATCAAAAGCAAAACAAATTTTCGGATTTGAGAAAGGGGCAGAACAGAAATGATCCTACTGTTCCGTCGCCTTACTACTTTCAAAACTTGAAAATAATACTAGAAATAGATAGATCTTTCGAAGTAGATAGAGATTGATATAAAATTTGCGAAATTCCGAGTTAAAATGACCAAGTTATGGCCGTTTTAATTCGGAGCTTCTGCAAATGGCGAGAATTCCGAATTCATCTAGTTTAGATGCATAGCTTGAATTAGTTACATGATGAGAATCTCATTAGGATTATTCTTACTTGGTAGGTGATCCCGAGCAGGACGACACCTTACCGCCCGATTATTACTACTAGAAAGACCGGCGTCTAATGGCCGAGTGAGTTTTACTTCCACTCTCAATTAATGTTGTGATTGTATTGTAGTGGCACTAGTGGTGTAGGCAAATATAAAATGGATATGCATGTTGGGGTATATGGGAATTATATAGTTATCTGCTGTTGATGTGTGAATGGAACTAAGAAATATCGAAACCGAGTGTTAAGCTATTGACTTATTAGCTAGTATCTTATATTGAATGTCTGTGAATACTTGTTGGTCACCTAAAAGAATTGAACTAATGAATATCCGACTTCAATTGTAATTGGATTCATTCATATCACGATGGGGATGGAGCATTCGCATTGGTTGGTTTTTCGTGATCCATAAAACGAATATGTTGGTTAATCGTGATCCATAAAACGAAATATTGTTAGTTGACCGTGAGCTTAAACGGCGTCGTACCTCAGGATTCGTTAATCTGCTAACCCGGGATGGAGGGCGTAAGTCCATCCACATATGATTTCCAGTTGGTCATATGTTTGTTGAACTCATTTGTCCGATGCATACACTTGCTTGAATAAAAACTTGTTTGAATGAATCGTACTTAATTGTGTTCTAGAAGTTATTACTCACTAAGCTAGTTAGCTTACGCCCCCATAGTTTCTACTTATTGCAGCACGAGTTTATCTGGCTTAGACCGAGGCAAGCCACAGCACAGGTACCGGAGATAGGAGTTTCCCATAGAAGTTTACTTCATTCTTTTTGTATAGACTTCCGTTGGAAACTAAAGGACTCTGGATGACTATAATGGACTTCATATTATTTTGCAGGGGAATGCTCCTTAGATTTTGTAAAGTATAATTATGCGTTTTGGTTTATTATCTATGGCTAATGAATGCCACGTTAAACTGTTTAACTCCATTTGTTGAAGTATTCTATTGTCGTAAAGGAACGCTTTACATCTTTATAAGACTCCCGAAGGGCTCGGATAGGGAATTCGAGAGTCTTGTTTAGTATGTGGCGGACTGTTACGTTTAGGATACCTTATGGGGCGTGACAGGATAAGGTTGAAGATAATGAATAGTGAAATTCGTAATTTTCTCATTATTGTGCAAAATTGTAGTTGATCCTCTAGAGTATCCTCTGGACTATCCTCTGGACGACATTTAATACTTCCATTCTTTTTATTAAATCCCCTTGGATATTATCCTACCTAAGTGGAACAATTAAGTATATTGCCCAAATATACTTAATAACTCGAAGCTAGGTCTTTGTATCAAACTTAAATGAGATTGAATACATTTGAGAGCATGAACAGAAATTTCTTGTTGAACATTTGCTGTCAAAAATTGCAAGAGCACCTTCTGTACTAACTTCTGGATAATATAGTGAAGCTTCCATTTTCATATGACTGAAGTGAATATCCTCTGAACTAACTTCTAGAAAATTTCCAACATATTATACAATCTTCTGTAATAAAGTTCTATATTTTCTTTTGTATACAATTTCACCTTTAGAAATCCATATAACTTGTATTCTTTCATCTTTCTCTAAATTGTTAATCTCTATATTATTTTCTAGACGATATACCAAAACAAAGCCATAACAGTCCTTTTATATTCTGTGTTATCCTCTAGATTTCGAATACTATTAATTATCATCTGCACACTTAATAAATTAATTAGATATCTTTAACTATTTTGTTATCATCAAAACTATATTTATAGAGAATCAACAGAAGATAGGGTGTAATAGTTCGCAGGTGAGGTGGTGATAGGTGAGGGAGAGGCTAGCTTGGACTCGGGAGGCCTACACCTTGGGGGAGATGATAGGTCAAAGGTTGATGCTTCGGTCTTTATAAGTAGCTATGAAGAGAGGTTCGGCAAGGTCTCGGTGTCATCGGCAAGAAGGCAAGTCATTTTGGAGGCGGTCTCATATGCATAATTGGCCAATGGGCTCTATCGGTGTCCTATTGATAGGTATTTTCTTGACGGCCTAAATAAGGGGGTAGTTGTTCCCCTCTATACTGAAGTAACAATAGGCGTTGGTCCTATTAGGATTTGTTGCACTCTCACAAAGAGGCCTTCCAATCAATTCATTGAAAGGAGATGCAGGGGGGTGCCTCGGGAGTAGGATGTTGTGATGCCTTCGAGCTCAAATTGGGTTTGCCTTCTTAGCAACCAGAAGCTTACTCTATATATTAAGGCATTGCAATTTGTCTTAAAGATGCCTTTTTCCCCATTCCAAAAGGAGTTTTTCAATGACTATCAGCTGTACCCAGCTCAACTACTACCCAATGATTGGGTAATCTTGGTGGCTTTTGAAGCTGTTTTTCTTAAAGTGACGAGACAGTCCACCCCATCCTTATTTTTCTAGTATTTTTTTGTATAAAAGGTCACAGAAGGGTGGTGGTATCTTACCAAGCAGTCCAAAAGTCCTTAGCTTTTTATTAGCCTCACCAACCTGAACAGGCATGACTAGAAAGGCGAGTTTTGGTAGTTAACCTAAAGGAGGGTATGCAACGTAGGTTTGACTTCTAAGTAGATTGGTGTGAGCCCATCCAAAGTAAGAAATCCATGAAGTTGATGCTGTACAACGCAAGAGGGTCGAAGACGTTAGAGCAAGTGATGGAGGGGCAAGGTGGGCGGCTTTACAATGCTGCTCTTGTAGTGAGGAATTTTTGAAGGATATGCCTATTCATGAGGGTGAGAAAGATACTCCTCTGTGAGCTGTGATCCCATTTTATGGGTGTGGTTCTCTCTCTCTCTCTCTCTCTCTCTCTCTCTCTCTCTCTCTCTCTCTCTCTCTCTCTCTCTCTCTCCCCCCTTCCCACCCCTTTCCTCGGAGGCTATCTAGTTGAGCTCCTAGCGTGGAAGGCTTTGGCTAGTTGTTTTGTTTTTCTTCTTTTCTTTGTAGACGGCTCGACTAGGCAGACTTCATAATTTTTTCGTTATTGACGTTTCTTGTGGTGTTTTTGCAGATGTACTGATGGAGATGATTGATATTGTTGAGCTCCTTTCAGTTACTTCAACTAAGAAAAGGAAGAAGGGTGATGTCAAGAGAAAGGTGCCTATAAAAAGATGAGCTATTAAGGTTGAGGGGCGAGATGAACTTGCTCTTATTGCTAAGGAGGTCCATGTCAAGGCACTGTCGAGCTTACAAAGGCATGACCAAGGTGTTGTGGAGATTCCTGCAGATGACCCTAGTTTGCAGATTATACATACTCTTGTCACACCCCAAAGGGTACCCTAAACATGGTAGTCCGTCATATATAATATTAAGACTTAAGAATGACTACCTTAGTTATGCAAAAGTCTCGATATTATATGTAAAGTATACAATACACAATAGGAGATACAAGTGGGATGTGTAGTTTAAGAAAGTAATATAAAACATATAAGAATGTAAATAAACATTTACCAACAAAATATAAAGATATAAATTCTTTAGATCAACTTAAGGGTATTCCCCCAATAAATTCTTCAAAGATTAAAATACAACTTAGTCTTACATATATTTAAATACCTATCACTAAAAGATTTTAAAGGAATTCCGATCTAAATCCATGATTACATTACTCTCAAAAGCTTCCTAAAGAAATCTTACTCGGATGTAGGGAGACCTCAAATAAAGTAGCAAATGATCCTGTGAAAGGCAAAATCTATAGGGGTGTAAGCTTAACTAACTTAGTGAAAATATTCCCGTTTTAGCATATTCGAAGCAAAATATCAAACAAGTCATATAATATGCACCAAACACATGAGCAAGCTAAACTTATGATTTTCTGATAACCATATGTTGAATGAAATTATGTCATTCATTTGGGGTTAGTATACCGACCAATTATAGCCAACACTTTCACAAATATGTTTTGTAGATCTATCTGCTACTACTCGCCATAAAAAACAAGTAGGTCTTATCGGCTACTACTTGCCACTTTATAGGTCTTACCAGCTACTAACCACTTTATAGGTCTTACTGGCTACTACTCGCCACATGCAAATTCTATCAATTATGCTAGCACTATTATTATGCACTTATCCTACCAAATGTATAATAGCAAATGCAATGAGACTCATTATGTGATATGCATGAATCAATTTATTAAGTTCTTAGCAGGTAAATTAAATATCTTAGAGGTGATCATACAATTTGTTGACACTTCAACATGGTAATAAATCATTTTTTGATTATCGGTAATTCAAGACTCAATATGCTTAGTATAAATTCATCAAACATTATAAATC
The DNA here is from genome assembly GCA_024138025.1 of Combretum micranthum. Lineage (NCBI taxonomy): Eukaryota > Viridiplantae > Streptophyta > Magnoliopsida > Myrtales > Combretaceae > Combretum > Combretum micranthum. Next base: position 22,819 of record JAMXBD010002015.1, read on the forward strand.
ACATGCACTTTCTGTTTTTATCTTTTTCCTATTTCTGGTGCCACTAAACTACAAGCATAATCATGAGTATGAAAAATGGAGGAAATAAACTCACTCGGCCATGTCTTGATAAAGCACCTCTAATCAAATAGTCCTCTAGGTAAAAAGTATCGCCTTCTGTATCACCTAAACAAGAGAAATATCCAAAATGAGTACTCCATAGAATTTCTACTTAATTTTCTAATTTGACTTCTAATTCGCATATAAGTAGTTGTTTTCTACCTACTTGAAAAGACCTATCTATTTTTAAGATTAGTTTTAACATCTAAGGTCATTTGGGTCTCGAAAAAAGGCACCACAAATTCAAATCTTAGGTTTCAGCCCTTATATTTTTACAACTTTTGAAGTTCTATACTATTTGAACACTTTAAAGCAAGAAAAAAATTTATTCATTTGAAAATCATTTGATACTTATATTAGCTCACATCACATGCATGATTTTAGTAATGTTGCTTCAAGAGTGATTTTTCATAAAACAATGCAATTTAAAGTTTGAAAAGTTAACTTTAAGAGGAAAATCTTTTGTCTTATAAAGAGGGAATTGCAAATTTTTGTTTGTAGTAAGAGAAATATATAACCACTAAGATCACTATTTCTACCTCTTCTTAGTCTCATAAAATAATGTTCATGTTTTATAAACTTCATTTTTCCTATATGGAGTACCAATTTCCATTGTAAGTTAGATTATCCTAAATTAGCTTATGAAAATTAGTTTGTTCTTGGTTCCTAGCAAAACATTAATATGTTTAATAATATTTTAAGAAATTTTGTATGACAAGGAATTGTCAATATTTTATCTTAAGGAAAGTGTGACTAGCTAACTATTTCTATCCTTAAGGGAATTCTCTTAAGTGTTGAAATTTTATTTTAAAAGCCTTTAGTTTTATTTCATAAAATAAGAAATAATTTCTATTTTTATTTTGAAAATTTCCACTAAGGCAACAACATTACTTGATGATCATGCATGCAAGTGAACATATTATTTATGCTAGAAAACAATTTATAAACACATGTAACAAATAGCAAGAATACAAAATCAAAGATCAAAATAAGGATAAGAATATGAAAGTCTTAGCTTATTATCAAGACTTCTCGAGACTAAATAATCTCTAGTCACCTTAAAAGGAAAATAAGAAACAAAAAATAAGGAAAAGAAAAAGAAGAAAGAAAATCATGGAAGTCTTGGATTTAATTCAAGACTTCCTGAGACATGAAATACATTCAGTCTCATAAATCAAGCAAGAAATAATTATAGGACTCTTAGACTTTATCAAGCTCCCCAAGACTTGAATATTTCAATCTAAAAAATATAGTAAATAAGAAAAATAAAGAAGAGAAAAATAAAGAATTTGGAGTCTTAGATTATGTACATAGCTTCCGAGACTTAGACTATGGACAAGTCCCAAAACATGTTTTGACTTGAAGGACAAGTCTAAAATCAAAATGACTAGTTTGGTTTATTGTAAGCAATAGATAAGGAAAAAAAAAGCATAATAAGATGCTAGATTAGTGAGCTTTAGGCTCTAGAAATATAGATACATATGTATACATAATAATGTATATATGTTATGTTAGGAGCATAAACATAACAAGAATCATAAATGAATATGGTGTTGAATAAAACATGAACAAGTTGTTGTTTCTTCCCTATCACAATGTTCATGGGGTTTTAGAAATCATAACACACAAGTGTTCATGTTATGCTAACATGAAAAAAGAGAGGGTTTAGTATTTATCTAAACTTGTAGATGGAATATAGAAGATGAATGAAAAAAAAAATTATGAAATCACAAGGAAATGGGGAAAGAAGATCAGGGTTTGGGCAAGGAAACAGAGGATTTGAGAAATGAATTTGCAAAAGTTTTGATAGTGTTTAGAATGTGTGTGTAAAGAATGGAAGAGGGAGGGGATATTTATAGAATTGAGGAGTGAACATAAAAGTGAATAAAATTAATTGGAAAAGAAAATAAAATAAATAAAGAGAGAGATGGGGGTGTCAATCTCATCAGAGAGGAGGAGAGAAAATTGATGAAATTTGTATTTTTGTAATGAAAAGTAAGCAATGAGCAGGTAATTTATACATAAAGTAGTATTAAAAATGAAAATGTACTAGTAGATGTTGTAAGAATGTGAGAATAGGTAGTAAAAAAAAAAGTAGAGATAAAAGAATAGTAATGAATAGTAGTAAATAGTAACTTGAATAGTAAAAAGGACAAATAAAATATCAATAGTAAGAAAAATAAGCGTAAAAGGGCTATATCGGATATTTTTAGAAGCCGAAAAATTCTATAACTGATATTTTATGATTCCTCATCTTATTATGAGTCTAGACATATTATTAGAATATTTTCATCGCTTTATGTATCAGGACATTAATTTTAGAAACTTATCTCGTTTGAGTCCAAACGAGCGAGTTTTGGATGAATTTGATCTTTTCATGTTAGATGACATTATTCCAGACTATAATATGGTTAACTCATTTTTATTATTTTAGGGTTTCAAGTACAGGATTACCAAATCCAAATACTCTAGTTCTTAAGGTAAACCTAAGTTGACTTTAGGGTTTTCAGTTTGACTTTCGATTCTAGGCTTACTTAATATTAGCGTAAAATTTGGGGATTTATAACTCTACCTCATCTTCGGTTGCTCGAGGTGCAAATTCAGCCTCGTGGTTCTCTTATCGCCACTACATTGCCAAGGGTCGAGGCTGCTGGGAGTACTAGTGTGCCGATTAGGTCAATTGCTGCTAAAGGTCAAGTTGCAAGTGTTGGCCTTAGTGCTCCAATTGATGTTACAGGGGGTTAGGGCTCTTAAGTGGAGCGAAGTTGGTATGGATGAGGGAATGTTTGAGGACTCGTGACAATGGAGGATAATGGTAGGGTGAAAACCTTTTTGAATGAGCTAATGTCAAGGGATGAAGTTTTGGACTTCTTAGCTTACAAGTTGTATGAGGTATAGTTACGTTTTTTTATCTTGCCTTTATTTTGTTCTCTTCTATCTTTTCCCTTTTTTTTATGTGGTTTTTAATACTGTAGGCAATGGTAGTTCTTTTCGAAGTTACAATATATGTGCGGTTGGGCTAGGGCACTATGAGTCGTGTTACCACTTTTTTTTTTTATTATATATTGTTGGCCTTATTGACTTAACATTTCTTGTCAGGTAGATGAAGAGTTGGAGTAGTTGAAGGCTCATGTTACCAAGCTGGAGGGGTTGGCTATTGAAGAGAGGCGGAAGAATGTGAGGTTGCAAAGCAGCATTACTAAGATTAGGGAAGGGATGCAGCAATTAATTAAGCAACTGAGCTAGCGTCTATGCGTACCCAACATGAGGTCGGCGAGGCTTTATGAGTGCAGTCCTCTCTTAAGACCATAATTGCTGATTTGGAGAATAAGTGGAAGGGCATGAGGTAAGAAAAGAATTACTTGTCCTTTCGTGTGAAGGAGCTTATAGTGAGTTTGAACGAGCTGAGATCACAGAACTCTAGCTTAAAAGTCAGTTATCTCCTGTTGGGTCTCTTTTCCATTTTCATTGTTGACTTCCTTTTTTCTTTTCAGTTGCTATGTAACCACAAGCTTTCTTTTTTGCAGTCTCGAGTGGCTAATTCTGAGGGCGGTTAAGTTCTTCTTGACACAGCCAAGAGGTACATTCAAGAGGAGATCTTTACAAGTCAAAGGTGGAGGGATTGGCAACAAGCTATTGTGAAGGAATGTGCTCAGGTCATTCGTAGGGAGGTATTGGAGTGATATCCTAGGTTGATATCAACTTCTTAACTATCCTCTTAGGAGAAGTTACCCTAGAAGATCATGAGGACGAGGAGGAAGAGGGAGAAGGTGAAGGTAGAAGCATGGCCGAGGCTGGTAAGGGCATTGCTATCGTAGATTAAGTTGATGGTGTTGCTGTTGATGAGGCACAATGGGCCTAGTAGGGTGGGGGCATTCCTTAAACTATGATCCAAGGATAGGATCAACACACTCAGGGGCTTGTGGTCCCTAGGGCTGTGTTTATAGTTGAGCCTTAGGCGGGCGATGAGGTCAAAGAGGTTGGTGCTGCTCGTCTAGTAGTTCAAGGGAGGTTGCTATTGCAGCTCCTTAGCCCATAACAAGCAAGGAGATCTTTGTTGCTTACGGAGTGGATTGAGTCTCAGCTTCTGAACTCCCCTTATACCCCTTTTCTTTTTTCTTGGTAAGCTTTGTCATGAGTTTATTTTTTTTTTTTTAGCCTTTCCATGGCTTGGCTTGTTGTAATCTTAAGTTGAATGAAATTGACTCTCTTTTTTCTTAGACTTGCAAGTTTCCTCTTATTTGTTATTACACGAGCTGACCTTTATTTAAGATAAATCAATCCCTTTCTTGTATCATTTACAATTCTGTGAAGTGCTTATGGTCTTGTTACAGTTTTCGAATGTATTATCGTAGCTTAGCTGGCATAATCTCGATGTCAATAATTTCTTATTCCTTAGCTTAACCTTTTACTTGTTTTATGGTCAATTCATATATTAGATCGGGTCTACTAATCTAGTGCTCGATATGGGATAGGTTGGTAGCATTGTTGTTGTAGGTGATGACGTAAGTTTGTAAATGGGATTGCACGTAATAAGGAGCTTTTTTTCCAAGATCCACATGTTTCCAAGGACTCATTGAATGGTTGAGGTGAATTATACTCGAGATTCTCAAGATTTCGTAGCATAAATACTAACTCTGGTGTGGTTTATTTCTACTATAAATAGTTCTCTTTATTGAAGAGTTCTCTTGACACTTCAATTTTAGCATTTGTTCCACTTTTTTCTTTGTTCGAATCCCTTTGTTGTGCCCTCAAAAAACTCATAATTGATTGACTTATGTCATTGTTCTTAGTTAACTTCTTTGGTTGAAAAGGTCAAATCTTTGGAGGCTGCGACTAGAGTTTATGGCTCTACTATCTCTATTTAGTAGAGTTAGTGACTCTGCAGTTCCTATTTACATGTGTCTGTCACTGAGGTAGGCTAATGGGTCAGGCGTGTTGTTCATGCTTCAATTCTCAATCCTGTCTTAGCTATTCGATTTGGGTTTGCATTTCTCCTCCATGGTTCTTACGTCAAAGTCGAGCGACAGTGGTGATTACAGTGACGAGATCGATGCTATTAAGGCTTGTCTCCTTTCTATAGTTTTTGTCTCCTGATAGCTTATTCAGGGTTAAGGTTGTCGTGAGGGGTGCCTCCGACTCTTTCTCCTACTTCCTAACTCCTTTTTTCATGCCATTTTCATGGTCGATAGTGTGATAGAAGGCTAGAAACTTAGAGGCCAAGTAACTAGTGGCATCAAGTTTGGACACTTCCTATTAGAAATCCTCCACTAGTTGCTTCTCGAGCCAGGATTCTTGTTTAAATTGTGTGCTAGGTACCTTTTCCACCTTAGTCAACTTGTTGACTTCGACAAGCAAGAGCTTTAGCAGATTCACAAGTAGAGTTATCTTGGTTGAGGTTGTGCTCACCATAGACTAATGGGGCGTTGTACTTTTAATTGGAGGTTCAAATCCCTTTCGAGGTTCCTAGTCGAAAATTTGATCATCTTTGGAGATTTTTATTTTCATAGAAAATTAACCTTACTTGTCTTTGGTCGGGATGTCAGTCAAAACTAACCTAGTTAAGATGCTAGTCAAAACTACTATAATCATTTTTGGCTTTAAACTAATATATTTGGCTCCTTTTCTCTTTACATCTGTTTGTTTTAGCTTACGATTGTTGTTTTGATAGTAACTATTGGATAATTTGTATAAGCTGCTTTTTCTAATATGCCCTCAATCTTTTATTGCGACCTATCTTCAAAGGAAATGACCTCGAGCTTTCCGGGGGAGTTAACCCTAAGGGAGAGTTACCTAAGCTCACAAAAGGAGTTACCCTTAAGAGGAAGTCACCCCAGTTCAGAAAAGGAGTTACTCTTAAGAGAGAGTTACCTAAGCTCATTCAGCACATGAGGGTGGAATCCTTTAGGCTCCTGAAGCCCTTGCTAAATCTTTCTTTTTTTTTAGAGGACTTGGATATGGCAATTGATCATAAAACTTCATTTTGTTCATAATCTTGTTACTCCTTTACAAAGTCATATTTTAAGCTTTGCATACAAGCAAGTAGTATCTATTTGAAGAATTTTCTTAAATTGTTAACATTCCAAGTTCTTAGGATGAGTTCGTCATCTAGTGTTTCGAGTTTATTAGCTCCATTCCCTAGAGCTTCCTTTACTCTAATAGGGTCTTCCCAATTTGGGGCAAGCTTTCTTGGGTCTTCTTTTACTCTCGTTGCTTCCAATTTCTTCACATGAGGTCGCTAGGCAGGAAAACCTTGTGTTGAAGCTTTTTTGTCATAGTATCTAGCTGCCCTTTGTTGGTAGGTCGCTACCTTTTACTCATTATATCTCAACCTTTCTCTATGGCATCGAGTTCAGCTTGTAAACCTACCTCATTGATGATTTCATTGTAGGATTAGACTTGGATGTTTGGTAGCTCAAGTTCGATTGGTAGGATGACCTTAGATCCGAAAGCTAGTTTGAAGGGGGTTTCCTCTGTTAAGGTCTATCTGGTGGTGCGATATCCCCATAGTATGCTGGGGAGCTTGTTTGCCCACTTGCCGCTTAGGCGATCAACTCTGGCCATTATGCTTTGCATAATGATTTTGTTGATTGCTTTGACTTGATTATTAGCTCGTAGGTGAGTAACCGACGTATAGCATAACATGATTTTGTATTCATAACAGAAATCCTTGATCCTTTTTTAAGTTGAACTGTTTCCAATTGTCTATTATGATGGAGTGTACTACTCTAAACCTTGTCAAGATGTTCATGTACATGAAGTGTAAAACATTCTTATCTATGACTTTAGCTACCGCTTTTGCCTCCATCCACTTCGTGAAATAATCACACCTAACTATGATGAATTAATTAAAATTAATTATTTGGGCTTTTAGGGCTAACACTCAATTCAACCCCCCTCCTCTCCCCCTTTTGAGTATTCGTAGTGCTTTTTTCATGTGCATCTCAAAACAGAATGGATATAGTGTGAACTACTCTGGTGTGAAGTATAAGTCCGAGGCATGTGGTTTATTGAAGTTATAGCTGTTAACATCTTCATCAAGATTAATTTATGGCAACGAATCACGTTCTGAGGCCTTTCCCTTGCCTTTGTCTTTTCTTTTAGATTTTTTAGAGGATTCACTTAAGTAAAAGAATGCTATTTGTTGGTCTCAAATAATAATCGCGGGGGAGGGGAGGGAGGGGTAGGGGTTGAATTGATTATTTAAATATTTTCGTCTTTTAAAAAATTCCCCTTTAAGCTTAAAAACGAGAACAATATATCAATTAATTAGGCTTACAATAAAAAATTGTTAAAAATAAAAGACGAGGGAAAAGAAGATCAGATAGCTATTTATAGTGGTTCCACCTTATACGTCAGTCCACTCTTCCAATTCTACGCCGGGGACCCCGTTATCCTTCGAGATGTGTTTCATTATATAAAAAATTCAAGGTTACAAGATAATGCAATTCTCTCTGCTCAATTCTCGCTGCTATCTCTAGCTTTAGTCGATCTACAGAGTTTAAACTTGTAACTGAGCTACCAAGCTAAGAAGGCAACAACAAGTTCCTTCTATTACAAAAAAAAAAATCGAAAACTAAATGCAATAAAAGATATCTGCACAATTTCGGATCAAAGAAATCTTGTTTACATAGGAGATGAAATCTCAAGAGCAATGTAATCTCTAAACTTCCTTTTGTTTTCTTTGACATATATAATTTTGTTCTTTAACGGTCAATATCGGTTTGAAGATTGATATCATATCCCAAGTATCTCGGCTGCAAATCTGTTCTTCCTTATCCATATTTGAAATTCGAAGGCTATCCAGCTACTTATTCTCGTCTGATTTGATTTTTAAATATTGGATAAGCTTTGTTGAGATAATGTCAATTATTCTAACTGTTAATATTTCCTTAAATTGATCTGAAAAATTACCGAGATCTTCTCCTTGTAATTTGAACTAGATATACTTGATAAGACAGCTTTATCTTCTTCAAATCATCATGATCTTCTCTTGTTTTCCTCTTTTGGATAATCCTCAAGATATTTATCGATATCTTTTGTGATTTTAAACAATCTGGATAAGTTGACATTCTAATAAATCTTATCTTGTAACAATCATATCTTCTTCTCTAACCAACCTTTATTATCCATAACTTATCACATTTGTGATCTATAAGAGCTTTAGGAATTATCCATGCGTCTTGATAAAATATATTTGAAGATATATAAAAAAAACTTTGTAAAATATTTTGATGTGATTTGATAAGAAAAACTTTGTAAAATATTTTAATGTGATTTGATCCCCATGATATAAAATCCAAATTAAGTGAAACACATCATGTACATTACCCAAATATACTTGACAAGTGGAGTTAGGTTTTGAAAAATATTAAAAACCAAGGTTTAAAACAATTTTAATTGAAATTGGAAAAATTCGTATCCGTCTTAAAAGTTATGAAACTGCTTCTGTCTAGCTTTATTAAGCTTATTCATCTACCATTGAAAGTTCTAAAATTGCTTCTAACAGATTTATATTACTATTGCTGAAGGTTCTGAAACTGCTTCTAACTACTTCCTTTATATACCAAAGCTTAATCGAAATTTCTGAAATAGCTTCTGATTCTATAAAACATTGTTTGAAAGTTTACATGCGTTTAGATGATAGCCTGCATGCTTGTTTCCTCTTTTTCCACTTGGTCAGATGTTGTAATTATGGCACGGTTTTTATTTTTTATTTTTTTTGTAAGGATTACGAGTATGACCCATTGGTTTTTTGAGTCAACCGTTTGGTTAAGACCCAATGGTTCATGATCCACCTGAACCAGTAGGTTTCACACTCTACCCACTAGACTTAGTGAGTGAACTACTTAGACAGGGTTGGTTCTCGAGTAAAACCCGGCATATGATGATGTTTATAGTATTTAATGAAAACTTATTCATTTTCTTTTGTTTCCTCTAAAGAGAATTTATTCAATTAAGTATATTTTTAAGAAGTAGAATCTTTATGAAAAAAAAAAAATCAAAACTATTTCCAGGAGAAATTATAAATGAAACTTAAAAGATAAAAATAAGTTTTAGGAGAATTAATTTTGATGTGTGCAAAGATATACAATCAACTATAATAGACATCATTATAGATTGGTTCCGAACTAGGGACCAATCCCACCCATCACCTGTGGTTCCTTAACCTAGCCTAGAGATGGCAAGTTCCAATTGGCAAAGGATCCACTAATTCTAGCAGGCCCTTAAGGCTCCATCCCCTAAAACAGCCTGACCTATCGGTTTTAGAACCACCAATTCAAGAACTAGCTACAGAGTTAGTGGTTCCTACAGAAAACAAAGAAAAGAAAATTATAAAAAAAATTGCAATTAAAAATAAATATTTAAAACTATTTTCGGATGAATAGTAAAAAATTTAGTTCCTATTCAAACATTTAATATGTTGTTATTAATAACACAAGTAATAAATATATTTGAAATTATGTGTTGAGTTTATGTAGACTTTTTATCAAAGTGACTTTTCTTTCTTAACAATGTGTAGCCTGTTTTTGTATTGTAGGAACTTATTTGTATTTTGAAAATTTTATGGTGACATTTTACAAGCACGATAACTAAAAAAGTGCAAATGACTATATATAAATAAATGCATTACTGTAGAATTTCTTTTAACTAATAGGTTATAAATAATTATTGTAAGGCTTAGTGTTATTTCAGGTTAAAATTTTATTTTGTAATTATTTTCTTACTTAAATTAAATAAATTATTTAATTGCTTTTTTTTTAGTTCACGGTTCTCGATTTCTCTAGAATCGAAACCGAACCACGGGAGTCGGTGGTTCCCAAGAAGTGGGGACTAGACCGGCCTGGCTCCTATGGATCTGGTTTCGATTCCACCATTTTTGGAGCTGGTTGGACTTGAACCACCCGGTTATGACGCCTAAATTGTAAGGTCATAAATTTACCTCCCCCCTTCAAAAAAAAAAAAAAAAAAAAACATCAGGCGATATTTATTAGAGCATCCACATTGAAGATGCTTGACACAAGTACCAAGGCGAAGGACTTCACTTTGTGAGATCTTTATGGATGTAGAGAGTTTCTATAACTTTTTTAGATCTTTTTTTTGTGAAAGACTCAAAAGAGTGAGTTCTTTTGAAATACATTATTATTATTTTGTAAAGGTAATGTATTACATAAAAATAAATGAGATCTATGAAGTATAAAAAAAATGAATAAACTTATACGAAGGGCCTTATAAATAAAGTAATAAGTATTTTTAGAAAAAAAATTTTTTTCAATGCTAATATAGTATCTTAGACCTTTCCGATAAATGTGAATACTGTTATTTTCCTCAAAAATTACGCTACCCTTGATGTCCCTTTTTATTTCTTTACTACAACCACAAATATTATTGGAATATAATATATCCCCCCAGTGCTCGCACGGCTGCACTTGCACGTTTTGTTTCGACCACTTGATACAAAAATCCAAATCTGCCCACGTTTTAAAAAATCGAAACTACCATAAAACGACGTAGCCTCATGTGTTCGAATATATTCATAATCCTAGATAACGCCAACCTTAAAAACTAAGGAGCAATTCAAAACACGCATCACCACCTTCTACCCCATTTCACCATCCAAAAATCCTGGAAAAAAATTGAGCAAAGTTTCAATCTTTTTTTTTTTTTTTGGGTTCTTTCCTAAAAAAGAAGAAAAGGGATTTATGGGTATTGAAATGAAGAGACAGAAGGAGAAGTTTTCGATGGATTTTGCAATGGGTGGTGCTGCAGCTGTCGTATCAAAAAGTGCGGCTGCACCCATTGAAAGAGTGAAACTTTTGTTACAAAATCAAGGGGAGATGTTAAAAAGAGGTCATTTGAAAAAACCTTATGTGGGTGTTGGTGATTGTTTCCAAAGGGTGTTTAGAGAAGATGGTTTTTTGTCATTTTGGAGAGGGAACCAGGCTAATGTGATTCGGTATTTCCCAACCCAGGTAAGAATTTTAGAAAATAAAAGTAATGAATTATTTATTTTTACTTTTATTATAATGAAAATGAGATGACTTTATGGTTTATGGATTATGACAAGGAATTAGGATATTGTTGTTGTAGTTGGTGGGTTTTTTTTTTTTTTTTTAATTGCATCGGATTTGTTTTGTTTATTTTTTGAGCTGCTATTAGCATTGAATTCTTGGGTTTCCCTAGAAATTTTGATTGGATGCTTGAATAGGGGTGTTTTGTGTATTTTATATAATTTTGGTGTGAATTTGCTTGTGTGAGAAATTTTGTGTTGTGTAATTGATACTCATGTTGCTGCTGTTTGCTATCTTACAATGAATATGTTTTATTTGTTCTGCTTGAGTAAAATATATAAAGTTGTTCTTTTAGCATGCTAAGTTTTGGAAGGAAATGTTTAGTGCAGTGTTAGTAATCAAAGGAAACATATGTCTTTGCCTCCTTAGATCATAGTTTGGGGATGTTCTGTGATTTAGTCATCTACATTTCCTAATCTAAGTCAAGTCGTGATTAAGTCATTAACAATTGTGATCGTGGTCTTTGAAATTGGGAGCTATTAGTATATATAGAAGATCGCCATCGTTATGATAATAAAAGCTTGAGTTACAAAATGAATGGATAAACTACGAGAGTGTACCTTTTCCAATCTTGACCCAATGGAACCAAAGATAAATTCCATATTTTGGTAGGGCAGAATTCCAGTGCAATGGAAAATGTAGATTGTGCTTACTTATTCAAAAGGGCTGTGGGGGGGGGGGGGGGTGGTGTGGAGGGGAGAGGAAACGAAAGAAAGAAAGAAGAGAAAGGAAAATGTGAAGTGTGCTTTGTTTGGCTAGTTGTTTAGGCGGTGGATGGAACCTTATTCTTTATCATGAACTACCTTGCCTTCACAATCACTAATTGTGTGCTTACCTAAAAGAAAAATTTAATTTTAGGGAAAATAAGAAATTATCCTTATGTCACTTTTCTTGACCTTGCTGGAAATTTTGACTTGTCAAGGGGTTAATCCATGGGAGAAATATAACTGTCATAGTTGATTGGAATGCATGATTGAGACAAAACACTTCCTCTGTCTGCCAATATGCACAGCTAGCAAGGGCAAGACAATGGATTCTATCTTATTTGGCAGCTATGTGAAGTCAGTGACCCCTATAGTGCTTTAGTTGGTGATAAGAAAATGCTTATGACTTAGTTCAGTTGTGTTCACTAGAAGATGGGTATTCGGCACCTTTTTGGATACTTTCATTTGAGTGATGGTTTACTGTTACAGGATCCTATATAGCTTATAGTTACTGGCCTAATAACTCTATAATCAGTTTCTAAGTTGTGTCTACTGTCTTCCTAGTGTATTGAACCGCTTTGAATGAATATAAGTTGGGGCTCACTTGAGAGAACTTAAGAATCTCATAAGACAATAAATTTCTGAATATAGGACTTGTCTATTCTCATTGAATACTTAATTTATGACAGCAGTACAAGAAGGGACAGTTATTTTTTACAATAACTGTTCTTATTTCCTCTCATATTACAGAATTACCACTTACTCAACCTACCGCACAAATGACTGGTACACTTTAATTTACAAACACATAACTACAACTAGTGAAGGCACATACACCTCAGCATTAGACACACCACATACCACTGCATACATATACACAACATAGCTGGTGCATACGACACACCACATACTACTGCATACACATACACAATATAGCTGCTGCACTCACCAATAACACTGATGCACACCTCTGTGCTGTTTCCATTTATTGCATGTGCGAACATGCTTAAGGGAATATTTTCATATTGATTACTGATTAGTAGTAACACTACTCCTCCCTTCAAGAATGCACATGATGTGATGCATGAGCCATGGAAATCATTGCATCGCACTAGTATTTCTGGCATAATAGCATGCTGCACATCAATGATCGTCTTTGGTGTAGGAATGACTTGTCTTTGGTGACTGTCAGGAACCATAAGCTGTGAAGGGACATTCCCTTCATATTTCATTTTCTTCCCCTTTTTTTTAAGATAGGATACATAAAAAAATGAATTTCAAGTCGATAAGCTACCACCCCAATATTTGGTTCAACAAGAAAAGGATTGTACATTAATATGTCAGTAAATATTGTATAATAATATTTATGACACAGTAATATGTAATGCATTTGTCCATTGCTTGAAGGATGATATAATGATGAAAAATGACAAATGAGTTTGATCGAGTTTTAAAAATTTCTCACCAAAACGCATTTGTGAATGTGACATCCCTATCACTCACAATTGTTTTTTGAAATCCATGTAATTTGATAACATCATCTAAGAAAACCTTAGCCACTGTTGCTGCTGTATGAGGATGACTAATTGGTATGGAATGAGCATACTTTGAAAATCTGTCTACTGCGACTAGATTTATCATGTGATAATGGTGATCCATCAATAAAATTCATGCATAAGTCAGACCAAACTTGGGTGGTTACATGGAGGCGTTGCAATAGACCTGCAGATTGGTGATTTTGTGTTCCCATGATAACTGATAGACCGTTTTTTGATAACCTTCATATATAAATGCATTGTACATGTGTCCAATGTAGATGTAATATGAATATTTATGTTGGTGTCAGATATAAGTTATGGCATTTGTCTATATACAGAGAAATTATAGATAGAACGACTTCCCTTATGGTGTAGATAGATTTCATAATAGTGTGGAAAGTTTGGGTCAAAGTCAAAAGAGGTGAACCACCTTGCTCAGACGATTAGCAATTGTAGCTTCTCTTCCAGATAGATTGATGATGTGAATTTGCAATGTGTTAGATTTTTCCTTAGCCGAAATTGTGTTGCTCATTTTGTTATCAATTTATGAGATGATAAAGTGGTGTGTTGGTGCATTCAAAATAACATCATGAGGAGTTTGTTTTTAGAGAAGTGACTTTTTTAGATGGAGAGATGTATCAAAGTACTTCTGAACTGACTGCATTTTGTAGTTTCCCTGAGAAGAAGAATTACTTTTGTTGCCAAACTTCTCAATTTTCAACAATAATATGTGCCTAATTTTGCTATTTGACAGAGTTTTCACTATCCATAGGCATTCAACTTTGCTTTCAAAGGTTACTTCAAAAGTTTCTTGGGGCGTTCCAAGGAGAAAGATGGATATGCGAAATGGTTTGTTGGGAATGTTGCATCTGGGAGTGCTGCTGGTGCTACAACATCAATGTTACTTTACCATTTAGACTATGTACGCACCCGGCTAGGAACCGATGCAAGGGAGTGCCCTATTCATGGTCAACGCCAGTTTAGAGGATTATTTGATGTGTACAAGAAAACAATTTCTACTGATGGGGTAGCGGGCCTTTATCGGGGATTTGGGGCTTCAATTGTGGGCATTACTATGTATAGAGGCATGTACTTCGGGCTCTATGACACTATGAAGCCAGTTGTTTTGGTTGGATCTTTAGAAGTATGCTTCTCACCTTCCCTCCCTCTCTCTCTCACACTTACACAAACACAAATAACAATAAAGTTAGATTTCTAGATATGGATTGCTACAATGCTTTCTGTTCCCTCGAAGTTGTATTTATCCCTCATGGCTGATCTTATGTACTTGCAGGGTAATTTCCTTGCAAGTTTCTTGCTGGGCTGGAGCATCACAACTTTCTCTGGTGTCTGTGCATATCCATTTGACACCGTGCGGCGGAGGATGATGCTTACTTCTGGACAACCTTTGAAGTACCATAATTCGTTACATGCTTTCCTTCAGATAATTCATCATGAAGGTACAGGGCACTCTTTCGGGGAGTCACAGCAAATATGCTTCTTGGTGTGGCTGGTGCAGGAGTTCTTTCAGGTTATGATCAGCTGCAGTTGTTTGCATTTCGACATGGTTATAACATTGGGCAGCAGCATCAAGGAGTCCTAAAATAACATTAATTGAATGCTTTTTTGTACATAATTCTCAAAGTGGCTTCTTTGTATAGGGGGGTGAAGGTTAGTCTTATAACAAGTATGTATAGTGTGTGTCCATTCTGAAATCAGGTAATGTCGAATGGAAAGATCTGGGAGGGAGAATATTATTTGCATTTTCAGATTCAACAAAGCAAATGGAAGAAAAAAGAAAAAAGGAGGAAAAAATGAAAGCAATAGACTCTTCCTCTGCTGTCTTCTTATCTTTCCTTTCCTTTTTCTTTTTCGTGCTTTTTAAATCTCTTTTTGTATCTATTTTGGTTTTGTAATTATTATATGTATTCATTCTTCTATCTTTTTGGTATTCGTATCATCCGAAAATCTTTTTTTTTTTAATTATACTTGAGCGACGAGTCAATTAAAAAAAATAAAAATAAAAGTACTGAAATTGGTAGATCATTACTGAGTTAAATTATATTTTATGTTAGGGAGCAAAATGGTGGACTAAAAGCAAGTCAAGATTCCACTTAAATTGCTGGGAGAATAGTCGTTTGCCGTCTAGATGATAATATTAATTTATGTGGCGATTGAGTATATTTGACAAGCTTCACCTAAAGTACTATCATAATATTCATGCATCTTGATTGTCTCTTGCTGCGGATGAGGACGGGTGGGAAGATTAAACAGTAATCAATTAAAACTTATAATTTGATTTTGAATTCTACTAGTGGCAAATGAAGAAAGATCACAAGAAATTTCCAAAATAAGGCTTGTTTGGACCGACAAGATATTGAATGGCTGAAGATAGGTTAGAGAATGTCGTGGAGCATGAGTTACATTTAGGAGAGATACTGGGTTGCACATATTGATGCTCTAGGGTGTTGACAGGTGGTCTATCTTGAACTGACTAAAGTAGATATAGGCAAGGTTTGGTTTCGGATCGGGAACCAAATTGGAACCGTCATTGGTGGCTCTAGAATTAAAATAGAATAAGTTGGTCGGTTCTAGAATCAGCTAAGGAATTATCGATTTTTCGATTCCTAGGTGGTTTTATGTTCTAGAACAAGATGTAACCTGTGATTTTATGGTCTAGAACAAGGTGAAATTGGCGGTTCTATGGCCTAGAACGAGTGGAACTGACGATTTCAACATGCTCCATACCCGTTATATTAAAAATAATGATAATTAAATAAAAAATTAAAAAAATTATATTAAATATATAATTATTATTGTTTAAGCTATTTCATATGAATATAAAATTTTATTATTTATTTACAATATTTAATATTTTATTATTAATAATACAAACAAATATAACTTAAAATATAATTTATATATAATTTCTCCTAAAAAAATTCATTCCTTAATAATGTGTGGCTATTTTTTATATTATAATTTTCATATTATCCTTAGAGTTTTTATAATTTCATATTACTAACTATAATTGGTATTAGTTGTGTTTATATATAAATAAATGCGTATTCTAATAATTTTTTAAAATTTTTATTAAATAATTTAACACTTTAGTTAGATCCAATAATTAATTATTTTGAATTTAAAATTTACTTTATTAAAATATAAAATATAAATTTTTTTATTTAAAGAAAAAGATGATTCCATAATTCCAAAACTGAAATCGGGAACTGTTGGTTCCTCATTTTCAAGACTGAAATTGATCATTCCAATTCGGGTTTGGTTCGTTCTGAAACCATGCCCATATCTAAACCAATGGTTGTGATCTAAGATGGGAAGTGGCTTCTTGAGAAAGATTTGTGCTGATGTATAGGTGGCTTGTTAAGGAAGCTTTAAACGTTAATTACGCCTAAGTAGGAAACTATACTAGGTTTGCTACAAAGCACATAACTATCATATCCCAAAGGAGTATCCTAAATATGACAGCCCGCTACACTCAATATTAAAGCTTAAGTATTACTACCTTAGTCACGTGAAAGCTTCAATACCAGGTATAAGGTGTACTTTCACGATCATAGAGAACCAAACTTTGAAACAAATAGTTTAAGTATATATGCATAATAGCGATTAAGAATAAAAATCATCACATTACAACTTAGTTCTTAATATATGGAGTTTACAGAAATCAAAGGGGGCATACCCTCATAAAAGATATACACTTTAGTCCGTAAACTAATTCTTCAAAAGATAAATATGAAAGAGTTTTTCTTAGAATTCTAAGTTTACTGCTTAGGCCACGACTTCTTTCAAAAGCTCCTGGATATCAAAAGGTGAATACCTATGTAAAATATCCTAGGGCTTCAACCACAAAAAAGGAGCTGCAAAAGGTTCTAAAGGAGTGTAAGCTTACTTGATTAGTGAAGAAATATTTTCATAACAATGTACTCAGTATTACAAATTTCAAACAAGTTGATTTAAGCAAACATATGTAATGCAGTAAAACATGAGCCATCAATACACATAATTAACCAGAAATCATATGTTGAATGGGTTTACGCCCTTCATTCAAGGTTAGGTGTTCTGGGCCCATATGACAAAGTTCACAAATAATAGATTTGTAGTTCTTTTAGTCTACTACTGCCTTTAAAGATGTAGTTCATACAGGCTCCTACACACCAAAAATGATACAAGGAGATTTTCGGCCCTTGTGTACCTCACTACCATCTTGTCCCACCAATGCATATTAATGAATGTAATGTAATTCACTTCGTGATAAGCATGAGTTCATTTAATTAGATTCTTTTATCATAATATAAATATCTTAGCGGCGATCATAGAATTTACAGACACTCTAATATAATACTAAACAACCATTGATTATCGATAATTCGGGCCTTAATATGCTTAGTATGAATTCAACCAATATAAGGCACATGCACTTTCCAATTTTATCTTTCCTATTCTAGTGCCACTATAAAAACATAATACAAAATTTAAGAAATAAAATCACTCGGTCATGGTGCGGAAAAATCCACTAATCAAATAATTGTTGGGATAAGGAAAGTGTCCTCCACATCACCTAAATAAGAGAAATACCCAAAATGAGTATCTTGTAGGAATTCTACTTTAACTTGCTAATTCTAGCTTACTATGTTCGTCAAAATTCAGATGATGTAAAATTCTAACTTAAAATGCTATAATTGCTCATTTTAGCTCGGAATTTTGCATCATATGTTGTTTTCTACCCATTGAAAAAATCTATCTAATTCTAAGGTTATTTTTATCATATAAAGCATTTAGGTTCCAAAATGTTCGGTACAGAACTATTACTGAATTCCTAACCATCAAAAGAAATTTTTCTAAGCTTTCATCATCCAAAAATCTCATAGTAAGCATAGATATTTATATAGTTGAAAGATCCTTTTAATATATATGAGCTCACATTATATGCATGATTATAGTGGTATTGTCCAATTATCAATTTTTCATAACATAATTCATTTTAGGAGTTAAAGAATGAAGTTTACTAAAGTTCTCTTTTGGTTGTTGAAAACTGAAAATTTAAGTCAATACAAATGAGTGTTTCCTTATTAAATTATATTTTCTTAAATTTTCAAAAATAAATTCATTTCCACAATTTTGGTTCTTTAAGTTATCTATTAATTTTATTTCTTGAATGAGCTTTTAACTAGTGAACTGATTTTAGCTTAACTAAAAATACTTGTCTTGTTCTTAGTGTTTACTAAAGTATTAGTATAAGTCTTATAAGTAAGTTTTTAAGAAAAATTTTGTAACAAAGATTTATCATCTTAAGGTTTAATAATAAATTTATTTTAGTATTATGAAAATAGTGGTAATGGAATCACATAATTTAAATCTTGAAGAAGCTTTGCATAATATTAACACTAAAAATTTATGATGGACCTATTTACATTTTTGAAAAGGATGTTGTTGAAACATAATCCAAAATTTTAAATGGAAATTTTTCCTAAGTGACAAAATTATTTTTATAGAGAGTTTTAGCCTTATTTTTATAAAAGGAAATAACTCCTATTTATTTTATTAAGCCAACAATAGTATGATCATGCATGAACATAAACTTGTAGTTACGTAATATGAAAAAAAAATCATATAAAGAATAACAAACATAGAAATTAAATAGGCACCGAAGTAAAGGTCAAGTTAGGAAGTCTTAACTTGTATCAAGGCTTTCGGTACTTAGACATGGGTAAGTCCTTTAAGAAAAATAAGAAAATTATGGGAGTCTTAAATTTATTCAAGCTTCCTAGACTTAGATTATGGACAAGTCTAAAAAGAAAGAAGAAAATTGAGGATAAGTCTAAGACTATAATAACTAGTCTTAATAAATTGCAAGAAACATAAAAGCATAAATAAAATGTTATGTTAGTGAGCTTATATGCTCCAAAATATATATATACACACATAACTATACTTAATAACATATAGGAGTTATATTAGGAGCAATAATAAAATATACAACATTTGTAAATAAACATGGTGTTAAACAATGGCATGAACAAGGCGTTTTATACTATGTTGCATGAAGAAAAGAGATGGGGTTAGAGTTTTACCTAAAGTATATGTTGAGGGATAGATGAAAGAAAAATTTATGGAAAATGTTTGGGAATGGAAGGGGGTGGCTCACTGTAATGTGGGGAAGAGAGAGATGGTTGAGAAGAAATTTTGCAAGGGTTTTGTTGTAGTGAGAAGTGTGTGTAAAATGAATGAGGAATGGGTATATATAGAGCTTTAGAGTGGAAATTTTTGTAATTAAAATTAAATGAAAAAGAAGAGAAAATTTGAGGGAAGAAAGAGAGGGGGAGAGGCACCGGCCATTGAAGAAGAGGGGGAGAAAAATTAATTAAATTATATTGGAAATGAAAATTGTAAGAAATATATGTATAGGATGTAAGAATAGGTAATAATAAAGAGTAGAGATAATGAAATGGTGATGAATAGTAACTTAAATAGTAGACATGACAAATTAATACTAGTGGTAAACAAAATATACGTAAAGGGGGTTATATATTATATTTTTAGATACTGAAAAATTCAAAAACTGATATTTTATGAATGCCCATACTATTACGAGTCTAAAGGTGTTATCGAAATATTTTTGCTATTTTGCGTGTCTAGACCCTGATTTTAAAAACTCCTTTCGTTCAGGTCTGAAATGAACTAAATTTTGACGAATATGATCTTCTTAGGTTGTATTACATTATTACGGACTATAATATACGATTATCTTGTTTTTATTGTTTTAGGATTTCAAGTGTGGGATTACCGGATCTAAACTTACTAGGGTTTGCCACTAACCTAGTTGACCTTAAGGTTTTTGGTTAAAATCTGATTCTAGGGTTTAAGCTTAAACTTAGCATAAAATATATGAGTTTACAATAACGGGTGCATATATGTGTCTTAAACATGTTAGATGTTCATCTTATTTCCTTTAGTGGGACCCAAGGGTTGAGGGATGGGATAGAGGCATGAGAAATGTTAAAATGAATTATTTTAAATGTGATTTTGATGAGAATAAAAGTTATAAAAGATTTTATAAATCACACCTCACATAATTCTATTGATAGAATATGAGTACAGAAATCTATGTTGTGTGTATACTGTGTTTGTGCTTATAGGTTTAGCACCGATGAGCCGGTCTAGCTTTTTCAAAAGCAAGAGATAGTTGAGTCCTAAATCAAGACTTGACTAAAGGAGCGAAGAAGAAAGTTTAGGGTGCAACATATGTTTTCTTCATACTAGTAAGCCAGTGGATATGGGACTGGCGAGCCGGTCCAATGAACTAAAGGAACATAAAGCAATTAAGCCAAAAACCAAGGCAAACAAAAGGAAACTTAAGGCGCTACATATGAAGACCTTGGACTGACAAGATGGTGGACGATTAAATCCGACCATTATGCGCATTAATTGTCGCTGTTTGACAGATGTTATCTTCAATGTGCATTTAAATTTTTTAAAACTATAAATTCTTTTTACCATGGAGATTCATACAACTTTTTGAGAGCATTCATTTGAAAATAAAAAATCTAGTTCTCTTACTTAACTTTCTGTTCTCTCATTCATTATTTGTAAATCTTAAATAAGAGAGAAAAAATCATTCTAGTGCTCTATTCTCATGTTTGTAAATCTAAAAAGAGCATCTAGTGAGTGAAGGAAATGTTCTATTTCCTAAAGTATCGCAACTTATATATTGCTCATCTTGAGCATGTTTTTATCAGTGATAAATAAAGTGGTTGTGAAGTCCTCGTTGCAGGCATTTGTGGATCATATAGAGTAGAAAGTGGGCCGAACTCTACATTAAAAACTTGGGCTCAATTTTTTCTATTCCTATCTCTTCATTATTCCTTATTATTTTCTGCTTCTATTTCATTTGTCACCAATGTATTTTAAAATATGCATAAAAAGCATTAATTTGTGTGTTTAGGACAAATACTCTGTTTACCCCCCTCTTAAGTATTTTACAGTGTGTTTTCATTTGGTAAAGATCATTATGTCTAATGCACTAGGACTTTTAGAGGGACAAGTTGTCAATAGGCTGCCACTTTTAAGGTGAGAAAACTATCCCTATTAGAAGTATAAGATGAAAATTTCTTTTAAAGCTCAAAATAGATTAATCTGAAATGTCATAGAAAATAAGCCTTTAAAATAGAAGGAAAGGAAGAAAAGGATTATAATGAAGAAGATTGGAAGAAATTACATTTAAATGAAATTGCCATAAATATTTTGCATTGCAGTTTAAATGAAGGTGATTTCAATAGAATATGGACGTGCAATACTGCTAAAGCAATCTAAGATGAACTAGAAAAGACTTATGAAGGGACTATTAGAGTTCAAGATACTAAAATAAGTCTTTTGTGGTCAATATGAAAATTTTAAAATGCTTCCTAATGAATCAATAGATAAAATACATAATAGATTCATTAACATTATAAACCCCTTGAGTGTACTTGAGAAGAACTTTTCTAACTTAGAAATTAATTTTAAACTTCTCAGTCACTACCAAAGGATTAGGAAGCTAAGAAAACATCAATAGAAGAAGCTCGAGACTTGAATGCTATGAGTAAGGAAGAACTTCTTGGAGCACTCAAAACGCATGAGCTCATCAAAAAACAAGGAGAGGAATCCAACAAGAAGGCAATTTCTTTAAAAAGCCACAAGTCAAGATTCCAATGATGTTAAAAATGAAGAAGAAAATGAGGACCTTGGCTTGTTGGCTAAGAAGCTTAAAAAATTCATGAGGCCTGGTTTCAAGTCAAAAAGAGCAGACAAAGACAGTAGCTCATCTAGAAATAGAAAGGAGGATGTGATAAAATGTTACAAATGCGACAAACCAGGACACATCCAGCAATACTATCTACTGCTCAAGAAGGGATCAAAGGAAGAGAAGAAAAGAGCATATATGGTAACATGGAGTGATGAAGACTCATCCGACTCAGATGATGAAAATGTGTCCTTCATGGCTCTAGATGATGAGATAACTCCCTCCTCTGCTCCTTCATATGCCGAGCTATATGATATGTATAATAAAGTATGTTGTAAATTAGATAAAGTAGAGAAAATGAACAGCATGCTAAAATCCTTAATGATAGAAGTAGGAGAAGACCTTGATATTTTTCAAACCAAACTTGAAGAAATTAAATCAAAAAATAAAAAGATTCATGATAAATAATGAGCTGAAGGAAATGAAAAGTAATAAGTGTAAATTAGAAAATGAAAAGATAAATAATAAGTGTAGAAAGTTGAAAAGCAAAAATAATGAGTTGAAGGAAATTAATGAGAAACTAATAATTGAAAATGATTTATTGGATATTGAAGTTAAAACATTAAATAAAAATGATAATGATGCATATGCTAGTGGTAATAGTGATGAAATATTAAAAGAATTAGAAAAATTAGAAAAATGAAAATATAATGTTAAAAGCTAACCTCGTGATTCAAAAGCCACTATAGTTAAATTCACAAATGAGAAAATGAATTTGAACACAATTCTTGTGAACCAAAGGTGTGATTCAAACAAACATGGAATTAGCTATAGAGAAAGTAGCTACAAGTCTCATAAAACTAGAATGGTAAAAGCCACCTATGGGACATGCAACTACTATGGAAAAATTGGGCATATCACACATAATTGTGCAATAAGAAAAACAATGCATTTGAATCATCAAAGTAAGTTAGTTTAGGTTCTTAAGAGAAAGGTTCTTGTTTCACCTAACCACAAAGGACCTAAACTAAAATGGGTACCAAAGAAATAATAATTTGTTTAGCAAGAATCTTCAAGTAGGAACAATAAATGGTAATTGGATAGCGTTTGTTCTAGGCACACGACTAGAGATGTATCCAAGTTCACATCGCTAGACTTGAAAGATCAAGGGAGTGTTACCTTTGGAGACAATAAAAAATCAATCGCTCTTGGTGAAGTTAACATTCTCATAAATAAAGATATAATCATTAAATATGTGTTGCTTATGGATAATCTGAAACATAATCGGCTTAGTGTTAGCCAATTGTGTGATAATGGTTTTGAAGTAACATTTCTTGGCAATAGATGCTTTATTGAAAGAATTGAAAATAACCAAGCTCATTTGAAGGATATAGATAAAGAAATACTTACAAAATCAATGTATGATGATTTTAAATCATCAAATAAAACTTGCTTATACTCTCAAAATGGCAATAGTTGGCCATAGCATAGAAAATTAGGACATACTAGCATGTATATTATTTCAAAACTTGTTTAAAATAATCTTATCAAAGGTTTACCAAAGATCATTTTTCAAAAGGACAAGATTTGTCAAGCATGTGAACAAGGAAAGCAAACTAAGACTTTTTTTAAGTCGAAGGATGTTGTTTCTACTACTAAGTCATTAGAACTATTACACATAGATTTATTTGATCCTACTCAAACTCTAAGTTTATGAGGCAAAAAATATACTTTGGTTATTGTTGATGACTTCACTAGATATACATGGACTTTCTTCCTTGCATCTAAAGATGAAACAAATCATGTCTTTTTTATATATTGCATGAAAGTCCAAAATGAAAAAAGTCTTAACATTATGACAATTCGAAGTGATCATAAGGGAGAATTTGAAAATTTTGAAATAGATGATTTTTGTAGTAAATATGACATTGAACATAATTTTTCAGCTCCTAGAACTTTACAACAAAATAGCATAACCGAAAAGAAAAACATAACATTAATTGAAATGGCCAGAACCATGTTATGTGAAAACAAGTTAACAAAATATTTTTGGGTTGAAGCTATAAATACCACTTGTTATATCTCAAATAGAGTTTTTATGAGACCAATTCCCAAGAAAACCACATATGAGCTTTGTAAAGGAAAAAGACGTAACAAATCTTATTTTCATCCAGTTAACACTAAATGTTACATTCTAAACAATGGTAACGAACAATTAACAAAATTTGATGCTAAAAGTGATGAATGAATCTGTTTAGATTATTCTTTGATAAGTAAAGCATATATAGTTTATAACAAATAGAACTTTAGTTGTTGAAGAATCTATACATGTTGCTTTTGATGATTCCTTGCCTGACCTATGCTCAATGATGATGATGTGGATGCTTTTTGTGTTGATTTGAATAGATTTTCTCTTAGAAATATAATAAAGATGATAATGAACATAAAGTGGATAATGTGCATGAATATGATAATCATGATCTACCTAAAGAATGGAAATATGCCAAAGCACATCCAAAAGATCTAATAATCAGTGAACCTTTAAATAGAGTATAAACAAGATCATCTTTAAGGAATGTAAGTAATCTTGTTTTTTTTTTTTTTTATCTCAAACAAAACTTAAAAATATTGAAGACGCCTTAAAAATGAATTTTGGATAAGTACTATGCAAGGATAATTAAACCAGCTCACAAGAAATGATGTTTAGAAATTGGTTCCTAGACTTGAAAGTAGACCTATTATTGGAACCAATGGGTATATAGAAATAAGCCCAATGAATCTGATAAAATAACAAAAAGTAAGGCTAGATTAGTTGCTAAAGGTTATAATTAAGAAGAAAAAATAGATTTTAACGAGATCTCTACCCTGATTGCTAGACTATAATCTGTAAGAATGCTTTTGACATTTGCTGCTTTTGGGCATTTGCTACTTTTAGGAATTTTACTCTTTTTCAAATGAATGTCAAAAATGATTTCTTAAATGGCTTTATAAAAGAAGAAGTCAATGTAGAGCAACAATCGGGTTTTGAAGATAATGAATTGTGCAATCATGTTTTTAAGCCAAAAAAAAGCTCTTTATGGTCTTAAGCAACCTTCTAGAGCTTGGTATGAAAAACTTTGTAGATTCATTTTAAATAAAGGATTTTCTAGAGATAAAATTGATACAACCTTGTTTATAAAAAATCATAAGCTAGATACATTGATTATGCAAATCTATTTAGATGGCATTGTATTTAGAGCTACTAATATGAGTCTTATAAATAAATTTGTTGAGTCCATATAGAATGAGTTTAAAATGAGCACAATGGGAGAACTCAATTATTTTCTTGGTCTTTAAATAAAACAATATGAAAATGGAACCTTCATCTATCAATCAAAATGAGATCTGTTAAAAAGTTCAAAATGGATAATTGTAAAACATTACCTATACCTATGAGTACATGTATAAGACTTGATGAGGATAAAATTGGAAAAAATGTGTGTAAAAAGTTTTATAGAGGCATGATAGGTAGTTTGCTATATTTAACAACTTCTAGATCTAATATCATGTTCTCAGTATGTATATGTACACAATTTCAATCTTATCTAAAAGAATCCCACTTCAATGTAGTAAAACACATATTCAAGTATCTTACAGGCACAATTGTATTTGGCTTATGGTATCCAGAATTTACATCTTTTGATATAATTGGACACTCTAATGCTGATTTTGTTGGGTGCAGACTAGATAAAAAAAACACAAGAAGCACATGCTACTTTCTTAGAAACTTCCTAATATCTTAACATTCAAAGAAACAAAATTCAATTGCACTTTTAACTGCTGAAGATGAGTATATAGTTATCGGTAGCTATTGTACACAAGTTTTATGGATGAAACAACTTTACTTGATTATGGTTTAAAATATGAAAATGTTCCAATTCACTATAACAATCAAGTGCTATAAATTTGACAAAAAATCCGATCCAATACTCAAGAACTAAGCATATCAAGATTAGACATCATTTCATTAAAGATCATGTTCTGAATCATGATATCAGCTTGGAATTTGTTAATTCAAACAATCAAATTGCTGATATTTTAGAAAACCCTTAAGTGAAGATCGTTTCTACACTTTGCGTAGAGAATTAGGCATGATCGAGCAAGATGAGTGCTAAATGTTATTGAGCCAAGTTGATTTAGAACTTGTTTTTGGTTAAACAAGATGCTAAATATAATGCATGCTTTATAAATTTAATCTGTTTTTGAATTTTTTTATGCTACATATCTATCATAGACCAGCTCGCCATTCTTCCCTTTATTGGCTTACCGGTATGTAAGTCTAGAGCTCAATGTGAGGCTTAGTTGCCTTTATTTTGCCCAAAATAATGCACTAGCTTACCGGTGTGCATAGGACCGACTCATCGGTATGTCATCGAGGGGTCCATTAAGGGTTTGATCTGACCCTTAATCGACTTTGTGATTTTTTAGTATATAAAATTTGTTTATACTAGCTCGTCAATGGCTTCCTTTTTGCATGCATATATATATATAGTATATATTTGTCTCTCTCTCCTCTGTCATTTCTCCTTATTTCTTCTCTCTCTTTTGCTCGTTATATCCTACTTTCTCTCATCTCTCCTAAAATTTTCTTTAAAAATCTTGTTTTTCTTTAAAAATCTCCCAATCTCTTTACCCTTCTCTCCATTCTCTTCCCTACCACTACCCCACCATCTCTCACATCTCTTTCTCTCTATTTTCTGTTTCTCTCACATCTTTCTCTCCACATTCCTTCTCTTTGTCTCTCCTCTGGTATGATTTGTTGTCGCCAAGAACAGCATGGGCTCGTGCACCACCTACTCCACTAGCATTTGATGGGTTTTTATTCCCATATCGATAGCATTCGGATAGGTATTCTCTTTTTCGAGATCTTCCTATTGATCTGGGTAAAAACTACAATGCTGATGTCCTCCAATACTTTAGAATTCCTCAAATGTCTGGTATTGTGTTAAATAATATCTTGGATTCTATGAGATTTCCTACCGAAATAAATGAGGAAGCTGTAAAATTGTTTTATTGTAATTTAATTGATCATTTAGAGGAAGATATGAGTTTGGGCATTGGGATGGAATATGCATTTAATAGTTCAAGCTTTGTGGGACCTATGTTGTATTCCTATCTTTATGGAAGAAGAATTGAGATATCCCATTCAAATATTTGTAGCATGATTGGAGTAGATGTTATTGGCATTAAGATAACCAATACTTTTGATGGAGCTTAATATTATGAGGAGCTGTTCACTATGGCTGATATGGTTGCAAATTGGCATGAACCGTGCAATCTTTATTCATCTAGATTGTCTCTTAGGTGTTAGGTTCTTCATCAGTTTCTAATAGTAATTATGTACCATGAAAGGGATAGTAGACTATAGTGACCTAGCAAAATCTATGGCTTATGGTTCACATTTTCAGAGGAGATTAGATTCATTTCTTTGATTTGATGTTTAGGATTTTCAAGAATGTGACCAATAAGCCTATTCATGCTATTCTAAGAGGCAACAAGTTGATTACTTAGTTGCTAAGGAACAAAGGTGTTGATTTGTGCACTAAGACTCGCTAGGTTCTGGTTTCTACCTTCTCCTTCAATACCATTAGTTTAGGGACTTGAAAAAGATAAGATGGAAGATGGGTAAGAAAGAAGCCTTTAGAGCCTTTGGTTGGAGGCGGTGCTCTACTACCTAGTTCTACAAGAGATATAGATACTTTTGATGATGATGCACCTCCAGCCCCACCTACTGGTCCCTCTGCTCCCAGTCCCTCTATTTCCTCATGGCAATAGCTATGCGAGCATATGGACTCCATATTTGATTCTATAGAGACCCAGATCTCTAGTCTTCACTGATTTTCAAACCTTCAGTTCTAATATGAGAGGCTTCATAGATCATTTTACTCTATTGACCCTTGTCTTCCTCCTCCTCCCTAATCTTTCTATCTATTTATGGATGTTTTTATATGTAAAACTCTCTATTTAGCTAACTATGTGAACTTTTGCACTTCTTCCATATCTTATATGCCTATTTAATATGGTTGTTTCTTTTATTTCTTATATTGTATAAATCCATTTGATGAGGTCAAAGGAGGAGAGATAATTGTCTAATTTAAAAATTAAAACAATGTGTAACAATGGATGATAAAGGGGGAGAAAATAATTGTATGCTTATGTGATCTGAACGGGATGTGTATATAAATAATTTCAGATACTACCAGCAAGTATACTGGGTCTTGATCAAGTAATATAGAATGAGTAGAGTATCGTTCTCACAGAGACTAAATTAACTACTAGATTGGTATTAGCTTATACTAATATTTAGGCAATCAAATTATCAGTTAACTATAACTAATTAATTCTATATGAATGCAAATAAGAATGTGAGAAGGATATATAAGATGAATGTGGGAAGGAAAAGAATCCATCCTAATCTTTACTAATCATGCTGAATTTATGTTATATGAACAATTAGGATTATGGATATTTGTAAGAAATTGTAAAAACCAAAACAAAGTTTTAGTGAACCATAA
Organism: Combretum micranthum; assembly: GCA_024138025.1. Lineage (NCBI taxonomy): Eukaryota > Viridiplantae > Streptophyta > Magnoliopsida > Myrtales > Combretaceae > Combretum > Combretum micranthum. The sequence continues at coordinate 51,526 of JAMXBD010002015.1, forward strand.
AATAATTTATTAGCTTCCGCTAGACAAATTATCAATGGAATCTAATTTATAATCATAAATCTTCCAATTCTATGATTATCTAATATCCTAAATTAACTTCTCCTAATTCCTTAATGAGAAATTAAATAAAATATTGCATGAAGTACATGGAATAATTTCTAAATTAAAATCAAACTTGATTGTTTCCACAAATGTTGTTTAATTTCAATTCATGAATTCCTATGAATCTCAATTCTTTTTCCAAATCATCAAAATTCTTATCAATTCAATTTCGGTTAGAAATAAAATAGATAATTAGGATTCAATACAAATATTCCATAATTCTAACAATCCTATAACATAAATTCAATAATCATTTTAGCAAAATTAGGACTTCATCACTTCCCACAAAGAGATGTTTAGCTACTCATGGATGTAGATTCAAAAATCAAATAAGAATATGTAATTGATAGCATTATAAACAAATAATTCAGATAAATAAATTGCATAAGAAAGAGAATAGATATCACCAATTCAAGTATCACTATCTTCAATTACAATTCTTAAAAGCTCCCAAATTTCTCTCACAAATCTCTATGAAAATGCTAGACTAATTCTATATGAAGTGTACTACTTTACTGCTGCTTGTTGATGAATGTTGGAGGGGGAAGAACCCCTATTTATAGGAAAAATTTCGTGCAAAACATTAAATGAAATTTACTGTTTCACTTCGTACGCCGGCAGTTATGGATCCTATGCCGGCGGCTTACAGACGGCGTATCTTCAATTTCTTCTTTGCACAGGCAGCTTTTAACTTCGGTTACACAGGTAGGCCACTTCTACGCCGACTTAGATGTAGATCTAGCCGACGTATGTGATGAGAAATGAAAGGTTCAGCCAATTTATAACGAAAGCTGCCCCAAAGCCGGCGGCTTTGACACCGGCCTAGATACTCCAACAGATTTGTCTCTTCAATTTCCTTCAAGTAAGTTTTGTCTTCATGTCGCTTCTGATTCTTGATGTACACAGCCTCAACGCCGGCGACTTAGAAGCCGGCTTAGATTGTAACTCCTTCAAAGTTGGTGACCTTTCAACTCTGAGCTGTCGGCCTTCATTGTACGCTGGCCTATTCAACTTCTACACCGGTAGTTTTGAGGCGGTGTAAAGTTGGTTGATTTAAAGGCTGGCAAAGATGGTAGTGTAAGCAGCGGCCTTGAGGGTAAGTCGTCTGAACGCCGGCGGCTTTGAATGTTGAAATGCCGGCGTATACTTCAATTTTTCCAATTTCCACTTCAAAGTTTCTTGTTTCGATTTCTTAGTCCAAATTAATCCTGAAACATGAATTTTAATCAAAACAAATATCCATTATAGCTCTTTTGAATATCAACAAGTTGTATAAAATATGATCTTATCAATTCCCCCACACTTGAACTTTTGCTTGCCCTCAAGCAAAATGAAGAATAAAATGAAATCTCTTATAGATAGTACAATTTTTCCAATTTTATCACAATTTCCTTAACTTGTTTTTCTTGTATCTATTGCTCTAACCATACCAATTTCTTGTAATTAGAGTACTATAATTAAAATTTAGGAGTTAATCCAAACAAAACAAGTTTTAATCTCAACTTTTAACAAAAGAACATTCTATTCAAAAGCAAATACTCAATCCACTAAGGAAAAATACTCATTTAAACTTCATTGGATTTCTAGCTTATATATATTCTAAGTAACACTAAATGAAAGCATGTGGTATCGACTTTTTCCTTAGAATTTCTCCTTCTTTATTATAAGTCTCCTTAATTTGCATATTTGCATTCATTTTTCTTTTTCTTTTTCAAGCATTTATTTTCTTTTTGGGAGGTATTTGCCTCCATCTTTTTGCTTTTCAAAGCTCATGAATTGAACTTTTGCCTTTCTTCTCTTCTCGTTATAGTGAGTTCATTGAGTCGGCACATCTCAGGCTCATCGCCTAAGTGACCAGGTTTCAAAATACCCCTAAGAACTCTTCTTCACTTTAACATTCAAGTTCAGATACTCATAACTCAAAATTTCAAGTAAGAGGAGTAGTGGCTATGCTTGTTTCTTTCTTTTTGAATACAATAACAATATCAAAGACTTATTTTTATGAAGGATCACTAACTTTAAAAGTTTCTTCTACCTTTTTCACTAAGTGTTATAATTCAAAGAATATATACAAACTAAAATTTCCTACAAGTAGACCTGTTAATTTTTCACAAAAGGACTTGACCAGCTCTTAAATTTCCAATTCCAAAGTTAAAAATAAAGTAAACTTGTTTCTTAAGGATTTTACAACTTAATTTTAACTTAGTAAACCAATCACAACAGTAGGTGAGTAAGATACTTTTACAAGTCAATTTCATTGCTTTCAGTCTTTACTTTATACTATCTCCAATTTCAAGAGATTTTTGATAAAATTTAGGCAGAATTTCCTTATAATTTGCTTTCAAACCAAAAATACAAGATGGAGATTTTCAAATATAAATAACAACAACTCAGACAACAAATCATATTCACAACTTCTAACTCAACACTTCATTCAATTTATCCCTTCCCCCACACTTCAACTAAATAGTGTCCTCACTGTTTTGCAACAATTTAAATCATAGGAAAGGAATAAGAAAAAGAATTTGATACTTCCTTGAATTCAGTTGTTTCACAGTCATCAAAATTTGCATTGCAAGAGAATTTTTGCTTTGCTAGCTTTCTTGTAATCACTACAAAAGAAAAACAAGAACAAAAATAAAAGCAAGAAATAAAAGCAGAAAAAATAAAGGAGTCCACCCACAAGAATTTGGGTGCTCAATATATATACAGGCCAAGATAAAAAAATAAATAACAATAAAGATCAAATGAGAGCTAACAGGATCTCTAGCTCTCTAGCCCTGGACTGCCTCTACTACTATGCTCAGGAGTATGTCTCTGAGTGTCTCCTGGGCTAGTTGTCCGTGTATGCTCCGAACTGAGTCTGTCTGTGTGATGTGACTCAGAGGAGGTCTCGTATGTCATCCCGGCCCCTATCTCTGGGCTCAAGCACCAGATGGCCGTCTTCAACGCCTCAAAGATAGACTTTTCTAAATTTCTTGTTCTTCTTTCTTTCCTTTTCTTGTCTATCCCTGAGCTCCTGGTTTTGCTTCTTCAGCTCTTCAACATCCAGCCTAAGCTGATCCATACCGTATGTGGAAGAAGTGCCTGCAGGAGGAGGAGGAGCAGATGTGGATGGAATCTCAAATGGAGCATCTCTAGGAAAGATATCCTGGAACTCGATCTCCTCCAGTACCGGCGGCTGAGCTCCTCTGGGGTTTTTCAACAATCCCTAGCCTCGAAATGGTGCAGATGAGATCTTCCTGCACTCAAATATCTCATCATCCTGTGGAGGCTCAAAAATATCCATTCCCTTCAGTAATCAGGTGATGTAGCCACCACAACACAGGACTCAAGTCCTGGTATCATCTGCCTACCTATAGATGAAATTTGCTATCTCCACCCCAAGATCAATCCTGTAGCCTCTAATAAGGCTAAACAAATAGAACATGTCGAAACTAGTCACCTTACTGTGACTAGTCTTCTTGCAACTCAGGGTATGTGCAAGAATGTGGCGGAGCAGCTTGTGCTCAACAGCACGAAATGATGTGGCCAATGACTTAGAGGGGACGAAGGGCTCATTTGCTCTATCAGGAGCAACCAACTGAAACCAATAAGCCTCCTGGGTCATGTGATCATCCCCCTCAGGCCAACTATTAAGTAGATTCTTATTATCTCTTCTTCATCATATAATCCCAGTATTTTGCCCATTTGCTTTAACTTGACCTCCCTGATCTCTCCACAAGCCTGGAACTGAAAAGTAGACTCAGCTCGGTCTGGGATATTTTTCAAAGTGGACAAGAACTCAATAGTCAAGTTCTTGTATGCAGGCTCCCTGATATCGAATAACCGGATCCAAGCTGGATCTTGGATCATCTCTCTGATCTTATCAATAATCCCAAACTCATCCAGTAGGCACCAATCTAAATACTAAGTATTTAGGAAGTCCATCTTGACTAGCCTCTTTTGCCGATCCTTTGCATACTGCTGACTGGACAGCAAATCTCTAGTATGTGAACCAGATGTAGAGGCGTCAGTAGTCTTTTGTCGCTTTTGCCTAGGAGCCATTCTTGTTAAATCCAGATCTGCAGAATGTACGCCGGCATTTCTGTCGAGTACGCCGGCGGCTTACCTGTCGGTATAAGCAAAATAAATTCATGCTGAGAGCAAAAGGCTGGCAGCTTACCCATTTACACTGCCAGCTTACACATATACGCCGGCCAAAAGCTAGCGGCTTATAATCCCAGGTGCTGGCTTTGATCGGGAATTTTCAAAACCCAAGAAATCTTCAACATACGCTGCCAGAACACCGGTGGTGGCTTAGGAGCCGGTGTAATTGTTGGTCCAAACGCTGGCACGTAAGCCGGCGGCTTTTACCTTCCCTTGCCGGCTTCTTCTGCGGTGCTCACCTACTCCTGTACTGACTTTTACGCGGCCCGGCCTAAAGCTGGCGCTTGCCTCGGCTTTCCTTGATTTCTAGAGCATAGGCTCAAGGCTGGCAGCCTTGAGCAGGCTTTCAGCTTTCCCCCCCCCCTCCCCCCTTTTTTTTTTCAAAGAAAGAAACCTGTCCACACTAAAAACAAAGTTAGTAAAAACAAAACAATTAAAATTACTCTAAAATTAGACATGGTTGCCTCCCAAGAAGCGCTTAGTTTAGAGTCGCTTAGCCCGACTTTTCCAATTCTTTCATGGTTCCTTCAATTCATGACAGTGGAAGCACTATCATGGTTTTCCCTTTCATAAAAATGTTTGAGCAAATGCCCATTCACCTTAAAAGTCCGATTATCATCAGTTTTCAATTCTACACACCATAGGGAAAAACTTTGGCAATTCAAACGGTCCTGACCATCTTGATCTCAACTTTCCTGGAAACAACTTCAAACGGGAGTTATAAAGTAAAACTTTTTGTCCAGGAAAAACTCCCGCTTGATATGTTTCTATCATGCCATCTCTTTGCTCGTTCCTTGTAGATACGAGAATTCTCATAAGCTTCATTCCTCCATTCATCCAATTGATTCAATTGAAGCAATCTTTTCTCACCTGCAGCTTTTTCATCAAAATTAAGGAATTTAATGGCCCAATATGCCTTGTGCTCAAGTTCTACAGGAAGATGACATGATTTACCAAAAACAATCATAAATGGGGACATTCCAATAGGGGTTTTAAAAGCAGTTCTATAAGCCCATAATGCATCATCTAATTTTAAAGACCAATCTTTTCTAGATGCATTAACAGTTTTTTCCAAAATTCTTTTGATCTCCCTATTGGATACCTCAACTTGTCCACTTGTTTGTGGATGATAGGGGGTAGCAATTTTGTGTGTAACACCATATTTTGATAAAAGCTTTTCAAATTGCTTGTTACAAAAATGTGATCCCCCATCACTAATGATAGCTCTAGACCCCAAATCTGGTAAAAATATTCTTTTTCAAAAATTTCAAAACTACTCGGGCATCATTTGTTTGTAAAGCAACAGCTTCCACCCATTTTGAAACATAATCAACTGCCACAAGTATATATTTGTTTGAAAAAGATGAGGGAAAAACCCATGAAGTCAATTCCCCACATCAAAAAGCTCAATTACCAAGATATTGTTTTGTGGTAATTCATGTTTCTTGGAAATATTACCAGTTCTTTGACATTGAGCACAAGACAATAAATATTTCCTGCAATCACGAAACAAATTAGGCCAATAAAATCCAGATGATAAGACCTTAGCTACAGTCCTTTGAAGACCAAAATGACCTCCAGCTTCTTTTGAATGACAATGCTCAATAATGCTAAGCTGTTCAGATTCAGGCACACAACGTCTAATTACTTGGTCAGCACATTTTTTGAACAAATACGGTTCATCCCAAAAATAGCTTTTCACATCATGCAAAAACTTTTTCTTTTGTTGATAGACAAACCATATGGAATGATTTTGCTAACCAAGTAATTGACATAATCAGCATACCAAGGCAAATTTAGGATCTACTACTGCATGCAATTGTTCATCAGGAAACTTTTCATTGATAGGAATATCTAAACTATCAGATTCTAGTCTAGATAAATGATCAGCAATCACATTCTCAGTTCCCTTCTTATCCTTAATCTCAAGATCAAATTCTTGCAGCAACAATATCCATCTAATCAACCTTGGCTTTGCATCAGCTTTAGCAAACAAGTATTTCAAAGCAGCATGGTCAGTATATACTATGACTTTAGATCCTATCAGATAAGGCCTAAACTTGTCACAAGCAAATATAACAGCAAGAAGTTCCTTCTCAGTTGTGGCATAGTTTCTTTGAGCCTCATTTAAAGTCCGACTAGCATAGTATATAACATGAAAACTTACCTCTTCTTTGACCCAATACTGCTCCTACAGCAAAGTCGCTGGCATCACACATAAGTTCAAAAGGCAGCTCCCAATCAGGTGCAATAATCACTGGGTAGATGTGAGCTTCTCCTTTAATAAGTTAAATGCCTGCAAACAATTGTCATCAAAATCAAACACTTGTCTTTCTCAAGAAGATTGCAAAGGGGTTTAGAAATTTTTGAGAAATCTTTAATAAATCTTCTATAAAAACCTGCATGTCCTAAAAAACTTCTAACTCCCTTAACAGTGGTGGTGGTGGTAATTTCTCAATGATCTCAATTTTGCCTTATCAACTTCAATTCCTCTAACTGAAACTTTGTGACCCAAAACAATCCCTTCTCTTACCATAAATGACATTTTTCCCAATTTAAAATCAAATTTGTGTCTTTGCATCTTTGAAGAACACAAGCTAAGTTTTCTAAACATGCTTCAAAAGACTTTCCAAAAACAGAAAAATCATCCATAAAAATTTCAATAAAATTCTCAAGCATGTCAGAAAAAATAGCCATCATACACCTTTGAAAAGTAGCAGGTGCATTGCAAAGACCAAAGGGCATCCTCCTAAAAGCAAAAGTGCCATAGGGACAAGTAAAAGTGGTTTTTTTTGGTCATCAGGAGATATAGAAATTTGATTGTAACCAGAATAACCATCTAAAAAGCAATAATAATCATGCCCTGCAAGTTTTTCTAACATCTGATCAATGAAAGGAGGGGAAAGTGATCTTTTCTGGTGGCATCATTTAATTTTCTATAATCAATGCAAACTCTCCACCCAGTTACAGTACGAGTAGGAATCAAGTGATTTTCTTCATTTTTCACACAGTCATACCACCTTTCTTTGGTACAACTTGAACTGGACTTACCCACTTACTATCAGAGATAGGATAGATAATACCTGCATCAAGGAGTTTCAAAACTTCCTTTTTTACTACCTCCTTAAGTGTTGGGTTAAGTCTCCTCTGTGGTTGAACTGTCGGTTTGTACTCAGCTTCCATCAAGATCTTGTGAGTACAAATGATAGGGCTAATTCCCTTGATATCAGCAATAGTCCAACCAATTGCTTCTTTATGCTTCCTTAGAACTCCAAGCAGCTGCTGCTCTTGTTCACCTGTCAAATAAGATGAAACAATTATTGGCAAAGTATCTCCAGTTCCTAGAAAAGCATATTTTAAATGTGAAGGAAGGGTTTAAGCTCAAGAGTTGGTGGCTGTATCAATGATGGTACGGCTTGCTTTCACTAGTGCCTAGCTCCTCATAATATCTTCCTTTGATTTGGTGCACTTTCTCAACTTCTTCTTCTTGCTCATCTCATCATCACTCCAATCATCAAGATTTCTTAAAACAGATTCCATAGTCTCCATACCTACATTCTCTTCAACAGACTCAGAATAAACTCATCAATAATTCAATAGTATAACCTTTATCAAATCTTTTCATTGCATCATAAACATTAAAGGTTACCTGATCATTTTCTACCCTTAAAGTGAGTTTACCTTGTTCCACATCAATTAATGCTTTACCGGTTGCAAGGAATGGTCTGCCAAGAATCATTGGGACTTCACGATCTTCATCCATTTCCAAGACTATAAAGTCTACAGGAAATATGAATTGTCAACTTCACCAAACGTTTTCAACAATACCACGTGGGTATTTGACACTTCTATCTGCAAGTTGCAAGGTGACATGAGTCTCCTTGCATTCTTCAAGTCCTAATTTCCTGAAAATGGATAAAGGCATAAGATTAATACTTGCACCAGAATCAATAAGTACTTTATCAAAATGAAATTTTCCTATAGTGCAAGGAACAGTAAAACTCCCCTGATCTCTTTGTTTGGTAGGCAAATGAGGTAGACTTTTCTGCAAAATCATGGAGCATTCTCCTGTGAGCATCACTGGTTCATTTCCATCAATCCTTCTCTTCTTAGTAAGCAATTCCTTGATAAATTTTGCATATGAAGGCATTTCTTGAATCACTTCTAAGAATGGAATATTGATTTGCAACTTCTTGAAGACATCCAGAAATTTTGAAAATTGTTCATCCAATTTTGTTGCTTCAATCTTCCCGGAAAAGGAATATGGAACATAAGCTTTTACTTCAGGTGATTTTTGCACAGGTTCCTCCATCTTTTGTTTTCCTTTGTCTTTGACTGGAATCTCCTCGTTTCTTGAACTTTTGACTCAGCGGTCTCAACTTCTTTGCCACTTCTCAAAACAATTGCATTCACGTTTTAGGATTTTCCTCAGGTTGCTTGGTAAGAACCAGATGGTCTATTACCAATTGTTGAGCAAGTTGATGGATTTTCCCTTGAAGATCTTGAATAATTGCATGCTGATTGTTGAGTGTGGTCTGAGTAGTTTGAATGAAAGTCTTCAACAATTCATCAGTTGAAATTTGATTTTGCTGAGGTGGAGGTGGAGGCTGAGTATTTCTTATGGGACCTTGTCTTTGAAATCCAGGTGGGGGCTTGAAAACATTTGCATCATTCTTGTAAGAAAGATTTGGATGATTACGCCATTCTGGATTGTAAGTATTTGAATATGGTCCATAATTAACTTCCAAATTTCCAACATAGTTGAGTTGCTCTCCACTTGATGATGGTGTATTGCCATGAGGACAATCATAAACTGGATGTGGTCCTGAGCACAACTCACAAGTAGCAACTTGATTAGAATTTAAAGAACTAGATGCTACAAGTTTACTCACTTGTGTAGTTAAAGCTGAAACTTGAGCGGTGAGTTGTTGCATGGATTCACTATCTTGAACAGATTCCACCTTTGATCTTGTCCTTTCACAGCTCCAGTTGTGAGCACTAGAAGCTAATTCTTCAATTAAGCACTAGCTTCATCATATGTTTTTCCCATGAGTGATCCTCCGGATGTAGCATCCACCAATGATCTCAAAGTCTCATCTAGACTGAGATAGAAATTTTCAATCAAAGATTATCCGGAAGTCCGTGATGTGGGCATTTCCTATACTGCTTCTTTGAATCTTTCCCAAGCTTCATATAATGATTCTCCATGAAACTTTGTGAAGTTGGTGATTCATTCCTTAGTCTGGCAGTTCTGGCAGGAGGGAAAAATCTCTTCAAAAATTTTGTTGTCAAGTCTGCCCATGAAGTAATTGACTCGGGTGGTTGAGAGTTGAACCATGCCAATGCTTTATCCCTTAGAGGAAAGGAAAAAGCTGCATTCTAATGGCCTCATCAGTAACACCATTAAGCTTGACAGTGTTGCAATATTGGAGGAATTTGGCAATGTGTTCATCCGGTGTTTCATTTGGATATCCTCCAAATTGATGTGATTCAACCATCTGAATCAATGCTGGTTTAAGCTCAAAATTGTTAGCTTGAACTGCAGGTCTTCTCACAGCAGGACCTTGAACAGTTGGTACAGTGTAATCCCGAAGTGCTCTAACAGGTACAGCTTGAATTTGATTGTTGTTGTGATCATTGTTTCCCTCATTGTTTCTTGGATCGTTTTCTGCCATTTCTTCTTGTCTTCTACGGTTTTCTCTCCTCTGTTGACGTAAAGTTCTTTCAATTTCTGGATCTATTGGTAGAAGATCAGCACTTCTACTTCTTTGCATATAACCTGTGAAGAGGAAAGAAAAGAATCAATTCTTGGAAAACACCTAAACTACTAGCAAAACTAAAAGTAATCTAATATTAATTTTGGTCCCCGGCAACGGCGCCAAAAACTTGATCTGAATGGGATGTGTATATAAATAATTTCAGATACTACCAGCAAGTGTACTGGGTCTTGATCAAGTAATATAGAATGAGTAGAGTATCGTTCCCACAGAGACTAAATTAACTACTAGATTGGTATTAGCTTATACTAATATTTAGGCAATCAAAGTATCAGTTAACTATAACTAATTAATCTATATATGAATGCAAATGAGAATGTGAGAAGGATATATAAGATGAATGTGGGAAGGAAAAGAATCCATCCTAATCTTTACTAATCATGCTGAATTTATATTATATGAACAATTAGGATTATGGATATTTGTAAGAAATTGTAAAGACCAAAACAAAGTTTTAGTGAACCATAAAATAATTTATTAGCTTCCGCTAGACAAATTATCAATGGAATCTAATTTATAATCATAAATCTTCCAATTCTATGATTATCTAATATCCTAAATTAACTTCTCCTAATTCCTTAGTGAGAAATTAAAATAAAATATTGCATGAAGTACATGGAACAATTTCTAAATTAAAATCAAACTTGATTGTTTCCACAAATGTTGTTTAATTTCAATTCATGAATTCCTATGAATCTCAATTCTTTTTCCAAATCATCAAAATTCTTATCAATTCAATTTCGGTTAGAAATAAAATAGATAATTAGGATTCAATACAAATATTCCATAATTCTAACAATCCTATAACATAAATTCAATAATCATTTTAGCAAAATTAGGACTTCATCACTTCCCACAAAGAGATGTTTAGCTACTCATGGATGTAGATTCAAAAATCAAATAAGAATATGTAATTGATAGCATTATAAACAAATAATTCAGATAAATGAATTGCATAAGAAAGAGAATAGATATCACCAATTCAAGTATCATAATCTTCAATTACAATTCTTGAAAGCTCCCAAATTTCTCTCACAAATCTCTATGAAAATGTTAAACTAATTCTATATGAAGTGTTCTACTTTACTGCTGCTTGTTGATGAATGTTGGAGGGGGAGAACCCCTATTTATAGGAAAAATTTCGTGCAAGACATTAAATGAAATTTGCTGTTTCACTTTGTACGCCGGCAGTTATGGATCCTATGCCGGCGGCTTACAGACGATGTATCTTCAATTTCTTCTTTGCACAGGCAGTGCACTGGCAGCTTTCAACTTCGGTTACACAGGTAGGCCGCTTCTACGCCGGCGGCTTAGATGTAGATCTAGCTGGCGTATGTGATGAGAAATGAAAGGTTCAGCCAATTTATAACGAAAGCTGCCCCAAAGCCGGCGTCTTTGACACCGGCCTAGATACTCCAACAGATTTGTCTTTTCAATTTCCTTCAAGTAAGTTTTTTCTTCATGTCGCTTCTGATTCTTGATGTACACAGCCTCAACGCCGGTGGCCTAGAAGCCAGCTTAGATTGTAACTCCTTCAAAGCTGGTGACCTTTCAACTCTGAGCTGCCGGCCTTCATTGTACGCTGGCCTATTCAACTTCTACGCCGGCAGATTTGAGGCAGCGTAAAGTTAGTTGATTCAAAGGCTGACAAAGCTGACAGTGTAAGCAGTGGCCTTGAGGGTAAGCCGTCTGAATGCCAGCGGCTTTGAATGTTGAAATGCCGGCGTATACTTCAATTTTTCCAATTTCCACTTCAAAGTTTCTTGTTTTGATTTCTTAGTCCAAATTAATCCTGAAACATGAATTTTAATCAAAACAAATATCCATTCTAGCTCTTTTGAATATCAACAAGTTGTATAAAATATGATCTTATCATTGTGTATGCAAAAATTGGTTTAAAGTTCTTTAATCTACTGTTGGTATTGCAAAAATATGGGGAAGCTTTTTATTGAGGGGAATTGAAGTTTTGAAAAGGCTTTTTTGTAACTGTTTGCCCTCATTGAAATAGAGGAGATTGTTAAAATGAATTATTTTAAATATGATTTTGATGAGAACAAAAGTTATGAAAGATTTTACAAATCACACCTCACATAACTTTGTTTCATAGAATCTGAGTATATAAATCTATGTTATGTGTATACTGCGTTTATGCTTACTAGTTTAGCACAGGCGAGGTGGTCCAGGTTTTTCAAAAGCAAGAGATAGTCGAGCCCTAAATCCAGACTCAACTAAAGGCACAAAGAAGAAAGTTTGAAGCACGACATATGTTTTCCTCACACCGACAAGCTAGTGGATATGGGACCGATGAGCTAGTCCAATGAACTAAAAGAACATAAAAGCAATAGAGGCTAAAACCAAGGTGTGACATATGAAGATCTTGGACCAACAAGTCGGAGGGACTTGAGATCGGTGAGCATGTGGATGATTAAATTCGATTGTTGCGCGCACTAATTGTTATCGTTTAACAGATGTTATCTCCATCAGGTATTTAAATTTTTGAAAACTATGAATACTCTTTACCATGGAGATTCAGACAACTTTTCGAGAGCCTTTATTTGTAAACAAACAAATCTAGTTCTCTTACTTAAGTTTCTGTTCTCTCATGCATTGTTTGTAAATCTTAAATAAGAGAGAGAAAATCATTCTAGTGCTTTGTTCTCATATTTGTAAATATGAAAAAAGCATCTAGTGGGTGAAGGAAATATTCTATTTATGCATTACTCACCTTAAGCTTGTTTTTTTTTTTTTTTTGATAAATAAAGTGGTTATGAAGTCCTCGTTGGAGGCATTTATGAATCGTGGAAAGTAGGAAGTAGGCCGAACTCCAGGCTAAAAATCTAGGCTCAAATTTTTCTATCCCCATCTCTTCATTATTCCTTATTATTATCTGCTTTTATTTCATTTATTACCATTATATTTTAAAATATGCATAAAAGGCATTTATTTGTGCATTTAGGACAAATACTCAATTCATACCCTTTTAAGTGTTCATAGTGCATTTTCAAGGAATGTATATACTATCACTTTTTGGTAATTTGGTACTTAATACTTGATTTTGGGAAAAAATACTTGTACTTTTAAATTGATTGTATTTTAACGCCTTTGTTATCTCAACATGTTGCAAAAAAAATCAAACTTTAGGCATTAAATTACCATCAGTTTAAAAATACGGGTACTTTTTTGCCTAAAATCAAACATTGAGCACCAAAATGCAAAAAAATGACAGTACAGGCACTCATCATGCATTTATCCCATTGAGGGATCATGTCGGTCATGTGCTTCTATATCTATTGTTTTCCATTCTCAAGAATGCTTCTTTGCAAATACTTCTTTATTGTGTCATTCCAGTTCTTTCCATTCTTTATATTCACATTCTCTCTCGTTATCATCTTCTTCAACTTTTTTCCTTTCCTTAGAATCACTTTAACCTTTGTTCTTCAATTTCTTCTCTATTTCCAAACCTTTTTTTGAAGATCAAAATGTCATGACACTACTACGAACTTCCATCGTCTTTGCCTACTCAAATTGTCCAAGAGTGCCAAAGGAGACTTGCTCTCCTTGATGCGGTAGTAGCAATGGCTAATGATAAACATAATTTAACACTTAATTATAGGTGCTAAAATATACTTTAATTGAGTTTTTTGACAAATAAATTATTGAAAATAGCACTTAAAATACTTGTCATTTGATTTTTAGATTTTCAACTTGTATTGGGGGATAAAAGAAAGAATTTGACCAAGTTTTTCACAAATCGGGTGTGACTTGATCAATGTTTGAATGTGTTTTATGATGGACACAAGTCACATACAATTGTGTCTTTAGCTATGTCACTAGCGCTATCCAAATTAAAAAGAAAAAATTTCCAGCTGAGAGGATGTCAAAATTGACATCATGTCATGTGGTATCCCACCTAAGTTTTTTCTAAAAATTCCAATTGCGAGAGACATCAATAGTGGCATCATTATGTCATACCTTCGTCCTACCTAGGTATTTTACACGCACATATTTAAGCTTTTTTAAAAACGAAAGTCACCTAATTTGAGAAAAGAGAGTATTTTTAGGGTTATTTTAAGCAAGTTCCAAAACCTAATCCTTTCCAATACAAAAGAAGACTACTTTCCTATTTTGAAGAATTTTACTTTCCTATTCAATAAAACACATTGTCCACTTACAAGACAACAACTTTCCTATTTTACAAGAGGGAAATCATCAATTTCAAGCATGGAGAAGCTCAATAATAAAAAAGGTTAGGAATTTTCAAGCACGTATCCAAGAATTACAAATTTCACTTCAAAAATTCTAGCAAGTCAAGATTCTAGGCTTCATCATCTTTGTAAGATTTCTTTGTTTCAGATGATTAATTATGTTGTTTTGATGTTCAATTTTTCTCCTTGTGTTCATATTGTTAATATTATGGAGGAGTAAAACTCTTGTATAGATTTTAATGAACCTTGGGTTTTTCATTTGATTTATTCTTATAGTTTTTAGACATTGATTAATTTTTCTTGAATCTAATTATGTTACTCCTATTGTTATCTTGAAATGATAGTGTACAATATTAATTCTTAATTATATTGCAATCAAATTAATTGATGAATTACTTTAGTGAATAGATTTATATAATAAAAGGAAGTTGCATGTAATCCTATATGTAGGATAACATAAATCTCTGCATTATTCAAATCTAATATTCAAGGGGGTTTAACTAGAAAAGCATTTTGGTTAGTCAACCTAGAATTAGAATTTGACATTCTTAATAGAAATATCGAATTACAATAGGAATTACTTATCATTAAAAAATAATCACAATTGGAGCTAAAATTATCTTTTGCGAAATTGCATGAATACCTAGCAAGGATTCAAAATCTAAATGTTTCTTGCAAATCGGTAAACCTTAATTAAAATCTTGGTTTGTGATTGTGATTTTGTTTTAGTTAGGTACTTTTTAAACTTGATTTTTATTGGCTAGACCTTAGGATAAGGTAGGTATTAATAATCTCTTATCTTAGTAGGATGATACTTATGCTTAATCCATATACTATATGTATCGATAGGTGCACTTGTCTTAATGATCATGATTGTAATTAAGTATAAGATTTTATCTTGTTATTGAGTTGCTATAATTGTGATAATCTCTATTTAGTTGAAGACTGGATTCGTGGCATTTGACAATTGGTTTTAGATACACATCCGTGTGGTAACCTTAGACAAGAATATTTTCCTCGATGATGGCAAAGAGAGGTGACTAGCAATAGGACTGTAAATGAGATGAGACAGCTCGCGAGCTACTCGAGTTCGACTTGGCAAAAGCTCAAATTCGACTCGTTTACAATGAGTTGAGATCAATTTCAAGCTACTTGAGTAGCTATCGAGTTCGAGTTCAAGTTTTAAAATACTTGGCTCATTGAGCTTGCGAGCTTAATCGAGTTTAATTGAGTATTAAATTGAGTTGAGTCGAGTTCAAGTTTATCTAGTATTAAATACTATTGATAGTTAAATCAATATTTAAAAGAATAATCGAGCTTAATTGAGTCGAGTTCGAGCTTAAAAATCAAAACTTGATCGAGTTCGAATTCAATTTTTGAGTTTTTAATTCAAGTTTCGAGTTTTTCATTCGAGTTGAGTTTAAGCTTAGTACTGTATCAACTCCGCTCAACTCGTTTACAGCCCTAACTAGCAGTGTCCCCTCATAAAGAAGTAAATGTAGGGCTTTACCAACCTAATTTAGACAAGTGGAAGAGCACTATCCCTAATACAAAGATTAGGTCATGTGTTGACTGTTTCATTCATCCTCGACGGTATTTGAGTAGCATCAAGACAATTAAAGGGTCCTTTTTTTTAGTGGGCATCAATTATATCTCTACATCAAGCAGTGGGAGTACAATCTCTATCTATCATTTACGTGGTTTTAGAAGGTATTCCACTATCACCATCTAGGGTACTTGACGTAGCTTGTGTCAAACGGTTAGGACTTCCGGTAGCATTTAAGGCATTGTGTGAGGGGTTATAGTTGAGAGAGACTCTACAATTGCTCCGGCATTATTATATGATAAAGGAATGTCAGGAAAGGAGGTGTTATCTCACCAACTAACCTAAGAAATAGTTACTCGCCAACTTGGACTTGTTGGTGAGGAACTGGAGGAATTAATTCTTCATTGTTTAATAATTCCAAAAGATATTTAATTTTAGATGGGTGGGTAAAACTAATTTGCACCTAGAATGTACCATAGATGTTAAAGCTGCTAAGTAGATAGACTTGCTCTTTTCATTACGACGAAGTCAACCCCTGGATGCATAGAAGGTGGTTTTAAAGTACCATAAGGGATGTACATTACATAATGAATTTTGTCACAAGAAACCATCTTTTGCTTTCATTGTACTTAGGGGAAGGGGATGTCTTCCCAATGCGTGTTCTATGTGGTTCCTATTGAGGCCGTTCCTAGTGCAATCCAACGTTGATTTTTCCGTTATTATAGGGTCTTTTTGTTTTGCTTTTTTTGACAGATACTAACACTTATTTTAAAAAAAATTTCTAATAAACTATTTATCAAGAAGTAGATATATATATAAAAAGTTGTCAGTTCTTATCAAAAGATCAAATAGATCAAACATAGGTAAAATATAAATATAAATCAAACATATTTACACATATCATTTTGATACAGATACAGATTAAAAATAGACCATCCAAACAAACCTTATATATGTATATATATTTTACAAGGAAGAAACATAATGTGAATCCTACGAGCAATTGGCTAAAGTAGGCCATTGACAAGGTTAGGCCGGTAAAAAGAGCTTAAAACCCCTTAGCTAAAGGAAAAAGGGATCAAGATTGTAGAGGTTTCCAAACATCAATTGAAAAAGCTATTGATGATCTCCGTTGAAAGCTAAAGATTTTCTGAAAGTAACAGAAAAGAAGCTTTGCATTGAGGCTTTCTTGGTGGGTGTGACCTTCATAGCTTGTTTAGAATCGAAGCAGATTGTGATGAGTGTCAAGACATTATTGATTAACTATCTAAAACAGCTTATAAACAACATGGAAGGACTTAAAGTATATTCAAGAATGGTATAATAAAGGATGAAAGAAGAAGTTCTTCAAAGATTAAGGATTCGGGAAAACAAAAACAATTCATGAAGGAGTTAAAACTTGTCCATATCATCAAGATCAACATAGGAATGGACTAGAACCTTGAAGCGGATAAACAAGTGGATAAGTGGGCCTAGGCCGACTCAAAGCTGTCGGCCTACAATAGCAAAGCCATCAGCTTAGTGCCGACTTACTTAAAAATGCCACCAGCTTGTTTTTAGTTCATACAAGCTTTGTTTAGTTTGTGTTTAAGGTTTGTTTAGGAGTATTTTATGTAATTTCCTTTGTTTGTTTCATTAAAAAGTTTATATAAAGACTTTTGGTGGTAGGAGCAAATTAGATTATCTTTGAATACTTTTTGAGTGAGAAACCTTTGTGTTTGATAGAGTCACCTCTTGTATTGCATTTGATTGCAATGTTTTATGAATATTGAGAGTCTTTAGCTTCTTTATTCATTATGTTGATTGAATCTTGGATTCTTTTGACTAATGATTGGTTTTGTAATTTGTGGAACCTATCGGATTACGATTCTTGTTACAATCCAGTTTGATTTTTGTCATTCATGAGTCATATTGAATTACGATTTCATCCATATCTTTATGATTTCTCAATTTGTTTTATTTTGAAAAACCCTAAAAAGAATGAAGAACACTAATTCTTAAATGAAAGAATTTTCTGACCCTCTTAGATTCATATCAGGATGAGCTGCCAAGTTCGTTTCCTTTAAAAATGTATCACGAGGATGAGGCTCTAAGTGAGCACTCCCAATTAAATTGGGAGGAGAGAACTTTTGATCATACTCGCTAACACCCACAACTCAGTTGGGAGCTATTGTCCCATTACTTATTACCTTGGGATATGGAGTCAATAGGTCAATATGGAGACATTCCCTACCCTATCTATCTCAATTTTCTTTTCCTTTATGAATTCTTCAACCATTTAAAATACAAAAAAAAAAAAGAAAAACAAAACAAAACAAAATTATTTTTGTGAAATTGATGTAATTTTGTACATATTATTATTATTTGATTGATAATTGCATCCAAACTTGTAAATCTTAATAAATCTGACTGATTTTGTACATATCTTAGATAATACCAAATTTTAGGATATTAAGGAATGAATCATAATTAGAAAGTTAAAGGTAGTAACCATTTGATTTTAATAAGATAGCCCTCGGACTTAGCAATTTCTTGCTTTTTTTTAAAATGATTATTTTGTAAATTAGTATCACAATTAGGATCAACCTACCTATTGGTCCTAATTTATTTTTTCTCAACTGTAGTTGGATGGCAACTCCAAATTTTTCAAAAAGTAAAATTTCTTTTAATTCTTAATAAAAGATTTATATATAATGGTTTAGGGTTTTATGAAAATGAAATTAAAAGAAATTGAATCAGAAATCAAAATTTAGGCTCGATAGTGATCAAAATGTAACACATGCTTCGAGACATTTCCTACCCTATCTATCTCAATTTTCTTTTCCTTTAAGAAATAATTCATTTTATATTACAATTATAGTATATTATTTTTATTAATAAGTGCATTATTATATCTAGAAAAAAAAAAGGAAAAAAAATGCATTACTATACTTTTTTATATTTAATAAGAGAGACTTAAACTTTTCTAGGAACTAATTATAGTTGTTCCATATACTTCATAAAATGAAAAAAGGAATATATATTTTTAATTTTTTTATCACATATTATAATTTTAAATATTAATAAATAAAAAATAAAATAAATTATAAAATTGCATAGGTTTTGTTATCAATAAAACTATATCACAAAAAATATTTATACAAAAAATTATAATAAAAAAGAAATGAATAACATAATATAAAAATAAGTATTCAATAATTTTGTTTATGGTAAATCATAAATACATTTGTTTATTTTTTATTTCATGTGTCCTTAGACTTTTTATCATTGAAATTGAGTCGTTACACCCTTAAACCTTTAGGAAAAAAGAATTGCTTTTAGGCTGTGCTTGCTTGGCTACAATCCATTGCACCTTTTCCATTGTTTCCACCTCGAACCAACTTTAACCTATTGACTCCATATCCCAAGGTTAAGTAATGGGACAATAGCTCCCAATTGAGTTGTGGGTGTTAGCGAATATGATCAAAAGTTCTCTCCTCCCAATTTAATTGGAAGTGCTCACTTGGAGCCTCATCCTCGTGATACACTTTTAAAGGAAACGAACTTAGCGGCTCATCTTGATATAAATCCAAGGGGGTCAGAAATTTCTTTCATTTAAGAATTAGTGTTTTTCATTATTTTTAGGGTTTTTCAAAATAAAACAAATTGAGAAATCATAAAGATATGGATGAAATCATAATTCGATATGGCTCACGAATCATGAAAATCAAACTGGATTGTAACAAGAATCATAATCCGATAGATTCCACAAATTACAAAACCAATCATTGGTCAAAAGAATCTAAGATTCAATCAACAGAATGAATAAAGAAGCTAGAAACTCTCAATATTCATAAAACATTGCAATCAAATGCAATACAAGAGGAGACTCTATCAAACACAAAGGTTTTTTCACTCAAAAAGTATTAAAGATAATCTAATCTGCTCCTACCACCAAAAGTCTTTATATAAAATTAATATATGGTGGCAGCATACATCCCATTTTTCTTTAATCAAGCTTAAAAGTATGTATATATTTTAATACGTGATAAAAATAAAATATTCTGTTAAACCAAAAAATTTCATGTTTTGATGCAATTATCAATTTCACAAAAATATTTTTGATAAAATTATAAAAAATATGTACGTATGTGTTTATTATAAAATCAGATCATGTTGACCGTAAAGATTTAGGAGGATTATCTTATTTGCTTTATCAAATTCAATAAAGAAAATGGAAGAGCAAACAGGGTAGGGAGTGGGGGAGGGTTTAGAAGCAATAAGCTCCTCCTCTATCATCTTCTTTCTTATTATTCTAACTTTTTAATACTCATATCATTTGAGAATTTTGTTTTAAAATTATACTCAAGCAATAAGTCAGTTAAAAAACAAAATAAAATAAGTACTAAAGTTAGTAGACAATTACTAAGTTAAATTATATGTTACCTTAGGTAGCAAAATGTTAGATAAGTTGATAATGACTACATTAATTTAAGTGGACATTGAGTGTATTCGACAAACTTCATCTCATACACTATCACAATCTTTAATGGTCACTTATCGCTAATGGAGATGTGTGAAGATGGAAAGCAACTTTAAAATGGAAAACACACTTAAGTATAATAATCAACCAAAACTTTGGCATTTGATTTTGAATTCTACTAGTGGCAAATTAAGAAGTTCACTGGAAATCCTCTAAATTAAGATTTGTTTGGACTAACAAGAAATTAAATGGCTGAAGAATTCATAAAGGAAAAGAAAATTGAGATAGATAGGATAGGAAATGTCTCGGAGCATGTGTTACATTTTGATCACTATCGAGCCTAGTTTTGATTTTCGATTCAATTTCTTTAATTTCATTTCATTAACCCTAAATCATTATACATAAATCTTTGATTAAAAATTAAAAGAAATTTTACTTTTTGAAAAATTTGGAGTTACCGCCCAACTAAAATCGAGAAAAAATAAATTAGGACCAATGGGTAGGTTGATCCTAATTGTGCTACTAATCTACAGAAAACATTTAAAAAAAAAAAGCAAGAAATTGCTAGTCTGAGGGCTATCTTATTAAAATCAAATGGTTATTACCTTTAGTTTTATAATTATAATTCATTCCTTAATATCCTAAAATTTTCTATTATCTAAGATATGTACAAAATCAGTCAGATTTATTAAGATTTACAAGTTTAGATGCAATTATCAATCATAATAATAATATGTACAAAATTACATTTTTTTTTGTATTTTAAGTTGTCCATTAGGTGCCTACATATCCGCTAGGCAGGATGAGACGATACGTAACTCTTTCATTAATGGAAACTTTAGCTTGTTGGTAGTTTTTAAATTTTTGAAATCTTATCACTTTAAGTTTATTAAATTTGCAAAAATTAACTTTTTAGTATGAACTCTAAATCTATCAATTTAATTTTTTTTTTTGTAATTTTATGAAAATTGAACTTTTCTAAGTGATAAAAATTTTCAAGATATCATAATCACATATCACATAAGTCATAGGCCATATACCATTCAAATCAAGATTATAAAGGTAATCAAGACAATACTAAACATATACTATCATGGTACAATTAATGCTTATGTGTCACATGATTAATATTACATTCTTACAAGTGATATTATGACGAAATCTTAATTCATCTAATTTCATAAACATACACATGCTATACTATTACATGCCATGGTAAAGATCAAATAATATAAAAAAAAATCACATTATTCGAAAATTGGAAAAATTATCATTTTGCAAAAACTAAAAAAAAAAATTCAATTTGATATTTGCAAAAATCACACACTATCATAAAAAGACTACTATTCGTCAAATTATTATTATGGCAAAAGAAAAGCAATTCCATATATTAATTTATCATTATTACTAACTGCTACATACTATTTTTAGATTTGTAATAAAATATCACACGTGCACATAAAACTAGTTTTATCATTATTTTTATCATACTATGGTAATTATTACTATTTTTTTTCTATTTCTATTTTCCTACTTTTATTGTTATATTATTAATATTATTGCAATTGTTGTTGTTGTTTAATAAAATAGAAAAAAAAAAAAAGGAAAATAGACAAGAAGGCTTACCTGAATAGAGGCAGCGTTAACAAAATAAGGGAGGTGATTTGGATCGGGTTGCGGGTGATAGTCAGGGCGCAAAGTGGGTATTGATAGCTGGGGGCGGCACAACCAACGGGAGAGTGCTGGACTGCCACTGCAAGAGGTGGCAAAAACTCTAATGTTGATGGTTTGTCTCGAGGAAGGCTGCGAAGTGATGTTTTGCAGCTATGGGTCACGGTGGCGGTGGTGCTCCAAGTCGTCTTTCGTTTGGGCTTTGCCAGAGTGATTTAAACCCACAAACCTACAAATTTTGACCCTCTGAACTTTCTATGAGATCTAATTTGCTCAATTTTCCCTACAAAATCATGAATTGAAAGAGTAGAACTCCAAACCCTAGTTCATAATTAAGAAGACAAATTTAAGAATTTAAGTGAATTGAGAGCAAATCGTGCTTGGATTAGGTTGTTTATGTCTTATTTATATTGCTAGGGTTTCGATTTTGGCCTTAGAACTTACCAATTTTATCAATCGCAAATTTAGGGTTCTTGAGTTGATTTTAGCATGAATTTTATGAATTTATCGATTGAAGGATAACTTTTCTAATTAAACTAGCTATATGATGTGTTAGGAAGCTCCCTATACCTTTTAACTTGCCTAAACAATTCAAATTTGATATGGATTGTGACTTTTTAGAAAAATAGAATATTGACTTTTCCTAATTTTCTCTTTTTGACTTAACTCACTAAAACCTTAATTTTTTTTTTTTTTGGCCGCAACACTAAAAACCCTAATTTAATCTGCAAGTTTGTATCAATAGAAAATATTCCGTGTCTAATTTGCAATTTCAACCATTAATTTAGTGAAATTGCAAGCTAAAATGGATAAAAAATGGTGCTAAATTGAAAGGATTGAGTTGTTCATGTGTGCTTGAGAAAGAAGATGAAGTTGGTTGGCTGACGTCGGTGCTCATGTGGTCCAACTAGATTTCGCCAAGTGTTACTTTTACTTAAAATATAAAAGCTCCTCCATACTGTTGTGTGGAATTAAACCTACGACCATTTGCTTACAATGCGTATATCTTACAAATAAGCCATTGGCTTTTGTCTTGTCAACATATGCTATTTAAAGTTTACAACTCAGGCTTATTCAAATTAATAATTTAATTAAATGAATTATAAATTAAATATATGATGAAAACTATATTATATTAAAACCGAATAATTTTCTATGGCCTATGAAATTAAATTTTCATGTCATTTTTGTTCCTTAAAACATCAAAATATGAAATTTTTGGTTTAACATAACATTTTATTTTTATCACGTATTAAAATATATACATATTTTTAAGCTTGATTAAAGAAAAATGGGATGTATGCCGCCACCATATATTAAGCTGCACCTTCCATCACTTATGTTTCATTTTTATTGTCTGTCTAACATCTAAGCTAGCTAAGATAACCAAATCATACAACCTCGCAACAGAGAAAATACGGGGCTACCAGATGGGTGGTTCTGACGAGCATAGGATGCTAGAGGTCGTGCTCTTTAAATTTCTAAGAATACCAAATGTTCAAGATTGATTGCCAAAAATTCAAGCTTATTTAAATAAACACCGTCAAAAATTCGTGATAAGCATTAATTTCATCTAAAACTTTTGTAATTAGAAAAGTATCACTAATTTTAGGTACTTCCTTCCTTTGCTGCCATATTGGTGCCGAAATCGTCTGTCATTTTGCATTATTAAATCAGGTTGTTTCAAGCTTTTTCTTTTTTTCTTTCTTATTGATGAGCTGATGTAATGTTAAGGATTTGCAGAATAATAGTACAATTATGTGAAATTGAAGTTATTTTTATGAAATTATTGGAGTTATTATACTAATTATTATATAAATAACCGTAAATTAAGCATATATTGGCTAAATGGGCAACTAGTAGTTAATTTAGTTGTAGATATTTACATAACATGAAACTAATGTTTGATTTTATACATCTGCTACTCATTCTATATCATAGTAAAATTGTGGTAACCTTTTGGATATTGAGTTTAATACGAAAATTAATGCCATTACGATAATTTAAGATTAAAAAGTATTTACAAGGGTATTCATGTAATTTTCCAAGGATGGCAGGTTGCTGTCTTAATATATTTGCACAGTCCTTGTCAAGATGATTATGTTTATGTGGATGTAAAGAACGTTAAGATCGGATCCAAAGCGATGAATTTATGGTTGTCACTGCGAGTAGTTGGTAGCATAAAATTAATAATTAATAATGACAGATTATAATTCAAATATATCCTATCGTGTTTCCATATAAATTCCGTGAAGATTGTATGGTCCTGTTTTTCAATCTGACGAGAACAGTTTTGTTACTATTTAATAGCTCACACTATATCTATAGATGGGAAGAAAACCATCCGAATCGAATCAATCCGTAATCGAACCAAACAAAAAAATGATTTTTCAACAATTTGGTTTAAAATTTTTTCAATCCGAACCAATCTGTAAATTTATGGTTTTATTTTAAAGATAAACCAAATTAATCTATAAAACCGAACTAAATTGTTTTAGAAAAATTTTAGTAATATTTTACCTATAAGTTATAACTATAGATTTTTTATGATAATTGATTAAAGGTAAAATATGTTCATATGATTTCATTTGATATTTATTATGTGATGAATATTGATTAAAATCAACTTGTTCATTTTTTTAAATTTTTTTTAGGCTCATGATATATAAATTTTTGTTGATGATGAACTATTATTTTTTAAATATTTTTTTAATTTTATGAAGTATGAAATTTATTTATTTAGTTATAAACTCTTATTATGTATTATTTATTTAATGTATTTTGTCAGCGGATCATTTTATTTGTTGATGAACTTTGCTAATAGATGATTTTTTTTGCTAAATTTAATGGTAGATGATTGACTTAATGATTCTTAAAAATTATAAATTACGACTTACTGTGTATTGGTTAGTGAATGTATTTTATCAGTGGATAACTGATTTTATAGAGAATTATATGTTAAATGTATGATGAATTCAAAAGTATTTTATCGTGGTTTATAATATAAACTTTGTAAAATGATATAAATGTTTAAGTATCTATACAACTGTAGAAAAAAAGAGAACAAAGAAAATTTTTAGATAAAATTTTGATTTAATCCATAATCCAAACCAAACCAAATTGTTATTTAATAGTTTAAAAATTTTCTAATTTGAGCTAAATTGTTACTTAATGGTTTGGTTTGGGATGGAAAAGAAAAAATCGAACCGTAAATTGTGGTTTGGTTTGGTTTTAGGAAAAATTGAACCAAATCATTCCGTGTCCACCATATTCAACCATAATTGAATCACTAAAATAATTAATATTCTAATTATTATATTTATTTTAAAGGTTAGATGGTTAATTGAAACCGTAGAGGCTTCCTAAATTCTATAGCTGCATATCTATAAATGATAGGTGACTAAGAACAAGTTTAGTAGTAGGATAGCTTTTAACCCAGGTGAGTGTTAGATATATTAAAGTGAATAATTATCGATGGTGCTTGAAATTCATGTGTTTGATGGTTGATTGTAGTTATAGGTCTGGAATGATTCTACTTTAAGTCAATTTCTAAACGAGATTGTATGATATGTTTTGACTATTTAGATGTTTGGTAATGATGTTGTATTAGCTCTTGCTTTGTTATACATTCATAATATATTACCAGCAGACCTGCCCCTATTTTATAGAGATGGGCATGAATTGATTTGGTTTGATTTTTAGTAAAATAGATCCAAATCATAACTTATGATTTTTTTTTTTTTTTTTTACATTTCAAACCAAATCATTGAATACTAATTTGGTTGGAATTAAAAAATTCACAAACCATTTAATCATGGCTAGGTTCAGTTTGGTTCTGAAATAACCATGAAATTCCCAATTTATATTCTATATGTGTGTTAATAAATTTATACATACTTTTGATATGTATTGAATATGATTTTTTTTTCATGATGAATTATGTGTTTTATTATTATGTTAAAATATTGAAATATTCTAGAATTTATTAAATATTTAGTTCATAAAATTTTAATTGTATTCATATGTGTAATTTATGATTTGAATGTGTTGAATTAAGTGGAGGAATGCATGTAACTAAGTCCTTATGTAGCAGAATTTTTAGGCAAAAAAAAATAATAATAAAGCTATTAAACACTCATTAAGGCCTTAAGACAATGTCATTAAGTAACAAAAGGTTAAGTCATTAATTGCCTTAATTACAAATGCCTTAAAAGTCAAACAAGTAGATAATATCTACTCTTCAAACTTAAATTTTCGGGCAAAATTTTAGACCTTAGCCAAACCATTTCTCCAAGCTTCAAAACACCTCTTAACCCTCTCAAAAGCTCCTCCAAGGTGGTATAAGATTAAGCCCTTCATTTTCCATCACTTTTACCACCAAAAGATTGCTAGAGGACCATTAAACTAAAGCCTAAAGTTCTATTGGTGAGTTTGTCTTTCATGTCTTAATCTTATGCATATATGTGATTTCTTGATAATAGGGTGCTTATGCTAAATATGAGAAATGATGTGTTCTATATGTTAATGGTAGTTTAATTAGTATATTAAGGATACAAGAACTTATAGTATATGTTTTATGTGTAGCAAGAAGTATGGGTGTTGTTGAATTTGGGAAGAAGATAATTTGGGTAGTTGAAGTGTGGATTTGGTGTTTGAAGTATGATAAGTATTAGAAGTGTTTGAAGTGTTGTATGAAGTTTGCATAAGTTTAGACATGTTAGGAGTTGAGAAAAGTTGTTTTTTTTTTTTTTCAAGTTAAAAGTGTTAAAGTTTGAAAAATTTCGTATAACTATCACTACACCTGTCAAAACACCCCGTTGCCAAGGGTGTAGTGCTCTCGGATAAAAAATTTCATTTTCCCTGAGTTGAAACTGCCTCCAAAACACCCCGTTGCCAAGGGTGTAGCGCTCGTGGATTTTCTTCCCCTGTTGCGATGCTGTCTTGTAAATTAGCCATAACTTTTTCACTCGACCTCCGATTGAGGTGATTCAAGTGGCGTTGGAAAGATAAAAAAGAGATCTACAACTTTTATATTTTAAGTTTTCACAAATTTTAAACTTAACAATGCTTAAATTTTGATTCTTTCCCGATGCTACTCTTTCCAAAACAATGTTAAAAGCTTATATTGGTTTACTAAATGTGTTTCAACTTATGAAATGAATCTTTTTGAGTTAAAATGAAATAAATTAATGATATATGATATGTAATGATGATCGAGTAATATAATTAAGCATGATTTAAGGATATTTGTATGATTTAATAAATTATTGATTATCTTTACTTGTTTTAGGATCTTGTGATAACTTATTTGAATGTATTTGTATGGTTATGTATGAGATTAGTTGAAATGAGTTTAAACTAAGTGTGAATTGTGATAATTCTTGTTGAACAGTTATTGATCCTCGCTTGGCCACCCCCATTAATTCCCAAGCTAATACAGGTACGCAGTAACTTGCTTGTATGCTTGTTAGGATAGGCATACTTAAATTTGATATAAGTTCTAAATGACTTAAGTATTGCTTGAATTGCTTGTGTTTTCACCGTTAAATCCGGTTCGAGGAGCGGTAACTTATCATGATGCAATGATAGGTTAGTGTAGACGCTTAGGCCAATAGTCATGATGCAATGACTAGGCTCGGCGGATAATCGATAGGAATGTATAACTGAGCAACATTTACTTACTCTTGAGAGGAAATAATATAATCTAATTCAATGTTTATGGGAGCATGTGAATTGCTTTATATTATGGATTGAGTTAAGTGAAGCTGAGTAACGGCTATATAACCTGGATGAGATTATTATTTGCAATGTAACGTTATCTAGGAGATATAGGTATTCGGGCTACCTATATCAACCCCCTGAGCGTTGTGAGCATTACTCAGGACCCCCAGATATCCTCAGCTTGTCCCGGAGTTTGAATACTCCAGTGTTGATTTGTTTAAGAAATATTAAAGAAAGATAATGAAGCAATTGTTTTTGCATTGCATTAGTATAGGTGTGTATGGCTTCGCTTTTGTTTGTGTTGCTGTGTACTGGGCCTCTGGCTCACTTTTGCTATTTTCAGGTGTTGATGATGATTGTTATGATGATATGGGATTCGGGTCAGATTGGGAGAAGTTTATGGACGAGTGGGATGAGTAGGACCCTGTGGCGAGAAGTTTTTGAAGAAAGTTTTATTTCATGTGTTCGTTTAACAAATGTATTTTGTATTTTGGAATAGAGGCTTGTTAGTTAAGCCTGGGTTGTATTAAAAGACTTAAAGTCTATTTTCTTCATTTTGTGAGACTTATGTATATTTTGTTGTGTCCTATGCTGGACACAAGGATGTAAATATTTCCTTAAACTATTTTATGTAAATAGATTACTCAAGTGAGTAATCCTTTTGTAAAAGCTTTTATAACAAGTTTTAGTAGTTTTAAACAAACAATTCACATAACTGTAGATTAGGACAACCTTCCATATAATACGAAAGTATTATATGTGGTTGGGGACTTAACTTGCTAAGTCTTAAGGATTAGCAGGTCGGGTCTTTACAGTTGGTATCAGAGCCTGTTTATGTAAAATTGTTTGTTTAAAAATAGGAGACTTGACCTTAGATACGGTGAGATTAGCATGGCTTGAGTCTAGGATTTGCTTGAATGGTGTGTTATGCTTGAATGTTGTTTTATTTTTAATATTAACTAAATTCAAGATTAATCTGACATTGCATTAATTATCATATGTCATGTGTATATTGTATGTCATTTAAAGATGGATAGGTCAAGGAGAATCACTAGACAGACTTCAGATCGGGAGAATATGCCTCCTCCTCAGTATACTGCTTCAGCATCTACTTCTACTATCCAGCTTCGACTTCGACTCCATCACCAGCTTCAGCCTCTACTACCCAGGATCCTCCACAACCACAAGCGCCACCTCAAATGCCTCCTCCGATGCCTCCATATCCTCCTATGCCTCAGATGCCAGTAGGAGATACAAGTACTATGTTCAATTTGTTCCGGGATATGTTTGCAATGGTTCAACAGTATCAACAAATGATGTATCAACAACAACAACAATTCATGCAACAATATAATCCATCAAATGTGAGGCAAGAACCTAATGTACAAGTAGGAGACCGATATGATCAAGTGAAGCTGCATGACTTTGTCAAGCTAGTACCTGAGTTTGATGGTATTACCATGGATCCAATTAAAGCTGAAGGATGGATAATAGAACTTGAGAAAGCTTTTGCTGCTTGCCAAGTACCCGATGATAGAAAAGTTGATTTGGCGATTTATATGATGAAGCAAGATGCATATAATTGGTGGATGCTGAATAGTGAAGGATTTGCAAGACCAATTCTCTGGAATACATTCAAAGATGCTTTCTTCTTGAAATATATTCCATCGACCGTGAGGGAACAAATGATTTCTAAATGGTTGAGTTTGAGACAAGGGAATATGAAAGTGGATGAGTATTATGCGGAGTTTTGCAGGTTGCTAAGGTTTGCGGGAACGAACTACAACGACGAAAGAATGAAAGTTCAAAAATTCCAAGATGGGTTGAATATGGAATTGAAGAGTGAAGTTAAGAAGTTTCAACTTACGACCTTATCAGAATCTGTAGTGAAGGCAAGACTGTTAGAGCAACTATCAGATGATAATAAGGTTCAAGGAGATAGAAGAGCTACTTTTCTGGGAAAGAGATCTACAACTTCATACACTCCTTATCCAAGATATGACAGTATTGATAAAGGTAAAAGACCATATTTGGGAAAGAAGCCTAGTTCGGGACAATTTGTGAAGACTTCTATGTCTTCTACTCCTCTTGACAAGAGGTGTACTAGATGCTTTGGACCCCATGATTTAGCTCAGTGTAAATGGGCTCCAGGAGCATGTTTTGCATGTGGAAATATAGGTCATCGAGCTTCTGATTGTAAAGATCCAAAGTTGAAGCCTATATTCTGTGCATATTGTAAACAGAGAGGACATCATGTGATGAATTGTAAGGAGAAGCCTAGAACCGATGGTCCTAATGTAGGAAAAGGAACAACTGCTGCTAGAGTGTTTGCCCTACAACAGTATGAGAAAGCTCCTTCAGTGGATACATTAGCAGGTACCATAAAGATTGCAAATCATACTGCATATGCATTGATAGATACGGGTGCTACTCATGCGTGTTTAGCTGAAAGCTTTGTGAATGAGTGTGGTTTGTATTCTGAAGTGTTGCTTGATAGAATGATGAGTGTTAATACTACTCTTGGGGTGCAAACTAAGAAACCATGTGTTTGTAGAAATGTTGATGTTGTGATTTCTAATATAAACATGCCCATTGATATGCTGGTTTTGCCTTTAACTGATTTTGATGCTATTTTGGGAATGAATTGGTTAAATCTGTATAAGGCTACCATAGATTGTAAGAGGGCGGAAGTGAGTTTTGAGTTGAAGAGTGGAAGAGTGACACATGTCTTGGAGAGAAAAAGACCGACTTGTATGTATACTATGGAGTTATGGGAGAAGAGTAGTGAAGAGATTGGAGTGGATATGGTGTCAGTGGTGAAAGAGTTTGTTGATGTTTTTCCTGAAGAATTACCGGGGTTGCCGCCTGATAGGGAAATTGAGTTTGGAATTGATTTGATACCAGGAACAACACCAATATCTAAAGCTCCATACCGAATGGCTCCTGCAGAATTGAGAGAATTGAAAAGCCAGTTAGAAGAGTTGCAGACATTAGGATTTATTCGCCCGAGTATTTCTCCTTGGGGTGCTCCAGTATTATTTGTGAAGAAGAAAGATGGAAGCTTAAGAATGTGTATAGATTATAGAGAGCTAAATCAGGTGACAATTAAGAACAAGTATCCACTTCCCCGAATTGATGATTTATTTGACCAGTTGAGAGATGCTGCAGTGTTCTCCAAGATAGATTTAAGATCTGGATACCATCAACTCAAGATTAAACAACAAGATATTCCCAAGACGGCTTTCAGAACGCGATATGGACATTTTGAGTTCTTGGTTATGTCTTTTGGTTTGACAAATGCCCCTGCTGCATTTATGGATTTAATGAACAGAGTATTTAAAGATTATCTGGATTGGTTTGTCATTGTTTTTATTGATGACATACTGGTATATTCAAGAAGTGTAGAGGAGCATGAACAACACTTGAAGCTAGTTCTTCAAAGGCTAAGGGAAAGGAAGCTTTATGCCAAATTTAGTAAATGCAAGTTTTGGTTGAAAGAAGTGGCATTCCTTGGTCTTAATTAAAATATAATATAAAAACGAAGGAAGGAAATATCTGTGGATTCGGAAAAGATTGGAGCTATTTTGGATTGGCCACAACCTACAAATGTTACTGAGGTACGTAGTTTTCTGGGTTTAGCAGGCTACTATCGAAGATTTGTACAAGGATTTTCAAAGATTGCTTCTTCATTGACAAAGTTGACTAGAAAGCATGTGAAGTTTACTTGGAATGAAGATTGTGAGAAGAGTTTTCAAGAGTTGAAACAGAGGTTAGTATCTGCACCTGTTTTAGCACTTCCAGTTAGCGGGAAGGAGTTCGTTGTGTATAGTGATGCATCTATACAAGGATTAGGATGTGTTTTGATGCAAGATAACCGAGTAATAGCTTATGCTTCAAGACAATTGAAACTCCATGAAAGGAATTATCCAGTTCATGATTTGGAGCTTGCTGCAGTGATACTAGCATTGAAGCTTTGGAGACATCACTTATTTGGTGAGAAGTGCAAAATCTTTACCGATCACAAAAGCTTGAAATATATCTTCACTCAAAGAGAATTGAATATGCGCCAAAGAAGATGGCTTGAGCTAATAAAGGATTATGATCTTGAAATTCTTTATCATCCGGGAAAGGCAAATAGTGTGGCAGATGCATTGAGTAGGAAAAAGCAAATGAATATGGTTACCATGGTTACAAATCAAAGAGAGTTGCAAGATGATCTCCGAAAATTGAATGTTGAAGTTACTATGGAAAAAGTTGAGATTATGTTGGCAAGTTTAACTCTACAACCTACCTATTGGAACAAATTAAACAAGGACAACAAGAAGAACCAGAAAGCCAAAGTTTAAGAAGCGACATAAAAGAAGGAAAGAAGAAGGACATGAGAATTGATGATGAAGGTGTGATCAGATTCAGAGACAGAATTTATGTGCCAGTAATTTATGAATTGAGAAAACAAATTTTGAAGGAAGCTCATTCTTCTACTTATTCGATTCATCCAGGAAATACCAAGATGTACCGTGATTTGAAGCAACATTTCTGGTGGGAAGGTATGAAAAAGGATATTGCAGAGTATGTATCTAAGTGTCTGACATGTCAACAAGTGAAGATTGAACATCAGAGGCCTGGTGGAGAGTTACAACCTTTGAGAATTCCAGAGTGGAAATGGGATGAAATCACTATGGATTTTGTTACAGCTTTGCCCAGGACGATGGCTAGAAATGAGATGGTTTGGGTTATTATTGATAGGCTAACTAAATCAGCACATTTTATTCCTTTGAGGATCGGATATTTTGAGGATCGGATATTCGGTTGAAAAGTTAGCACAAATTTACATTAGAGAGGTAGTAAAACTCCATGGAGTGCCGGTGACTATTACTTCAGATAGAGATACTAGATTTGTGAGTAGATTCTGGACAAGTTTACATGAAGCACTTGGGACTAAATTGCAGTTCAGTACAGCATTTCATCCTCAAACAGACGGGCAATCAGAACGAACAATTCAAATTCTAGAGGATATGCTTAGATCTTGTGCTTTGGATTTTGGAAGGAATTGGGATGAACACTTGTCACTAGTTGAATTTGCATATAATAACAGTTACCAATCGGCGATACAGATGGCTCCATATGAAGCGTTGTATGGAAGAAAGTGTAGGTCTCCCTTACATTGGGATGAAGTGGGAGAACGGGCTCTAATTGGTCCTGATTTGGTACAGCAGGCGATTGATAAAGTTCAATTAATTAGGCAAAGATTGAAGGTAGCTCAAGATAGATACAAAAGTTATGCCGACTTAAGAAGAAGACCTCTTGAGTTTGAGATTGGCGATCGTGTATTTCTTAAAGTGTCACCAACTAAAGGTGTATTCAGATTTGGAGTGAGAAGTAAATTGAATCCAAGATATATTGGACCCTATGAGATTTTGGAACAGATTGGATCTTCGGCTTACAGATTGGCACTACCACCGAGTTTGTCAGGCGTTCACAATGTTTTTCATGTATCTCAATTAAGAAAATGTGTCTCGGATCAAGATGCAATATTAGATACAAATCAACCCGAGATATTGCCTGACCTTACTACAGAAGAGAAACCTGTTAAAATCATAGGCAAGATAGATAAAACATTGAGAAACAAGACGATTCCCATGGTCAAGGTTCAATGGAGCAACCAATCAGAAAGAGAAGCAGTGTGGGAAGTTGAAAGTTTGATGAAGCAAAAGTACCCCGAGTTATTTGTATGATAAGGTAAATCAAGTTTCGGGGACGAAACTTCTTGAAGGAGGGAAGAATGAAATAACCATGAAATTCCCAATTTATATTCTATATGTGTGTTAATAAATTTATACATACTTTTGATATGTATTGAATATGATTTTTTTTTCATGATGAATTATGTGTTTTATTATTATGTTAAAATATTGAAATATTCTAGAATTTATTAAATATTTAGTTCATAAAATTTTAATTGTATTCATATGTGTAATTTATGATTTGAATGTGTTGAATTAAGTGGAGGAATGCATGTAACTAAGTCCTTATGTAGCAGAATTTTTAGGCAAAAAAAAAAAAATAAAGCTATTAAACACTCATTAAGGCCTTAAGACAAT
The DNA here is from genome assembly GCA_024138025.1 of Combretum micranthum. Taxonomy (NCBI): domain Eukaryota; kingdom Viridiplantae; phylum Streptophyta; class Magnoliopsida; order Myrtales; family Combretaceae; genus Combretum; species Combretum micranthum. Next base: position 85,260 of record JAMXBD010002015.1, read on the forward strand.
GTCATTAAGTAACAAAAGGTTAAGTCATTAATTGCCTTAATTACAAATGCCTTAAAAGTCAAACAAGTAGATAATATCTACTCTTCAAACTTAAATTTTCGGGCAAAATTTCAGACCTTAGCCAAACCATTTCTCCAAGCTTCAAAACACCTCTTAACCCTCTCAAAAGCTCCTCCAAGGTGGTATAAGATTAAGCCCTTCATTTTCCATCACTTTTACCACCAAAAGATTGCTAGAGGACCATTAAACTAAAGCCTAAAGTTCTATTGGTGAGTTTGTCTTTCATGTCTTAATCTTATGCATATATGTGATTTCTTGATAATAGGGTGCTTATGCTAAATATGAGAAATGATGTGTTCTATATGTTAATGGTAGTTTAAGTAGTATATTAAGGATACAAGAACTTATAGTATATGTTTTATGTGTAGCAAGAAGTATGGGTGTTGTTGAATTTGGGAAGAAGATAATTTGGGTAGTTGAAGTGTGGATTTGGAGTTTGAAGTATGATAAGTATTAGAAGTGTTTGAAGTGTTGTATGAAGTTTGCATAAGGTTTAGGACATGTTAGGAGTTGAGAAAAGTTGTTTTTTTTCAAGTTAAAAGTGTTAAAGTTTGAAAAATTTCGTATAACTATCACTACACCTGTCAAAACACCCTATTGTCAAGGGTGTAGTGCTCTCGGATCAAAAATTTCATTTCCCCTGAGTTGAAACTGCCTCCAAAACACCCCGTTGCCAAGGGTGTACGCTCGCGGATTTTCTTCCCCTGTTGCGATGCTGTCTTGTAAATTAGCCATAACTTTTTCACCGACCTCCGATTGAGGTGATTCAAGTGCGTTGGAAAGATAAAAAAGAGATCTACAACTTTTATATTTTAAGTTTTACAAATTTTAAACTTACAATGCTTAAATTTTGATTCTTTCCCGATGCTACTCTTTCCAAAACAATGTTAAAAGCTTATATTGGTTTACTAAATGTGTTTCAACTTATGAAATGAATCTTTTTGAGTTAAAATGAAATAAATTAATGATATATGATATGTAATGATGATCGAGTAATATAATTAAGCATGATTTAAGGATATTTGTATGATTTAATAAATTATTGATTATCTTTACTTGTTTTAGGATCTTGTGATAACTTAATTGAATGTATTTGTATGGCTATGTATGAGATTAGTTGAAATGAGTTTAAACTAAGTGTGAATTGTGATAATTCTTGTTGAACAGTTATTGATCCTGCTTGGCCACCCCCATTAATTCCCAAGCTAATACAGGTACGCAGTAACTTGCTTGTATGCTTGTTAGGATAGGCATACTTAAATTTGATATAAGTTCTAAATGACTTAAGTATTGCTTGAATTGCTTGTGTTTTCACCGTTAAATCCGGTCCGAGGGTAACTTATCATGATGCAATGATAGGTTAGTGTAGACGCTTAGGCCAATAGTCATGATGCAATGACTAGGCTCGGCGGATAATCGATAGGAATGTATAACTGAGCAACATTTACTTACTCTTGAGAGGAAATAATATAATCTAATTCAATGTTTATGGGAGCATGTGAATTGCTTTATATTATGGATTGAGTTAAGTGAAGCTGAGTAACGGCTATATAACTGGATGAGATTATTATTTGCAATGTAACGTTATCTAGGAGATATAGGTATTCGGGCTACCTATACCAACCCTCTGAGCGTTGTGAGCATTACTCAGGACCCCCAGATATCCTCAGCTTGTCCCGGAGTTTGAATACTCCAGTGTTGATTTGTTTAAGAAATATTAAAGAAAGATAAATGAAGCAATTGTTTTTGCATTGCATTAGTATAGGTGTGTATGGCTTCGCTTTTGTTTGTGTTGCTGTGTACTGGGCCTCTGGCTCACTTTTGCTATTTTCAGGTGTTGATGATGATTGTTATGATGATATGGGATTCGGGTCAGATTGGGAGAAGTTTATGGACGAGTGGGATGAGTAGGACTCTGTGGCGAGAAGTTTTTGAAGAAAGTTTTATTTTCATGTGTTTGTTTAACAAATGTATTTTGTATTTTGGAATAGAGGCTTGTTAGTTAAGCCTGGGTTGTATTAAAAGACTTAAAGTCTATTTTCTTCATTTTGTGAGACTTATGTATATTTTGTTGTGTCCTATGCTGGACACAAGGATGTAAATATTTCCTTAAACTATTTTATGTAAATAGATTACTCAAGTGAGTAATCCTTTTGTAAAAGCTTTTATAACAAGTTTTAGTAGTTTTAAACAAACAATTCACATAACTGTAGATTAGGACAACCTTCCGTATAATACGAAAGTATTATATGTGGTTGGGGACTTAACTTGCTAAGTCTTAAGGATTAGCAGGTCGGGTCTTTACAGGTTCAGTTATTACAAATTAAATAAAAATTCTAACTAAAATTTTTTTTTCTATTTTTTTTATATTGATATGAATATCCAAAAATTTAAATTACTTTACAAAGTTTATATTGAAAATCATAAAAAAAAATACTTTATAAATTGATCACACATAGAATTCATAATCCTTTATTTAAATATTAAATCGCCATCACTAATTAATACATTGTAAGCCATAATCAATAATTTTTCATAAAACCATCAAGTCAATTATCTACCATCAAAAGTCATCTATGAATAAAAGTATTCCACTAATAGAATTCATTAAATAATTAATACATAATACAAATTATAACTAAATTACAAATTCCATAGTACACAAAATTAAAACTATTAAAAAAGATAATATTACGTTATGAACGAAAGAATGTACATCACAAATCTAAAAGATAATTATATAAAAGAATTAAGTTAATATTACTCAATGTCTATCAAATAATAAATATTATAATGAAGCTATAAGAATATGTACGTGTTTTCATCAATCATCATAAAAAACTATATATAGTTACAAGTAAAATATTATTATATAAAATTTTAAACGGTTTGGTTTGGTTGCATATATTGATTTGATTTACCTTTTTAAACCAACAATAATATGGATTAGTTCAAATTGAGAATTATTTAAATCAAATTATTTAACAAAACATACTTTTGGATTTGTTTGGTTCGATTACAAATTAGTTTAGTTTGGTGGTTTTTTTCCCACACATACTATTTTGCATATACAAATTAAAACTGCTCGAATTTTTATAGCTTGGCTGTCAACGCACTCCGGCCTAATTTGATTTTGCTATTTTCATTTTTTGTTATTTTAATTTTTTTTGTATTTTATTAAATAAATATATTTTTCCTTAAAATTTTGAATATAATTAAAAAATATATAGCTCTTAGTGTTTTGACTTGCACATAAAAAATAAGCAAGATTTAAAAAGTTATGCTTGAAAATAGTATTAGCAATAATAGATTTTTTTTTTTTTTTTTTGCCAATATTAGCAATAATAGATAAGGAAGGATACATTGGGACATTTATTTTGTCTAAAGTTTTAAATATATATTCTAATATTTACATCAATGTACTGATTGTAGCATTAATTAATGTATCTTTTTTTGGTTATTTAATTTTAAATAAATTAAAATATATTTATTGGAGGTAAAACAGTCATGTTATATGATTTGTTGATTCCATTAAAGAGAGAATAGAGAGTTGATACTCTCAATCCATTTTGTAAGTAAATGAAGCAGTAAGTTATATTCTAGGAATAGTTATTCTATTTTCCCTTTATTACTTCTTAGTAAATAGACTATTGGATTATTGTTAAGTGAAAATTTCTATTTAGTAATAAAAAGGATATATTAGCAATTTTGTCTTCTTTTTTTTTAATATGTTTTCCAAGAAAGTCTTCAAAAACTCTTTTAAACATTGAATTATCATTTGTAGGCTTGATTAAAGAATGTCTATTCAACCTTTTTTGTAATAGGAATTTTTTTTTATGAAATTACTATTATAGTCAACTCAATGCCGTAATATCTCTTCATAAGAAATAATACTGTAATAAAATTGCTATTACTATAAATAGAACATGCAAGTTTTTCAAGAAATAAAAAGATCATTCTTGTTAAAAATAAAACTTTATCTTGAAAAGAATAGAATGGGGATTTTCTTTATACAGTAGCTTTATATAGTTGATCAATTGTGCATTTGTCTTCCAAAATTCAAATGTTAAATTTTAAACGGCAATTGCCATTTGTGCCATGCATGGTTTTCCAATTTTAATAACTAAATTTTTTATTGAAATTTATTATGTTTTGTATTATAGTAAAGTAAACTATATAAATTATAATTATATCTATACATAATATTATATATTATGATTATAACCATTTATAATAAAATAATATATTTTAATTTAAATGAGTTTACTCATGAGCTTATTCATGAGCTTATAAAGAAATCATGTGAAACGTAAGTTGAAGCATATTAATCACATTAAGACATTCAATCATGATCTTGGATTTTATTATGAATGCCTAAAAGTTTCATGTAAGAATCAATTTATTGGTATGTATAATATAATGATAATCCTAAAACAAGAGAAATAACTCAAAGCAATCAAAGTGATGATTAAATCAAAATATGATTAGTAAGGGTTTCAGTTAATTGGACTCAATAGTGGGCTTGTGGAATAGGATTGTAAAACGAGATATAATTAAGATGCATCAAGAGTTGACAAGTGCAGTACCTTTGATGTTTAAATTATTGTTTGCATGAAGTACGAGATAAAAAGAATAGAGTGAGAGTGTTATCAATTTGGTATAACAACAGCTATAAGTATATTTTATTCTTATCTTCAAAAGCTCTTGAAAGGAACATTTATGAAAAAAAAGAAAAGAAAAGAGATCTTTGCAACTGTTGATGTCATGGAAATTGTGAAATAGTAAGAGGCTAATGATGGTTATTGTAGTTGTGGGCAATGAGCCATGAAGACATAGTGCAATGAGCTAGTTGCACCAAGTCGTCTAACTTGGAAGATCAACTTGTCTAATCAAGACATTACTCTCAATCCCAAGCCGGATCAGGATGCTCTTCCCACCCTCTTGTCTATGTAGAGTATTAGATAAGATCGATGGTTGGTCCAAGTTTCAAATGAATTGAACTGAACTTGGAAAACCCTTGATCATCAGCATATATATAACACAAATTTTTTATCCCCTGATCATGTATATAATGTGTTTTCTAGGTGAAAAAATGAGGAAAACGTTAGAGTCTTTTTTTTTAAAAAAAAAAGAAATATTATTTAGTACCAAGTCAAGTCCTATTTATCACATTTAAGCATGCAATATTCATTAAATTGCATCTAGTGATTTGAAAGAATAGAACCTTTTTTTTTTTTTCTTTTGGGTGGGGGGTTATTTTGGTAGTTTTCATGATTTTTTGGGATTAAAATGAAATACAAAAAGCAATATCGTGTTTCTTTTGTACATCGTGCAAGTTCCGCTTCGACCAAATATTTCAAGAAACTCGAAAGTTGAAACAACACTAATCTTATACAAGCAAATTCTTAATTTAGAAAACAAGCATATCCAACCCAAACATTGTACAGAAAAATACTTCACACAGAAAACAAAGCATTAACCTAGAGCCTATATACATCGCGTTCTTCCAGAACATGGACGTGTTTCTCAAAGATTTTGCACAACGATGCTACTAAAGACAACCACAAACCTGAACTTCATGACTAACAACGTAAGCTCAACTTCTTCATTGACAGTTGATACATGTAATACAATAGAGCCACGACTAATGGCCAGTGCCAAGAAGTGCAAGAAGAAAAGTCTGATAGTGTCCTGATGTTTCCGAGCGAACCGCTTCATTTAAAGGCTTCTTGTACTTCTTGTGGTATTCTGCTTTGATGTATTGCATGTCAATCTCAGTCCTTGTCACGATTACTCTTATAAGAGTGTTGTCATTTGTTCCAAGACCTTTCATTGCCTTATGCAACACCTGGAACACATCAAAATCGTGTTCATCTTACATTGTTCTATATAACCAACTAAAATGAACTAATAAGCTCGAGAATAAGTACCTTTGCAAAGTACCTAGCTGGGTTTACTGAGCATTTTAAGATTGTCAAGAGAGCATACTCGAAATAACCCGATGTCTCACCTTTTACAGCCTGATTCAAGTTTCAGCTTGTAAGACATTACTCAATTGTAGAAAAATTAACTTTATGTCACAGAATAGTTTATCACAAATGATATTCAGATTCAAGAGCTTACCTTCTTTAATGAACTACCATACATGTTATGGTAAGCATGATCAATTGCAGCCAATTGTGCCCTACTTCGTTCACTAAATATACGAATGAATGTCTTCTCATCAGTTCCCCACCTTTTCTCCCCTGCCTTAAAAAGAGCCTTTGCATCCCTGTCAGCCAGCTCTCTATCGACTTCAGGGCCTTCATAGCGTGGTGTACTTACATATGCAAGCAAGAGCTGCATTAATCATTTGGCAGCATATGTTATCCCACTGATCAATACAACTCATATGGATAGAGTGTGGAAATGGATGTCTAAATTTAACTTCCTTCAATTTCCCTCAAATTACCTCATCAAGATGACACCACGTATAATCAAAGATTGAGATTATAATAAAGAAAATGACATCATAATGACTTTACAAGTTGGAAATCTCAACCATTGATTTGTAAATTGAGGAAAATTAAGACAAGGGAGAAAGAGTGCTTAGGGACCATCTCAGTGGTGCTTGTTCTGAAGGAGATATCCACACATGATCAGCAAAATTATCAACATGGAACAATGTATATAACAATTCCAGATTTAAATAGGCTTAATTTTTTAGGTAAGTTGTAGGTGGAGCTCAATTCAACAGAATATCAAAGTAGGAGATTTTCAGCTGAAATGCCTAATCATTTATTTCAACCTATGGACCTTAAAAAGTTTTAACCCATAGGTATGAGAAAATGTTAAATGTTGCCCAGCTAACAGGCTTAAGCTTTCAAAACGATAAGATGTTGGACTAAAATTAATAATTTCACATGAGACAAAAGAAAAGACAGCAATCATATCCTAGCATATCCATGTAGGCTTCAAAATAGAAGAACTTGAGAATAAAGAAAACACTTGCCTTCTTAAGATCTCCTGATGTATATACCTCAATATCCTGCTCAAGATAAACCCCATATTTTGAATGGTAATGCTGCTTGAAAACCTGTATCTGTGACCAAGCGCGAGAGCATATAACTTCTGTGATTGCCGATAAATCAACAGTAGTTGAATATAGTGCTTCCCTCACTATTGTTGCATCACGCCCTGCTGGATCAAGCATCCACAGCAATACTGCTGTCTAAAACAAGAAAAGATCATAGGAGGATTAAAATTCCTGAGAAAGTCATATATACATTAGCTAGTGGAGTCTCATCAAAGAACAGGAAATATAGAAAATAAATCAAATTATATTTCTAGAAATTTCTAGAAATAGGTGGTTAATCTAAAGAGAAGAGGTCCTAAAAGTAATTGTGTAACAACCTCAAGTTTGCCATGGAGTTCAGACTTTAGACGTTTGAAGATATCTTCAGAATACATAGTACGATATTCTTGTTGGATTAGAGCACGCTGCATGCTATCTCGGTGAGCAATAACACTGATAACAGCTGCAGTATCACAGCCCAGACCTGAAAGATAGTTTCATCAAGATTAGTCTCAATAAATGAAGAATAAAGGAGAGCATCAAGGTTCTCTTCTCATGAAAGCTGAAATGATGCAATAAAAGGGAAGGCCTAAAGCCCTTAAAAATCTCTAGAGAAGTGTCTATAATTGGGGGAAAATAACAAAAACATGGCAGTTTGTTCCAGGAACTTGACTTTTATAAGAATTGGATGGTAAATCCATCTAGAGTTACTAAGGTACCGCTCTTGGGCAGTAATTATACAAAACATGAAGTATATACATACCAAAAAAAAAGAAGAAGTGAATGAATCGTCATCCTGTAATTCGAATCCCTTCAGGGTAACACATTAATATTAAGAATCCGTGACATCATTGAACAAGAAATCTGACTAGCTGAACCATTTGCATATTGACATAACAATATAATTTCATCAAAGAATATTGCTTGATTGAAAAAGTGACAACAAACACTGAATTCTTGACTAGTAACTGGAAAAGTATAATTCCTTGACTGTTCTGAAAGAGACGCTTTGAAGCGCAGATAAGAAAGTTCCTCAAGCTGATGGCAGAGGTCAAATCACCGATTACAATGTGACAAGTGACAACAACAAGAGTACACTAAAATAACTTCATCATCAAGAACCTAATTGAAATATATATTACCTCTGCTCCTTCTTTTTATAACTTCTTTCATGATTTACTTGGAATAAATTTCATCAAAGATGGAATACAAAATTCAAGAAGCACAATCTGTACAGAATATGTATGTAAAAGCATATTCCTCTGTCCTCTAAATCATAATTCACCACATACTATTGAATCAAGGTAGATAAAGCAAGCATAAAGATGTGTAATGCACTTGTCTCACTCGAAAAATAAGCCAAGTAACAACATTACCATCTCCAGATAGATTGTGGAGAAAAACTATAGAAAACTTAGTAAAAAACCTTAAAATGTGATAAAAACTTTCATGTGATTTTGGCATGGAAGTTTGAATTTCCCATGTGTATACTACAAGGTTAGAACTTTCTGACAAAACCATATATGAAATTTTAGGAAAAAACGATGTAAGAATCTGCCCATGATGCCACATTTTTAAAAATTAGCCTGCTTCTTTTACTTCCACATACCATTTTTCATTCAAGAATGACAGCACATAAAGTTCAAACAAGCAAAAGAAGACTCAAAAAGATAAGATTTTTCAAGTGCTGATCAGGTACAAAATTGACAGCAGAGCATCTTAAAACTACCCTTTGTTTTAATCCAATAAAAGTGCCAAAAAAAGAAAAAACGAAAACCCATAAGATTTGTCATTTTTATTATTTCGAACACAGTCAACATAAAAAGACCTAAAAAAAAAAAACAAGTCAAAATTACCAACAAAAGGACAATTAAAAAGTTCAGAAAGAGAGAGAGAGAGAGAGAGAGAGAGAGAGATGATGGAAATAATTAATTGTACCCTTGAAAGCACGGTAGAGATGCATAGCATCGTCTCTTGGAGAAGTAAGAACTGGAGGAACAGTTAAGGTCGACATGGTTTGTACAAGGAATTGTGACTTCCGTAGTCTGAGTTTACTATATTAGAAGATTACTTTCTAAGACAACAACAAATTACAGATAAAGAGAGAAATGGGAATGGCAGGTGAACGAACCAAAGGCATCCTTTATTATGCATCACAGGTACCTCCTGGTTTGCTTACTCCCACCCACAGCCACGGGTCCATCCGGTTGACTTTCGAGTAATTCTACGACGCTATTTATTTGTGGAGGGATTATGGATATAAATTTAAATTTTTTTAATAAATTATTGGTTAAGAAATAGATAATAATAAAAAATGATTAGTAGTTTTCATTAAAAGAGCAAGTAGATTAAATATAAATAAAATATAAATATAAATTAAAAATATTTATATATATCATTCGGAGTTTCTTGAAATGTTAAGTTAGATGGTGAAATAATTGTTCTTATTACTAACTCTCTTCTTTATATTTGGCTACTAGAGTCATTTGTCTCTTTTTGTTTTATTTTTGTAGGTTCTATCTTATTTTATTACTTTAAAACAATATTTATAATTTTTTTAAAGATTAACTAATTGTAAAATAACAATAAGAGAAGAAGTGAAATAGTTACTTTTATAAAAATTAAATAAATATAAAAAGATCAAAGAATGAGTGTGAAGGTTATTTGGTATAACAACTTTGTCAACCCACTTTATTGGACAAGCAACTTCCATATCAACTCATATTCATTAAAATTTTAATCAAGTACCTAGGTTAAAGATGCTCGTATATAAATACTAACACGGGTACCATTTTCGAAATGCAGTTAAATTCTTTATATTTTTTTATAAATTATTTAATTACCCTATGATAGTATTTGATTTTTTTTTCCTAACAATGCAAGACAAGCCAAAAAATATGTATTAGTATTAAATGAATCCTACTTATTCCTGTCAAAAAAATACATCTTACATAGCTCTCTCTTTCTATAAGTAATCGCTACATAATTTTCTCTCTCCGGAATAATTGTGGGTATATTATTCTCTCTCTAGTATTAAGTGAATTTAACCTATTTGTGTAAAAAAAATACATCTTATATGGTTTTATCTTTATAAAATAACATTTGGTTGTAAGAATTAGATAAAATAAGGAAGGCCGGACATACTAGACAATATAAGAAGTATTAGATATTGTAATTCTCTTATACTATATTTGGTATGTACGGTACTTGATATTACTAGACAAAATTCTTATTAATTCCAACTTCGATCATGAAATATAAAGGATAAAAATTTAAGTTTTGTGTTGTCTAATAAGGAGTGTTTTTTCTAGTCCTAGGTACACTTTGTAAACCAAACATGATATAATGACTATCGTCTAGTCTAGAAAAATTTTGCAATCGAAGGCTACCTCTGTATATTTTTTATCTCCCCTAAATAATTGTGATATATTTTTCTTTCTCCAGTAATAACTCTCTACATATTTCTCTCTCCTATAGCAACTGCCTCATAAATTCTTCTCGTTAATAATTGTTTTATATTTAATTAATTTTTCTCTTTAATAATTGTTAATGTCCTAAACTTTGATAAAATATATATGCAATTAGATACTTAAACTTTAAAATTAATCAATTTGGTATCCAGAATAATTTTTTATATATACCAATACTATCTTTATCAAGTTCTTTTATGTACTAAATTGAGCAATTTAAAAATTTTTCAGATACTAAATTGATTAACTTTAAAAGTTGAAGCATTTAATTGATCAATTTTAAAGTTTAGGTACCTAATTACATATTTTGTCAAAATTTAGGTATCATTGGTGACATTATTCCAATATGTTTTGATAACAACTATATTGAAAAAAAAATTAATATCAATTTTCTTATTGAAATAATAAGACCATTCTAACTTAATTAAATAAGAGATAATGTCGCAAATAGTACATGGACTTTAGTAAAATATGTAATTAGATATTTGACTTGAAAATGGATCAATTTACCACTTGTAAGAACTTGACGAAGGTATTATAGCATGCATGAAAAAATCTTTCAATTATTAAATTAGTCAATTTGAAAGTTCAGATACTAAATTGATTAATTTTAAAGTTCAAGTATCTATTTACATAAGTTTTGATATCATTTGTAACATTAATCTATTAGATAATTATTTATCATTTTTAAGTGCTGATTATTTAGTTATGCAGTCCACTTGTGTTAGAGAGAAGGAGCAAAGATCAATTTTTTAATAATATTACATGAAAATAGTTATATAATTATTTAGGTATATCGTCCACGTGAATAGTTTTCTATTTCCTTTTTTATTGACAAAACTATTGTAACTTAATTAGACAATTATTTATCATTGTTAAGCGCTAATTATTTAGGTAATCAATCCACTTGTGTTAGAGAGGAGGAGGAAAGGCGGTTTTTTCTTTACGTAATCTTATATGAAAATAGTTTAGGTTTAAGATGCCGTTACGACATAGCTTTTGACAAGGCAAGCCAAAGCTTCTATTGGAAGGAAAAAAAGATCAAAGAAGACAAGGCAAGAGAACCGAGTCCCATAGCGTCAATGATGGACGATATCTCTTACCAAATGCGCGGCACGCGGTATGGCCGCGGGACATCTAGAGCCCTTGTGTTATCATTCGAGCCTGGGTTTGTGTTATTCATAAAAGGAAGAAAATATCATTTTAATATCTAATTAAATTTTTTTAATTATTTTTATTATTTTGTTAACGTTATTTTTCTGCCTTTTGATATGAAAGAAGTGACATGGCACTGCTAGACATATTGTCAAGAAAAACAATAATAATTTAATAATATACTGTTTCTTTTAAATCAATAAATAGTGTTTAATTTAAGTAAATAGACATGTATATATTTTATAGGTATCCTAAGTATATTTATTAATAACTACATAATGAAGCATTGCATCTTTTCATGGATAAATCTTTTTTATAATATTTATAATGGATTTTAAAAAGTTTAATGAGCTTTCTTTTAAGATATTAAAATTTTATTAATATATATTACAACTCTAAAGGAGGAGAAATCACATGGAATAAAAAAAGAAGAGAAATCGAATCTCATTCATTCATTCAAAAACCAGTATTTGATTTTAGTTACTTTTAGAGAGTTAATTATATTTTTTTTTTATTTTTGCGGGTTCCATCTTATTATATTACTTTAAAAATATATAATAATATTTTTTAAAGATTAAATAAATATAAAATAGCCTATAGGAGGACAACTGAGAGGGTTTTGTTTTATAAAGATTAAATAAATATGAAATAACCAACTAGAAAAAGAGTATAAGGGTTACTTGTAATAGTAACTTTGGTGGCTAAACAATAAAATAAGCAATCCACTTTATTGTATAAGTAACTTCTACATCAATTTAAATTTTTTATTTTTTAAAATAAATTATTCAATTACCCCATGATGGTATTTGATTTTTTTTAACAATGCAAGGTAAGCTGAAAAATATCTATTAGTATTAAATAAATCTTACTTATACATGTGAAAAAAATTACATCTTACATAGTTTTCTTTCTATAAGTTATTGCTATATAGTTTTCTCTCTCTAAAATAATTATGGGTATATTATTCTCTCCAATACTAAGTGAATCTTACTTATTCGTGTAAATAAATACATTTCACATAGTTTTCTCTTTATAAGTAACTGGGTGTATAGTTTTTCACTCTCTTAAATGATTATGGGGTTACTTTTTTCTCCAATATTCACTTGGTAGGTACTTTTCTCTTTCCTATAGCAGCTGTCTCATAAATTCTTCTCTTTAATAATTATTTTATATTTAATTAATTTTTCTATTTAATAATTGTTAATATCAAGTACCTAAACTTTGATAAAATATGAAATTATTACTTGAATTGAACTTTAAAATCGATCAATTGAGTACTTAAACTTTGAAATTGATCAATTTAGTATCAAAAATAACTTTTCTTACATACCAATAGTAACTTCATTAAGTTTTTTTAGGTATTAAATTAAGCAATTTAAACATTTTTTATGTACTAAATTGATCAACTTTAAAGTTCAAGTTCAAGTACTAAACTGATCAATTTTAAAGTTTATGTATCTAATTGCATATTTTGCCAAAGTTTAAGTACCACTCATGACATTATCCCAACATGTTTTGATTACAACTATATTGAGAAAAATAATAAATCAATTTTCCTTTTGAATTAATAAAACTATTCTGACTTAATTAGATAAGGGATAATGTCACAAATAATATATAAATTTTAGTAAAATATGTAATTACGTATCTAAACTTTAAAATCGATCAATTTAATATCTGCAAGACTTTGAAGGAGGTATTGTTCGCGTGCAATAAAAGTTCTTTTAGATAATAAATTGATCAGTTTTAAAATTCAGTTATCTAATTACATATTTTGTTAAAATTTAGATATCATTCCTAAACTAACCCAATAATTATTTATCATTTTTAGTTGCTGATTATTTAGTTATACAGTTCACTTGTGTTAGAGAGAAGGAGCAAAGACCCATTCTTTTTTTTTTTTTCCTCGTAATATTATGTGAAAATAGTTATCTAATTATCTAGATATATATTCCACCTGAATAGTTTTTAATATCAAATATCCTTTTAGATTAATAAAACTATTATAACTTAATTAGATAATTATTTATCATTGTCAGGGGCTCATTATTTAGGTGATCAATCCACCTGTGTTAGAAAGAAGGACGAAAGACCGTTTCTAATTTATGTAATATTATATAAGAATAGTTTATAGGTTTAAGATGCCGTTACGACATAGCCTTTGACAAGACAAGCCAAAGCTTCTATCGAAAGGAAAAAAAAAAAAAAAAGCAAAAGATGAGGGAAGAAGACAAAGCAAGATCATCGAGTCCCATAGCGTCAATGATCGTGTATTCCTCTTGCCAATTGCACGGCACGCGGTACGACCGCGGGACATCTAAAGCTGTTGTGTTATTATCCTAGCCTGGGTTTGTGTTATTCATTAAAAAAAAAAAAAGAAAATATCAATTTCATTTCTAATTAATTTTTTTAAATTATTTTTATTATTTTGTTCACATTATTTTTTCTGCTTTTTGATAAAAAAAAGTAACATATTAATGCTAGACATGGTATCAAGAAAAATAATAATAATTTTATAATATATTGTCTCTTTTAAATCAGCAAATAGTATTCAACAAATAGTATAAAATTCAAGTAAATGGACATGTATATATTTTATAGGTATCTTAAGTATACTTGTTAATAACTACATAATAAAGCATTGCATCTTTTCATGGATAAATCTTTTTCATAATATTTATAATGGATTTTAAAAAGTATAATGAACTTTCGTTTAAGATATTAAAATTTTATTAATATATATTACAACTTTAAAGGAGGAGAAGTCAGATGGAATAAAAAAGGAAGAGAAATCGAATCTCAGCCATTCATTCAAAAAGCAGTACTTATGCTATAAAACTATGGAGATAAAAGTAATTTTTGGTAATTTAGTATCTCTTTTTTAGATTTTGAAAAAACAGTATCCGTACTTTCAAAATAAGTGTGATTTAGTGCCTATGTTAAATAATATGTAATGGATATTCTTTCTGATGATATGATAATATCAAACATTAGTTCAAAAATTGCCAAAATCTAAAAATATATTACTAAACTATCAAAAAATTATTAAAAATTAAAAGTACAATCACTTGACCTACTATTATCTTGTTATCAAAATAAACATCTGTCAAATATTATTTAACAAAAATACTAAATTGCACATACTTTGAAAGTATAAGCACTAATTAGATAAACTCTAAAGATGAAATATTAAATTGCTAAAAATTAAAAATATAGATACTTGGTACGTTGGTGTACCATTATCCTTAAAACTATGCTATGAGAGAAGAATTTTTTCAACCCTTAACAACTACATTAAAAAACACCTATATATGAAATCGTTTTACTAATATCAGAATTTTCTTTCATAATTCTGATAATATACTAGTCCACGTTTACGTGAGTTTGATAGCCTCACAACGTTACTCATATATGCCCGCCAATATTATCTAAAATTTTTTATCAGTAGTGTGATAAGCAATAGGGGAGGATTCTAAGGAGTTTTTTGACTTATGGGGCGGTGGGTCAAGCGTCAATTTGCTGATATCGTCCATTCGCAGCAGCAACGGTCAAGCCCCCTCTCAAAAGTGAATACGAGAAGCAGTCTGAATTGCATTATTTCATAGGTTAGTTGAAGAAATAACATCTCATGTTGTTGACCTAGTCCAGTCCAAATTGTATCCTAATTCAATGATTTAAGACCTTGCATGCAATTGATATATTCTAATATTTAAATCATGTTAGTGTCTTCTAGACTAGGTGGATCATAAAGAGACAATAAACGGGACTAGTATCAACGACGTCTTTCTGGACGCTAGGTATAGAATTGGTCCTTTAATGGAGAAACAGTCCATTGTTACGTATAAATTCAACCAAATATGTACCTTAGAAGTAAGAGGCATTCCTTAAACCACTCATTTTTACGTATCGGAAACTCTTTATACAAAATTTCCGGATTCCCTAATTTTACGTGCTTTCATTCCACTACGAATTTACAATCCTCTATGAACATCCAAAAACACCTAAAATAACGAACCTTCACCTAGCACAAGATAAAAATAAAAGTAAACATATAATAGGTTATTAATCAGGATTTACCAAGGGAACATTTGATTGAAAAAAATGTTGGTCCCAAATAATAATCAAGAGAGGGCTGAATTAGTTTTTCAAAACAAAAGCTTTAATCTTGATTTTTCTAAATTTTAAACACTACCCCAATTAATTATAATAAAGTATGGCTTTGAGTTTGCTTTGCAATCACAACAAGAAATTGAATGTACAAAAATAAAGAAGGGTAAGAGAAGTTTGCTCAATGATTTATAGAAATTCCGCCTTGGTATCAATCCTCACTTCTAACTCCAAGCTGAAGACCTAATATTCTGCATCAGTATGTTCCACTATATCCATATAGAAACGATTACACATAGTGTCATCAATTCACTTTTTCAGACTTCACACTAACACTTAGCTATCTCTGAACTCAGAGTTTATTTGTAATCTAACTCTTACAAAGTAATCTAAAACAAATGAAGAGTAAAGAATTAATAAATCCTCCCAAGTTTCGGTGTAAGAATGAAAATTTAAAGTAATAGTATTTTGCACAATTATGAGTTGAAAATTCGCAGTAAGTAAAGCTTTCTTTCACGTCAGTATATAATAATCCCTTTGAACTGTCTGCTGATATATTTATCTTCACGTCTTCAACGGTTAGATAGGATGAAAATTTAAATGTTTGAGATAAAGTTTATTCCTGATAATATGCTTCTTGTTGTTGACAAGATCTGTTTATTTTTCAGTAGTTCTTCCAATTAAAAAAAGTAGATAAAGCTGACCATTTAAGAGATACTTGTTCCTGATATTTATTCAGCTACTTGAGATAATGACTTGAATGTTGATCATTATCTCGTTGTAGACGATTCTTGAGGCTAATATTTAAATTTTATTGACCATATCTTGATGAAAAAACAATCTCTGATACACTTCAAAATAAATCAAAAATATATCTCTTAAAAATAAGACTGTATCTTGTTATCAATAATCACCTTTAAATTTGAATTCCTTCATTTGAAAACACGACCTTGATATCTCATAGATAATGAACTTCTCATGACAAATCTAAAATGAATTTACATTTAAAAACCAAATGTGGACATGTCTTGAAAATAGAGTTTAAACTTTGAATAAATGAAGCATCATGTCAGAAGAACATCTTCAAGAATAAGACTCTAATGAGATGAAAACTTGAATCCCCTGAATATTTAACCAACATTTTAGAACATATTTGAATGTATTACCCAAATACATTCAACTTTGGAGTTGGGTTTTCAAATTGATGAAAGAATTGAAGAAAACTCGATTTGCAATTTGTTATTCATAATCTTTTGTATTTTGTCCTTGTAGTACGTCTACTCTTTGAGTGTTATTGTTTCGTTGACGAACAGTAGGTTTACTTTCTATATTACTCTCTGAGTGGTATGACCTTCTTGAAAAAACTTTTCAAATAGTCTCTAAATTACTCTCTGAGTTGGATCTCGTTTTGAAAAACATTTCCATAGAATTTCTAATCATACTTGATGATAGTTTTTATAACTTGATGAATGCACACTTAATAAACTTGTTAGTAAATATTTATCTTTTTGTTATCATCAAAACTAATATTGAGAGAACCTTACATTCTCCTTCTTTTTTATGATAACAAAACCATTCATAAACAAAATAAATTTATATATCATGTTTATCATATATTCCAGTTTGTAATTCCATTATGCATTGGAAATTTATTTATGTTGTCAATATTCTTTTTTGATTTTGTTTATTTTTTCCCCCTTTTGTTATCATCATGAAAAATAAAAAAATTATGATAACTGAAAATTCATTCATTCATTTGAAAGAGTACATCAAAAATACTAAAAGAAATGAAAACTTTTAAAACATAAAACCAAAGCATAAAACAAAAATTGTAGCAAAACTTCTTAATTTTTTTTGTTTTCATTTTTCTTGACAGGTTTCCATGCACACTTCTTTTTTTCGTGTTGAAAACCTTGTTGGAGAGAAGAAGGAAATAATATTTTATTGTTGGAGATTAGAAAGCACCAAAGCAATGATGGATTTTGGTGAAGGACTTGATGGAGGTTAGGAAACAACAAGTGGGACATATGGAATGATCTGTTGAGGACAAATTCATTAGTGACTTGAAAAGATGAAAATTTTGTTCCTTTTGAACATAAAAAACAGTAGGTTCTTTTGATGGTTGAACATGATCAAGATGGGAAGAAGATTTAGGATTGGAAGCTGGTTCTTGAGAAGAATATGGATTCTCATGATCAAATCGCTTAAAGGTTCTTAAAGCATTAAGCATAGAGTTTGAGAAATTGTTTTTCATTTCCAAAAATTTATTCTCAATAAAATCCACTAAATCAGATGCAAAGCTTGATTTAGATGACTCACTAGGTGGTTTCATTGATAAACCTTTTGAGTCACTTTCTGACTCAATATCTTCATGAACCTCCTTTTCTTCATTTATTTCAGAATTTCCTCATGTCCTAAGCTTGAAACTTTCTTTTCTTTCTTTTTCATCTCCTCTTTTCTCGGTCTCCTACATGATTTTCCCTTAGCTACATGACATTGTTCCTCATCCTTTGATTTACTTTCTGATTGAACGAGGAACTCCCCCTCAGCTAATGCCTTAACCTTCTTCCAATCAAACTTGATGTTGTTGAACTTTGGGTGTCTATACCAAGCTCCATCCTTGAAGAACCATAACTTATTAGATACAAGAATGTTCATTCGTTTTAAATTTGTTTCCCCAATCTTTTTCAAGCCAATGGGTATTTTAATATTCTTTGGTATATGAACTTTCTTGCATCTAAAAATTCTCATGAGCAAATTACCATAAGGTCGATTTGCTTGAGTCCTCCAGATGTATTTTAGAATCATGCTAGGCATGTCTATTTTCTGTTTCTTTATTATTACTAAAATCACAAGAGCTTCTTCCTTTGAAATAGTTGTAGAGCTACCGTTTTTAGGTAAAAGATAGTCCATGACAACTTTGTTTCATAACCTAGCCAACCATTCGAATTCTATGGAAAATACATCTTTTTCATGAAAAACTCCTACTCCATCATTTATTTCCTTAAAAAGATTACTTCTTTCAATGTTTATTAGCTTTTCATGATCTTTTTCATTCTTCATCCTAAAGCAATCTATTAGATCCTTTCTGCTAATTTTTATAGACTTCCCTAATACTCTTGATTTCAAAATAAATCCTTCCAATAGCTCAATATGATCATAAAATTCCTTAATTAGGTTTCTATCTATGAGATCAGTTATATTACATAGATTTTTACAACCTATGTGATTCAGCTAGTGATCCTAATAAAAACCATTTGTTTTGAAAAAATTAAAATCAACGAAGGCACATTCTAATACCTTGTTGGAGGGACTCTTCTTTTTCTTTGCCGTTGTTGTCTCCATCACTAAACATGGAAAAAATTTTCTCTATTTCAAAATTTTCTTCTTCTGTTTTAAAGATTTTACAGTGAAACCCTTTAAGTCGTCTTCTAACTCAAGGTTAGATTCTGCTTCCCTTCTTTCAGAATCCTTTTTCTTCCTACTTTCTTTCTTATTTTCACATTCTTCCTTCTCTGTTTTCTATTCGACATTCTTTTTATCCACATTATCATCATGTACCCTTTTTGACATAATTTCAAGCGATTTTCCTTCTTGTGTAATTGGGTGGGGAGTGAAGAATTTCCTTAGAGCTGGAAGTTTCATCTCTGATCATGACGTTTTCTTTTATTTTCTTGGATTTGAATCTTTTGGAAACTAAATGAGAAGATTTCCGAGGAGCCATTTTAGGGTCTTGATCAAAGAGAAGATAGATGGTTTGTTTCTTTTTGAAAGTGAAGAGAGATGTATTTGAATATGGTTAGGATAGGTAGATATAGTTGTAGAGAAGAGAGAAAGGCACAATTTTTATTTATTTATAATTAATCTCATTAGAATACTCACATGCAGAATATAAAATACCATTTAAAAAAGATTACACATTCTAATTTCATTTCTCAAAAATTCAAATATATTTTTATCTAAAGGTTTTGTAAAAATATCAGAACATTGATTTTCAGTAGAAACAAATTCAATGTTAATATTTCCATTAGCTACATGATCTCTAAT
This sequence comes from Combretum micranthum, assembly GCA_024138025.1. Classification (NCBI taxonomy): domain Eukaryota; kingdom Viridiplantae; phylum Streptophyta; class Magnoliopsida; order Myrtales; family Combretaceae; genus Combretum; species Combretum micranthum. The sequence continues at coordinate 105,153 of JAMXBD010002015.1, forward strand.
GAAATGATGTCTGATTTTTATATGTTTAGATCTAGAATGATGCACATGATTTTTTTTAAAATTTATTACACTTGTATTCCCACATATTATAGAAATATTTTTATAATTTGATCTATAATCTTGTAATTGTTGTTTTATTTAAAGAATTTGTACACAACAATTTTCAATTGAAACATATTTAGCTTTTACTGTTGATAAAGCAACTGAATCATGTTCCTTTGAAGACCAAGAAATCAGTTTGTCTCCTAAGAATTGACAAGTATCGGAAGTACTCTTTCTATCCACTTTACATCCTGCATAATCAACATCCGAGTATCCAATTAATTCATAATTTCAATTTTTGGGATACCAAATTCTTAATTTTGCAATGCATGTAATGTACTTGAAAATAATTTTAACAAACTACTTTGAAATCTTGCATAAATACAAACAAAAAACAAAATATCCAGTCTTGATGCAGTCACGTATAAAAGAGAACCAATTAAACTTCTATACAATTTTTCATTCACTTTCTTACCATGAGAATCAAGATCTCACCTGACAGAAGAGCTCAATGGAGTAGCAACTTCCTTTGTATTTTCATATCCAAACTTTTTCAATATTTGTTTAGTGTACTTCTCTTAATGAATGAAAATTCCTTCTTTTGTTTGTTTGATTTGTAATCCTAAGAAGAAGTTCAATTCACCCATCATGGACATTTCAAATTCTCCCTCCCTAAGCTTTGCAAATTCTTGACAATATTGTTCATTAGTTGATCCAAAAATTATGTCATCAACATATATTTGTACAACTAATATATAATCATTATAATTCTTTATAAATAAGGTTGTATCAATCGTACCTATTTGATACCTACTTGAAATAATATACTCACTAAATCTCTCATACCAAGTTCTTGGTGCTTATTTAAATCCATACAAAGCTTTTCTTAACTTAAATACATATTTAGGCTTAAAAGGATCCTCAAATCTAGGAGGTTGTTCAGCATATACTTCTTTTTTAATATAACCATTCAAAAATGCACTTTTTACATCCATTTAGAACAACTTAAAATCTTTAAAACAAGATAGATTAGCAAAAAACGTATAGCTTCAAGCCTAGCAAAAGGGGCATATGTTTCATCATAATCTATATCTTCTTCTGAGAATATCCTTTAGCTACAAGCCTAGCTTTATTTCAAGTAATCTTTCCATTTTCATCTAGCTTATTTTTAAAAACCCATTTAGTACCTATGGTAGATATATTTTGAGGTCTAGGTACTAGATTCCAAACATTATTTCTTTGAAATTAACTTAATTCCTCTTGCATTGCATGGATCGAATTATTATCATTAAGAGCTTCACCAATATCACTTGGTTCAATTTCATACAACAAAACAAAATGATTTTCAAGCTCTTGTAACTTAGATCTGGTTTTTGTTCCTGATTCTATACCACCAATAATTAAACTACGGGTATGAGATGATTTAAACTTCCAGGTTTTTGAACTTTCAATTTTATCAAATTTTATTTCCATATTACCTTCTGCTTTACTTTTTGAGATATCATATTTAGGAATTCATCATATTTACCTTCTGTTGTAGTCTTTGGATTAATAGATTTAGGTTCATTATCTTCCTTCACAGGTACAAACACATCGTCATCATTAGAATCATTTTTCACTTCATCAAGAAAACATACGATAATAGATTCTTCAATTGCTTTTGTTGTTTTATTAAAAACACAATATGCTTTACTATTTTGTGAATATCTTAAAATGATTGCTTCATCTAATCGTTCATCAAATTTACTAAGATTATTTGCATTCTTTTTCACAAAACATGTATATCCAACCACATGAAAATATGAAATAGATAGTTTTCTGCCATATAAAAACTTGTCATGCCCCAAAGGATACCCAAAACGTGACAGTCCACCACACTTAATTTTTAAACTTAAGTATGACATCCTTAGTCATCCCATAAGTTTACTAAAATACCCCAAATTTTCACCCAGATTAGAAATTGAGTTTAGATAGATTAAATAAATCAAATGAATTATAGGATCTAATTAGACAAGTTGGCTTAATTTAATTAGCTAATAATTAAGTTGGTATTGAGATTTGAAATTCCTAAAATCCCTAAACGTGTTCTAAAAATGTTTAGAGGATTCCTAAACTTTTGATTCTTAGTCTAAACACTAATTCCTAAATCTTTACGAAATTTGAGTTCATTTGCTTGAATAAAAATATCAGTTTTTAAACCCGAACTCTAATTAATTATCTTTTTGTCTAAAATAAATTCCTAGATTAAGTTCTTATTATAAGATCTTAATTTATAACATATCGGTTCAGAAATCATCTTTTAAATACTTCTGGAATTATAGATATTGATCTGATAGTTCTAAACCTATACCCTATTTTTATTTTATATAAATTTAGCTTTGTTTTTTTTTTCTTTTTTTTATTATTTCCTTTGCTGCCTTTCTTTCTTTCATTTTTCGTTTTTTTCTCTTTCCTTTCTTTCTTTCTTTCTTTCTTCTTTTTCTTCTTCTTCTTCTTCTTCTTTCTTTCTTCAAAATTCAACATATAAATCTCAATTTCAATAAGAGAAAAGGAGGAATAAAGTAGAATATGAGAATAGAAAAAGGAAATCAAAGCAAGAAGTACACGAAGTTGCATGATTTAGCCAAAAAGCTAAGTTTTCTATTTCTATTTCTCTTTGTTTTTACTTGTTATTTACATTTCTAATTGATGAATTGATGTTGATTTGAGTTGGAAGTGTTGTTTATATTTGTATTTGTTGGTTTAATGGTTGATAGAAGTTGGGAGTTGAGTTTGAGGAAGAAGATGATGAATAGTAGTTTGTGATGGTTTGATTGTTGTTTGAAGTTGTTGGAGCAAGATTAAAGTGTTAGGAGTTGTTATTAGAGTTTATTTAATGTTATAATTGATATAGAAAGCTTAGTAAATGATTTGAAGAAGTTTTGATAAAAGGAAAGTGTAAAAAACCTCTTTTCGCAAACCTGTTCTATCGTCAACGCTGGCTCCTGGAGCTACTACGCGACCGGCTTTGAGGTGGTGTTGATGGGAACAGAATGCATTTTCTTAAAGTTGCCTCCAACACTGCCGGTGTTGAACCTTTACACTGCCGGCTTTGAAATTTACGCTACTGGCTTTGAAGTGCCGGTGTTTGTTTTACTCAGTGCCCTGTTTCGCAGCCTCTTCGCATTTTGCCCATAACTTTTTCATACGACCTCCGATTGACGTAATTCAAGTTGCTATAAAATGCTTAAAAAGATATCTACAACTTTTATATTTTAAGTTTTTACAAATTAGAAACATATTAATGCTTAAATTTTGATTCTTTCCGGCTGTTGTGTTTTCTTAAACAAAATTAAAACTTGTTTTTGATTTCTAAATGTTTATTGTTAAGTGTAAATGGATCTTTTTGAGTTAAAATGAGATAGCTAAGTGATGTTTGATGTGTTATGTTGATAGATTGATTTAATTAAGCATGATTTAGATAGATTTATAAATTCAACAAATAATTGAATTTCCAGGAGTATTAAACTAAAAGTAGTTATGTTGTATATATGATTTCCATTGCTTGATTTATGATGTTGTGATGACTTAGTGAAACTAAATGATCTTGGTAAGTATATAAATGATGAGTTATGTATTTTTATAAATTTTATTTGAATTTCCTTCATGCTAAGTTTAAGACTTGTTTATTATTTGTTCTTATGATTAGTTATTGAACTCAAATGAACTAAGTTAACAAACTTAAGTTCAACTTGATTAAATAGACTTGAATGAGTTAAAATGAATTAGATTGAGTTAGTTTAACCATCTTTGACTTAGTTTTTGAACTAAATGATTAACGTTAATTAATTTAGCTAAGTTTAAGTTAAGGTAAGTTCAAGTTGACATAGATCCTACATGTATAATGAATTAGTAATGAATCTAAGTTCAACTCGACTAAATGAGCTTGAATTAGCTAAAAGGAATTAGATTACTTAAGTTAATCAACTTGAACTAGTTTTAGATTAAATGACTAATTCTAAACAATTTGGCTAAGGTTAAGCTGAAACGGGTTAATAGCTAATAATTAGCTTAGATGAATGAATTAGGATGATCTTTGAATAATATGGGAATATGTTGTTTCAAATGTTTATTTGCTTTGAATATGAATGCTTTTATGTATGAATGCTTTATATATGCTATGTTTTGTGATAAGAAACTATAATTAAAATGAAAAAAATTACTTTGACAGACAAAGACAAACTGTCCGTATTTTGGCGGGGCGATCTTCGCAGCCATAGCGGGGTTCCTATTTAGTGTCTGTTCAAATAGGGCCTTAATAAAATGAGTTAAAGATTAGTAAAAAATTGATATAAGTTCTTGTATGATTTTGATGAAGTGGATGTTTAGTTTAGTTTCTCATAAAAGTTCTTTCCTTAACAGAAGTAGATATCTGATTTATCTTCTGAAATTCCTTCTAAGGCTATGTTTGGATTTCATATTCAAGGTACGCAGTAACTTGCGTGTTGGATGTTAGGATAGGCATCTAAAATAAATTAAGAACTTAAACTTGACTTAATAATTGATGAGTGTTGATTGTCTTTTACGTCGTTGAATCTGGTTCGGAGAGCGGGACCTTGCTCAGATTGGGTGCATGGTACTTTTTCGTTATTGGATAGATTTATCTAGGAGATATAAGTATCCGAGCTACTTATATCAACCCCATAAGCGTCGTGATACGTTACTTAGGATCCCCTAGTATTACGGGCTACGTGGGAAGGTGGGGCTGCCTAGTCTTTATGAACAGTAGGGACCACTCAGGGAGGCGGACATGATACTAGATCCTTGATGCCCGGAGTTTGAATACTCCCGTGTTAATTTGTCTACTTTAAAGAAAGATAATAATTTGTTATTGTCGCATTTGCATTTAGTTAAGCTCGTGTGTCACTCCGTGTGTGATTGTGTTGCTGTGTACTGGGCTTCGGCTCATTCTTGTTGTTGTTATTATTTTTACAGGTTTTGTAGTTGATAAAGATGATGTTGATGATGATGATTTCTTGTTGATGTTGGTGATGATGGATGATGAGACGCTGATATGATGATGTTGCTATTGGTGATGCTTGACTCGGGTTTCGGGTATTTGTGATTATTCGGAGAGAATTTGTGGATGAGTGAAGTGAGTAGGAGCATGGATGTAGTTAGTTATTTTATTTCTTTTTGTTTACTATTAGTGAGAGCTGGATTTATGATTTGAACTTGTTATATTCTTTAAAGGGCATAGTAGAGCCCATGTTTTGTAATTTAACTTTTGCAAAGCTTTGTTTAATCTAATAATTCTCCACTTGAGAAGAGTGGAAGTTTTGAAATGTCTTTATTTCTAAATTGTTTTATAAAATTTATTTTCACTGCTAAATCCAGTTATTTGAAAATCTAACTAAACGATTTCATAACCTAAAATCGAATAGCAATGTTCAACATAAACACCTTCTCTTAAGACAACCTTATGTATAATTCATAAGAGTTATACGTGGTTGGGGACTTGGTGTGCTTAATTTGAGAATTGAGTATGTCGGGTCTTTACATTTACATATCGAGTCTAAGGTGTACTTGCACAATTTTTAGGATCACACTTTGAATCGAATAGTCTTAAGAAGGCATACAATAGCATTAAGAATAGAATCACAACAAGATAAACAAGTTAAGTTCTTACAAAAGTCAAGGGGGCATACCCCCGCCAAAATAACAATAGAAGTCTATCCAGTTTAAAACCATATTACAAACATTAGGGTTTATGTTAAAGAGATTATCCTAGAAGTCCACGCCTCTAGCTAGGCCTCGACTTCTTCAAAAGCTCCTTCATCCAAAAGATAACCTTATGAAAAGTGTTCTCTCGGAACAACAAAAAATGGGAACACCACAACAAGACTATGAGGGTGTAAGTTAACAGGCTTAGTGAGCTTCATTTTCAAATATTTAATACTTAACAACAGTATATAACAGAAAAGTTATTAGCAACCATATGAAATGCACAAACACATGAGCATACAATACATAAGACCGTCTGAAAATCTTATGTTGAATGGATTTACGCCCTCCGTTCGGGGTTAGGTGTTTCAGGCCCAAACGACCAAAATTTAAATTCTTCTCACTTCTTATTGTGGTTGGTACAGGTGCCTAGACACCACTTTTAAATTTTACTGTAGTTGATACAAGTGCCCACCCACACACATTTTCAATTCCGGCCTATAAGCCAACATTCGAGTTTACAGGCCCCTCGTTGCCCAATTATTATGCCTTCTTCCCACAAAAGTATAATAACTTATGCAATGTGACTCACCACGTGATATGTGTGTACAGTTTATTCATATAATCGTGGCATATTAATTATGTAGATTAAGTATGATCATAGAGAATTTTAGACAATCCAAGTCTATACTAGCTCATACAATGATTTTTTAACAAGTCTCTTCTCGATATACTTATCATTCATTCAACCAAGATTAGATCAAAAATCATCATAATTTTATCTTTTCCTAATTCTAATGCCACTACGATTACAAGCACATACATGAGCACAACTATTTAAGAAATGAACTTACTCGGCCATGTAGAGATATCCACTAGTCGTAGTAATCCTCAGGGAGTGGAAATCCGTCCTCCAAATCACCTAAGTACAAGGAATACCCTCAATAAGTATTTCTCATAAAGTTCTAATAAACTTAACAATTCTATTTACTAAGTTTGTCAATTTTTGCCTAAGATGAAGTCCTAACTTAAAATGGTCATATCTAACTCAATTTAACTCGGAATTGCGCATATTATATATCGATTTCTATCTACTTCGAAAGATCTATCCATTTCCTAAGTTAAATCAAACATACAAGGTCATTTGAGGGTCGAAAAACCTGTATAGCAGGGTTACGAAAATTCCAGTTTTGAGTTATTATTGAAAATTGTTATTTTTGTTCCATTTAACTTTTTAGGTCAACTTATATTGGTTCTACATTTGTAAAGAGAACTTCTAACCAAGGATAAAGAATTAAATGCTTATATGATCATCAAGATATCATCCAAATGAAAATTCTAAAAATCTACCTTTGTAAAAACCGAAATTTTGAGTTGAAACTCATTTTCTTGTTTTGAGAAAAATCCTTTGCTAAAACTAACATGACTCAATGAAAATAATTTTCTTATGTCACCTATTATCAAAGCATTCCATTTTCCACATAAAACTGTTGTTTTGAAGTCTAAAATAAGGTTTTCAAAATTCATCTCTTCCAAAATCCAAATTTCCTTCTTAAGTTTTAGAATGGAAATAAGACCTAGACTTGTCTTTTACAAAACTCTCTATTTTAGAAATACCTTTTAGGAAAACTCATCTAAACTTATGAAAATTCAATCCTTAAGATATCTATACCAAGAGCCCTTTATATTTTTGTCTAAATCTTCATTTTGAGTTTAGATAATAGGTTTTAAAAATGGGTCTTGGCTTAGATCCAAATTTTCAAAAATTGTTTTAGAACATATCTTTCGATAAAATCCATCAAGACTCATGAAGAATCATCCTTTACATATCCTATCTTAAGAGCCTTCCATTTCTTGAATAAAATCTTTATTTTTGAGTTGTAAAACATGTTTTTAAATCATGTCTTGGCCTAAATCCGAAAATATGATTTTTATTTTTGAAAGTAACTTTTGAAAATCATCTTTGATTCTTGTAAGAAGAAGTCTTGATGATATACATCTACTAAACCTTCATTTTTTTAACTAAAACTCCCATTTTGAGACTTGGAAGAGGGTTTTTAAATATAGGTTTTGTCAAGATACGAATTTCACTATTTTTATTTAAGTTCAAATCTAAAATCTACACATAATATGAACATGAATATAAAAGAAATGCATGGTAGTAAACTTTAAACCTATAGATCTAAACATAAACATAACCAAAGCTTCATAAAAATTAGATCTACAAAGTGTAATAAAAATATAAAGATAATAAAGTCTTAAAGACAACAAATATAGCAATATTATTACAGATCATCAACAAGAGAAGTGTTTCAAAGTTTTGGCATCATCATCTCTAGTCTTTAGGCATTATGGAGAGTCCTTTGATGCATGAAACCTCCATATAATCAACCTATAATATCTATGGAAGCTTAAGAAGAAGGTTTATTCAAAGGATCTTCAAGAATGGAGTGCGGAAGCAAGAAATGGAAATGGGGACAGCTTGTATTCTCTTGCAAGAACAAGGGAAAGAAAGGAATAAAGAGAGGAAAATAAAAAAAGTAAATGAGGTAAGGTTTGCAAAGAGAGAAAGTGTATAAGTATAAGGCTTTAAAATATAGAGAGGAGTAAATTAAATGAGTGTTAATTAATTGAAAGAAAAAACAATAAAACAATGGCAGATTTGGGGAGGGCTGCACGTGAATATCAAAGGGGAAAGAGAGGGTGTTTAGTTAGTTTGTAACTTAAATTTTGAAAGCGTAACTTATGTCATTTAATATGCTAACTAAAAGAGACTTTAATTCATTAAATAAATCATTAAAACAAAAGAAAAGTGGCTATTTTTAGGAGTGTGGTCAGCTGCCATTTGTGGACAAATGGAGTGTAGAATGAGTGAAAGAAAACTTGAATATTGTGTAGAAATAACAATTGAAGTGTACTTGAAGTATGGGTTGAAAAAGTGCTTTTTATTAAGAAAAATATATAAAATAAAATTAAGAAAAATATTTTTAAATAAGTGGCAGAATTTTCATAAATAAAATTAAATAATTAATCTCATTATTTTAGTATTTCAACAGATATGTTACCGGTATGATCAAAATATGCTTATATAAGTTATAACTGATATTTTTAGATTCCAAAAAATTATGAACTTGATATTTTTGAAATCCTTATGAAAATACGAGTATAAAAATATTAAAGATATATTTTTAATTTTTCAAGTCCCGGAACATGCTTTCCAAAAAGAGTATCCAATCGAGTTTGAATTAAACCAAAAATAAACCAATATGATATTCTTAAGAAATCAAATATTATTACGGACTATTTTACACACTTTACTTAATTTTTGATTTCTCGGTTTACGAACACAGAATTTATGGAGCTAAACTGTAGGGTTTAACTTATAATCCGTTGACTTAAGGTTTCCGGTTGACTTCCCGGCTTAGGGTTAAGGCTTAGGATTACTCCAAAAACCAAGGGCTTACAAAACTCATATGATTTTTTTGTAGTATGAGGTCGAATATATACTCTATTCATTATATAGCAAACATTTGCAACCGCCTCAACTCAAAAAGTTCGGCTATTCCTCTATCATTTAACATAGAATGTGTCATTTCTTATATAGTCCTATTTTTTCCTTTAACTACAACATTTTTTTGCGGTGTATATGAAGCTGGAAAATTATGATTTATTCCATGTTCTTCACAAAAACTTATAATTATCAAATTGTTTGCCATCATCAGTTCTTAAAGTAACAATAGAATATCCTTTCTCATTTTATTTTTTTGGCAAATTTTTTAAACATGTCAAAATTATCAGATTTATGTTTTGGAAAAAGTAACCATGTGAATCTTGAAAAATCATCAACAATCATAAGTCCTTATTTATTTCCTCCTAGACTCAAAGTTCTTATAGGTCCAAACAAATAAAGATGTAATAGTTCAAGAGGTCTTTTGTTGATGTAATCTCCTTGATTTTACATAACCCAGTTATAATAAATATTATAAATAAAATGTAGAATCATAAAAGAACTATAACAAAAATATCAGAAATCACTCCAAATTTTTCGCGATTTAAATTTTTAAGTATGAAAAAATTAGAATAAAGAATCTTTATCACGAAGACTTTAAAAGTTCATAATATACGAAATAAAAAATAAAAAAACTATTTAGTATTTAAGAACCTAAGTTTTAATATTCGAGAAATATTAATCTCTTTAAGTTAAATAATTCTGAGTCTATAGAAACTAAAATTCTGATCTAACTTAGTAACTTATAATTAATAAAAAGAACTAAGTAACAAATATAAAATTAAAATTAAATTTCTAATCTAATAAAAAGTCTAGAATAAATTTATAAATAGAAATGAATTCATATATAATTACAAATCTTAAAAAATTTATAATAAAGTCGAATTAAGGACAATATAATGATTATTTTATCAAAATACCACGAAACAAAACTTTTAAACAAATAAAATATAATTTACGATAGCAGGTATAAAAACTGAAAAGTAAAAGTATTAAACTAAAGATTCTATGTATACTATCGTATTTAGAATATTTAATATCGTTAATATGTAAATTTTTATCCAAAAATATTATCAAATCAGTATTTATTATACGTGTCGTTTGGATCCACAAAATTAATTTTTTTCACTAATTTATATTTTCCCCTACTCCTTACATATTTATTGGTTATAAATTTATCATCTTCTTTTTTTTTTTTAAATTTTCATACATCTTAACTCACTTGCATTTTTTTTCTTTGTTTTGTTTTGTTTTGTTACGTATTATGTATTGAATTTGTTTTCAAATTTGAACTTCTCCTCTGGACGCGAACAAGATTCCAACAAAAAGCAAAAATTCAAACACATATATACAAATCTTTAATAGAAATTCTATGTATATCTATAGTGTTTTGAATATTTAATAACGCGAATATGGAACTTCTCATATAAAAATATTACCAAATCAGTATTTAACATACGTGTCACTTAAACCTGCAAAATTGATTTTTTCCACAAGTTTATATTTTTACCCCCTTCTTATACCATTGTTGATTATAAATTCATCATCTTCTGTTTATTTTTTTTTATTTATATATACCCTAAACCTAAGATAATTATCAACTAATTATAATTGTAAAATTTTTCCTCCTTAAATCATGGCTGCAACTTCCAATCCACGGTTGAGGATGTCTTGATTTTGGCAAGATAAATTACACCACCAACTTGATTCAATAATAGACTCTTATAGTCAACAATTGCACACACCAAGCAAGGGAATATGGCCAGCACACACACACAGTTATTGTATCAACAGTACGTATCACCACTTACAAAACTGAGAAGAGATTTTGGAAAGAAATATTACAACCGTCTTCTTTTTTTTCTCTTCTATATATACCTTGAAGCATTCCAAACCCCTGACCACCTTCCACGCATGTATCTACACACACACACACACACACATACGAAACAAATAAAGGATCGGACCTCTATATAATAAACGGAGGGGACGTTTAGTAGCAAATATAATTTGCTACGGAGAGAATTAGGAAACATAGGTTTTTCCACTCCTTGGATTTTTAGTTTATTGAGCTAAGCCAAAAGGACTCTGGTGGTGTTGGTTCGTAATATATCTTTACAGGTAAGTATTAAATAATATTTTATGATGTTAATATGTTTATGTTTATGTTTTGTTAAATTAGTATAATAACAACAACAACAATGTTGTTATAACTATATGACATGCGATTTTTATAAGAATTGATTATATTAAAAATATTTACCTTGTGATAATTTAGTCTATATGTATATTGTACGTTAATGACACAATATTTTGGGAATATGATATTTTATAACATGAGACAATACATCCTGGTAATTTAATAATCACTAATTTAGTATTTAGGTTATTTCAACTTCTATCCTATTGTATAAACGGAAGTTTTGGAAAGTCGAAATTATTAATTCTTTCCTTCATTTATTCATTAAATAAACCTTCTTGTCAAATTTATAATGGTTATAAATTTCATTAAATAAATAACCATAGATTTCTATTATTACTATTATTTTGATTTAGTAAAAAAATTAAGATTCAATTATTTATCATAAATACTTATCGCTGGGTTTGTGGTACAATTCTACATTTAATATTAGTATTTTATCATCTTAATATATATATATATAGAGAGAGAGAGAGAGAGACCGAGAGATGAGTTTTTTTTTTTTTTTTTTTAACAAGCTTTCAGCTTTTCTATTCGTTAGATATTCATCTATGGAAGACTTAAAGTTCAATTAACTACTGTATCATTCGTAAAGCATATATGTATACACAAGTCTATGGAATAAGCAATTTATTCTACTAGATTGTTACCATTTTTGACTCCACATGTACCATGAAACGGTTATGCAAAACTTATAAACTTTATTTCACCAAAGCATTATAAGCAGGCTATGAACTTAGTACCATTTACGATATTATTGATGATACTACCACTATTATGATTATTACTAGTATTATTACTATGATATGTGTTATTATTATTGTTATCTTTAAGATTACTACTATTTTAAATACAGTTATTATGAAAAATAATATTGGTATTACTAGCGAATTACCTTAAATTAACATTATTATCATTATTATTTATATTATTGTACTTTATAAATGAAAATAAAGTATAATAATTGTAAAATACTTATTTTATGCATAAGAATGAAAATTTAAATAAGATAAATTCTTGAATAATGTGATACTTTTTACATAGCGAGAAAATTATATGAAGTATATAAAAAGAAACACAACGACACTAAATAATAGTAGAAAAATACGAGTACTATAATGGGTCGGGTAAGGAACAATATAAAAACAGCAATAATAATAATAATAACTATAAAAATATAAGCCTACTAAATATCAATTTTTCAAATGCTTGTTAGAAATATAAAATATTTTAAGATCAAGACAAGTAAAATGAAAATAAATATTAGATAATAATAAATTATCATAGGATCATTAAAGGATCAATACAAGTAATGGAAATTAAATTAAATATCAAGATAGGACACTTAGATAATTATATAAGTTTAGTTACACCATTTTTTATTATGTTAATAAATATTTTGTCATATTAAGTGACAATGAATTATAATTAATATAAATAAAACTAATATATCTTAAATGAATTATTTTACTAAGTAAAATCATATTGGATTGATTAAACTAATTAAAATAGATTTAGAAATTGAATTAGGCGATTAAATTCAATTAACTCAGCTTAGATTAGTATACTAAGTAAAACCATAAAAAGGAAGGAGTACGTAATTTCTAAAATATGTCTAATTTAGAATTAGTGTAAATAATAGTATAAGTTATATCATAACTAATCTAGTGAATATGTTATTTCAAATATCTTATTTTCGAAACTAATAAAAGAATAGATTAGTTAAATAATAAATATCTGTTATTTCATTTTCATAGGAAAAATAGATCAATTCTCGAATTTCCAGTAGCATATTTCGATAGTTTAGCAAAGACCACAGGTGAGTAACTTTGACTTTATCATACTGTTTGTGCTTGTAATATAGCTGCATTTATAATAATAATACATTAAACTAATATGCATGTGGGGTTGGGTATACTGCATGATGTTTGGTGTATGCTTGATTGCCAAAATTATCCTATTATAAGTGATAAGTTTATTGTATGATAATTACTGTATGGAGCATGTTGATATTGTCTGTGAATTGTATGATCACCTTAAACCTGACTAAAAGCTTTTGACACCATAAAAGAAAATGATCATGCATTACACGATTTGCATAAATAGCATTTGAGTAAGTGGCAACCTACTACATGTTAGTATTTCGGCTTTCTGATAATGCTTGGTTGACCTAGGCTAAAGGCTATTAGATCAACGCAAGGTTACCTTTAAGCTGTCGATACTATAGGAACTAAATGATAAATGAAGGACGCCGCTTATGGTATCGCTTTGAAAGGACTAACACTTAGTAGAGTTTCTAAGGCAGAAAACAGGAAATGAGAGATTTAAGATATGATTAATTTAAAGAGATAATTAAAGTGAGTATTGTTGTATTCCTGTATGCTTAGTCTCTCCTGGGTAAATGGGTCACAGCATTGTGATCCTTCAACCCCGATGAGAGGGCGTAAATTTCCATCCTGCTTTGGATTCTAGATCATCCAAGCTTGTAATGTGCATATGATTGATTGTTACATTGCATATGATTGATAATTGCACTTGTTTGTTATTGTTTGATGTATGGTTTGGTCAAGTTATCTCACTGAGCCCATGGTTCGCTCACCGCCCCACCACCACCACCCCCCCCCCCCCCCCCCAATAGTTTCTGTGCAGGTATAATGCTAATTGGGTATGGGATAGGGATGTGTGAAGAATACCTCTCCATCAAACTATAGCGAAGTTAGATACATAAGTGGCATTGAGCTTAGAATGTAAAATTTATTATTTGTATAAACAAATGAGACTTTCTATTTTGTAAGTTAGAACTCAATTTCATTATTTGGTAGGGGATACCGATTCTCTGCGGTCTTGGTAAGAAGTGAACAATCGGATTCCATAGTTGAAATCTAGTAATATAATATATAGTTATATGTAAGAGACTGATAAATAATTAGAGTCTTGTACACTCTGACTTACAAGACGGCTCTCATATTATGGGTGCACACGTGGTATGATAGTTTTAGATTAATCCTACTAGGCCCCCTTTTGAGGCGTGACAGTTGAAATCATGTTTTTGCTTTTTTGAGTAATTGAAACCATTTTGCTCTTTAAATAAGTTGCACATTTAACATCATCCTTTATGTTAATTATAGGCAAACCAATAATAAGATTCCTTTTACAAAGCTTTTCTAGGTGATTAAAGTTCACATGATGAAGCTTTTTATGGCAAACATATATATTGTCATTCATAGTCAAAAAACAATACTCAACATTCATATCAGAAGATGTAATCAAATATATATTTATTTTTCTAAATCCTTCGAATAATTTTACTCCTTTAGAATTATAAGCATAACATTTATTTTTCTCAAAAATCATTTTATAACCTCTATCACATAATTGACTCATGCTCAATAGATTGTGTTTTAATCCTTTTACCAACGAAACATTTTCAATTAAGTATGAAGGATGACCAATTGTACTTGTTCCTAAAATTTTACCTCTGCTATCATCCTCAAATCTCACGTATCCTCTTTCTTTCCACATTATGCTAGTGAATAAGGACACATCTCCTGTCATATGACTTGAAGAACTACTATCTAAATACTAAGTTTCTTTTATCTTCACTCATTGTTCCTGAAATCATGCACAAAAAGGTGATCAAACCTTTTCAAGAACCTAAACAAACTTGGGTCCTTGATAAGCCATGCTCGTCTTTTCTTGATTCTTAACTTGATGTATACTGAGCTTGTTTCTTT
Organism: Combretum micranthum; assembly: GCA_024138025.1. Classification (NCBI taxonomy): domain Eukaryota; kingdom Viridiplantae; phylum Streptophyta; class Magnoliopsida; order Myrtales; family Combretaceae; genus Combretum; species Combretum micranthum. The sequence goes on from JAMXBD010002015.1 coordinate 120,340, forward strand.
TGTAAAAGCAATATTTTTCTATATGCCCAACTTTGTTGCAAAAGAAACATGCATAGATAGATGTATTATACCGTTGATTTATCGTCATCCTTTGTTATTATTGTTCATGCCCTTTTAATAGGTTCCTTTTTTTTAATTAACTCAACATTCATAGATTTACTTTCTTTTACATATACAATCTTTTTCACATTATTAGACGAGTTACCATATTCATATTTAAGCTCAGTTTAACACTCATTGGTCTTTGACTGGAAATGAGCATATTTCGCTTTTTGTCACTCTCATTAAATTTATTAAAGGTGTTTTTGATTGATTGTGACAAATCTTCTACTATTACTTTTAGGTCTTTAATTTCATCCTTCAAAACGCCATTCTCTTTTCCTAAAACATTAGAATTGACATGTAATTTTTCATTATCATTCTTTAAAATTACATTCTCATCAACAAGTTATTTGTTTGTTTGACTCAAAACATCTTTTTCATTTTTCAAAGCTTTATTTTTAGCATCTAATTTAGATATCTTTAAATTAGCCTTTTTAAGAGCCTTTAGGAGCTTTTTCTTTTCTGTATATCATTATCAAACACATTAGCCTTGGATTCAAAATTTACCTTAGATGTAACCATCAAATTTAAATTGGCTTCTTCCTTATCTTCACTTGCAGCTTCTATGTTAGCTTCTAACTCATCCAAGTCGCTCCAAGTTGCCATTATTGTTGAACTTCTCTTCTTGAATTTCTTCATCTTTTTCTTCAAAACTAGATATTCATACTTGATATGCCCTGATTTCTTGCATTCATGGCATATGATCTCCTTCTTTTCTTTCTTTTCCTCCTTTTCCTTAAAGCTTTTTCCCGCATCATAATTATTATATTTGATAAAATTTTTGAATTTCTTACTTTTCTCCATTAGCTTATTGAATCACCTTATGAGCATGTTGATGTCTTCGTCACAGTTACAATCCTCATCAGAGTCCAATTCAACTATTCTTTTTGCCTTAAAGGCTATCACCTTTGAGTTGTTTTTGGGTTCTTCAGTCGTGTTGAGATGTGACTCGTATGCCATTAGCTTCTCTGTCAATTGGCTAAGCATATGCTTGTTTTGGTCTTATGCTTCTTCTATAGCTGACTTCTTGGCGTCTCATGACTTAGGTAAAATCCTCGATATTTTCTTAACAAGATCGGGATCATCCATTTTCTTCCCAAGAGATGTTAGTTCATTAGTTATAGCAGTAAAAAGATTAAATGCATCCTTGATTTTCTCATCAGGTTTAATTCTAAATAATTCATATCATTGCAACAAAGCATTGTTTTTTGTTTCCTTAATAGTATCGATTCCTTCATATGTTTCAGACAAAGTATCCCAACTTTCTTTAGCTGTATCACAAGAAGAAATCAAGTAAAATTTATATGGTGCTATAGTAGTAAGTAATAGGTTCTCAGCCTTGTTATTTTTCACAACAAGCTTTAGTTTGGCCTCAGTGAACTTAGTGAAATATCCCGAATTTTACCAACCTAAATTAGAAATATGATAATTAAATACTATGAAAATATAGGTAATTTTGGATTTTATTTTAAATTTAACTTATTAATTGAATTTAGATAGTTAGTCAATTGATTTTCATAAACTATAGAATATAATTAGATAATTTAATTTGTAAATGGACTTAATTGAAATTAGGAATTCCAATACCACAAATATCCACTTCAACTTATTAAATTACTTCAAATTCCTTTTTTCCAACATACCAAGCTATTAAATTCCTTTTAATTATGGACTTGAAACCAATTTCTCAAGTTGAATTATCTAAATTCCTAAGTCACTAAAATTAAACCTTAATCTAAATTTAGATTAGACTCGAGTCAATAACTCACTAATTATATACCTAAAGTTATAAATATCAAGTGTAGTATGACCCGATTAATTTTTAGGGTCTATTAGATAGTAAACGATAGTTTAAAGATGAATTGCTAGGGTTGAAAAATACGCAATAAAAATAGAAACTGATTAATATCTACTAAACTAGGACTCGAATAAAAATTCTGAATATGTAATCATAAAATTTAGAATTTTCTTACCCTTTTGAGCACAATACTCTAATTTGACCTATTTGGATTAGAAACCCTAATCATGTAAGTGAAAATTTTGATAATTTAACATAATTAGGAATAATAAATGAATTTAATTGAAAATAAAGACTCTAATGTCATAAATACCTAATTTAACCCATTAAGCAACATCGATTACCTACTTCAACAAATTCGAATTAATTAATCCTTTTCAATTATCAATTGAACTTTATTGGTCAAGTTTAATCATCTAAAACCCTAAAAATCCAATTTAGACATTTTAGCCTAAATTCCAACTCCTTAAATCTTAGAAATTTAAAACTAAATATTTTCATTCAAGTCTCAATTCCTAAGTTCTTAAAATACTAAATTCAAGTAAGATATTAATTTTTCCTTAATTAGATTTCCTAGACTCAATTTCTTATATAATTAGCAAACTTTCTTTTCTAACTAAATCCATTTCTAATTTCAAGAATCCATAACCTAAAATCTTAATTCATCATCTAAAACCCTAAGCCCATTAAACATAAGATCAAGCCCAATTATTCAAAGATCAAGACCAAAAGCCCATACATCAAAGCCCATAAAGCTCATTAGACCATACTCTTACCATGCACACCCACACATTTAATAAAAACCCTAAAGCTTAGAAAAATCTAACAAGTAAAAAGACTAAATTGACCTTAGCCAATTCTTGAAGTTTCTTCACTTAAGAAAAGACCAAAATGCCCTTTAAATATCTCCTAACTCTAGAGAATTCAAACCCTATGAAAAGACCAAATTGCCCCTTAAATATCTACAAACACAAGAAAATATCATGTGTGAAAAAACCAAATTGACCTTAACCAACTCTAGAAATTTCTACATCTAGGAAAAGACCAAAATGCCCTCACTTAATCAAGCCAAAGTACCAAAATGTCCTTAACTCTAGAAAAATTATAAGACCTAAAATACTATAAATATACCTATTTAGAAAACCCTAATCCCTACTTCTTCTTGCAACCCGCAACCCCTAAATCTCTCAAAGGAATCACTCTAAAACCCACAAAAATCCTACAAGAATTCTACAACAATTCCTCTTTAAATCTAGCATCCAATAAGCAATGAAATTCATGATTTCTCTACCATCCAATCTCTCAATTTCTTCCCAAATTCAATCTCTATTTTAACCAATTCCTAGATGATTTTGAAGGCTAAAAGAAAGGTTGAAGCTAGGGAAATTAGCTTAAAAACTACAACTATGGAGTAGGGTAGTGAAGCTTTGGCTAATTATTTCACAATTCAAGTAAGTAATGTTAGTTTGATTATTAATTTGTATGATTTTGTATTTTGTTATTGAAATTTTTGTTAGATGGTGATATCAACATTTATTTAATAATAATAAGGTTTTGGTAAATAAGATATATGTTTTCTTACAAATCGAATATCATAAATATATGTTAAAATGTTGTTTTGATAAAATTATCATATATATAATATATAAGTATGATGTGTCTAATGTATGGTATATAATTGATCTAATAGTTGATTATATGTGTGTATTTGATTTAGTTTTTAATAAGTTATAATGTTGGAAATGAATCAAAATGAACATATAAGCTTAATATTATATATAAAGGCATGTCATTAGTTAAATTACTGAAATTATGATCAATATATGCATATAAGCAAGTGAACAATGATATATTACTTATGAATATGCGTTTGATAAGTTAAACATGTGATGAATCGATTTATGATAATATAAGTTGTTAGGATAAATTATTGCATATGACTTTGTGAAATTTAATTAAAATATCAAATGAAATTATTTTTTAGTGAAATTTATAAAAACGACAGCTTAACAGTCTACATACAAACTTTAAATATTTGTGATTTTTGAAATACATTTACTATTTTTAAAAATTAAATTAAAAAATAGCAAAACAGGGCAAAACAATGTTTCGGCCAGCAGTGGTGGCGTGAGTTCATATGGCCAAACCGTTGACTTTTTCTAGTTCTTTTTCAGTGAAACTACAACGGTTTGAAAGCCTAAGAAGTCTAATTTGATTTGGTGTAAAGAACCGGCCAAGAGCCGGTCGGGTTGATGGTCAAATTCGATCGAACCGATCGGTCGTGGCTGCCTATGCCCTGCTCTGGACAGTTTTGAATCAATTAAAATTAAAACCATAATTAACTAATTAATTTAGGCCAAATGACCTTATAAACATATAAATATATGTGTTAGGAAGTTTACATAAAAATTTGAGCTTAAGAACCCGTATTTAAGATAATAAACCAATTTATTAAAGATATGAACTATTGGTTGTTGCATTGCATATAGAATAAGCGTGTGTGCCCATATCATGCGTGCTTGTGTTGCTGTTGTTTTGGGCTTCGGCTCATTCCTTCTTTTTTAGGTGATGATCCAAATGCTTGTGATTATCGGGTATGGGACGACTCTAAAGGAGCTTGTTAACAATTTGAGTGCTTAGGAACATTAAACTGTTTATGCTATTAGCAAAAGTTATTGATCATCTTTTCAAACTTATGATTTGATGAGGGCATATCTATGAGCCCATGGTTATATCTTGAGATACTAGACACTGTGTACTTTGATACCTGATGGTAAGATATTTATTTATAAACGTTTGTCTACTCACAAAAATAGCCTATTTGAAAATCGTTTTGAGAATTTTACTTTATTATATGTAATGGTCTACTCAAGAAAGTAGCATATTTAGAAATCGTTTTAGAGATATGTATTTCTTTTCCGCTGCAACTCTAGTCATTTTCAAAATCTAATTTAACGATTTTAGAATCTAAAATTTGTTTAGCAACAATCATGATAAACTATAGATTAGGTCAGCCTTAACGTATAATGCGTAAGTATTATACGTGGCAGCTGGCACGCCTTGAACTAAATTTCGGGGCATGACACTTAGCATCATTTGTTCTTATCACTTGATTCTCCAACAACAATCACCTGCCATGAAACATAGTCATTAGCTTTATATAAGTGGACATGCATTTTCCAGTATAAATAGTTCACGCCATCAAAATATAGAGCTCGATTAATTGCAATGTTATTCTCAACCATCATGAAAAGGATCACTCAATTAAGCAAAAGAGAATTGCTTTGATACGAATTGTTGGTCCTAAATAGTAACCAAGAGAGGGGGGGGGGGGGGGGGGTGGGGGGAGGAAAGGTTGTGAATTGTTTTCTTGAAAAAAAACTTTAACTTTAATTTTTCTAAATTTTAAACTCTACCCCAATTAATTATAATTAAGTATGGATTTGAGTTTGCTTTTTAATCACAACAAGTAATTGAATGTACAAAAATAAAGAGTAGGGTAAGAGAAGTTTGCACGATGATTTATAGAGATTCTACCTTAAGTGTCAATCCTTTCTTCCAGCTCTAAACCGAGGACCTGGTATTCCATACTGATATGTTCCACTATATCCAAACAAAAACTATTACAAATAGTGTCCTCAATTCACTTTGTCAAACTTTACGCTGATACTTAGCTATCTCTAAACTCAAAGTCTATTTATAATCTAACTCTCACAAAGTAATCTAAAACAAATAAGGAGTAAAGAATTAATAATTCCTATCAAGTTTTGGTGCAAAAATGAAAATTTAAATTAATAGTATTTTGTACAATTGTGAGCAGAAGAATTCGCAGTAAGTAGAGCTTTCTTTCACATAAGTAAATAATAATCCTTTTGAATTTCTACTGATAGATTTATCTTCGCATCTTTAATGGCTAGATAGGATGAAAATTTAAATGTTTGAGATAAGGTTTATTTCTTATAATGTGCTTCTTGTTGTTGATGAGATCTATTGGTTTTTCAGTACTTCTTCCAATGGAAAAAAGTAGATAAAGTTGACCATTCAAGAGATATTTGTTCTTAATATTTATTCGTCTACTGGAGATAATGGCTTGAATGCTGATCGTTATCTTGCTTTAGACGATTCTTGAGGCTAATATTTAAATGCTGTTGACCATGTCTTGACGAAAAGACAACCTCTAATACACTTCAAAATAAATCAGAATTATGTCTTTAAAAATAGGACCGTATCTAACTATCAATAATTACCTTTGAATTTGAATTCCTTTATTTAGAAACACAACCTTGATATCTCACAGACAATGGACTTCTCTTGACAAATCTTAACTGAATTTAGAGTTGAAAATCAAATTTGGACATGTCTTGAAAATAGAGTTTGAACTTTGAATAAATTGAGCTTGTTGTTAGAAAAAAAATCTTCAAGAATAAGACTTTAATGAGATGAAAACTTGAATTCCCTAGATATTTAGCTAACTTTATGGAACATATTTGAATGTATCATCTTAATACATTCAACTTTGGAGCTGGGTTTTCAAATTGATGAGAGAATTGAAAAAAACTCGATCTATAACTTGTTGTGCGTAATCTTATGTATTTTGTTCTTGTAGGAGGTTTACTCTCTAAGTTACTCTCTGAGTGTTATCGTTTTGTTGACAAATAGCTGTTTTACTTTTTGTGTTACCATCTAGGGGTGTGCACGATACGGTTCGGTTCGGTTTGCGTCTCGAACCGAACCGCATAATATTTTACGTTTCGATTTTTCTTTTAAATTTGAACCGAATCATGTGGTTCAGTTTGTAATTTTTTTGAACAAAAAAAAAGGGTATGGTATGGTTCGGTTTGTGGTTCGAACCTTTTTTATTCATAAAATAAAAGATATATTTTATCGAAAAACTTCCATTATATATTTCTTAACATTAAAGCAAATATAAATAACAATATTTTAAATTAATCATTTACAAATAAACATGCAAAACTTTTAAGAAAGAAAGCTTTCATTCATTATAAAATTATAATTGTGACTAGTCTCATTTTTTTTTTTTAATATCTTAAACTATAATGGTATACTAGACTTTATCCCAATATATGACATAAAATTTAATTCGTTGTATGCTTCTAACTAAAATATTACCAATTATATAAATTAATAAGTAACTAAATAATAGAAGTAGATTAATTAGTAAGACAAATAGAAAAGACATATGTAGGAGTTAGAATACTAGAGGCTAAAAACTAAAATCTATCTTATTTATAGACAATATAACAATTAAAACATATTATGAAAAATCTAATTTTATTCTAATGAGCAACATATATCTAAGTCACAAATCTTAAAAACAATTATTTTAAAAAAAATAATTGATTTTAAAATTTATGACTTAGATATGTATAATTAATAAAACAATTAGGAGTAAAAATAACATGTTTAATTTTTTAATATATAAAACGGTTCGGTTCGGTTCGGTTCATAGTCCTAAACCGAATCGTGAACCGTTTGCTCTTTACTGAACCAAACCATGAACCGAACTATTTCAAAAAAGAATCAAAATTTCGGTTTAGTTCGATTCACGGTTTGATCGATTTTTTTGGCACAGCCCTATTACCTTTGGAGTTGTATGATCTTCTTGACAAAACTTTCTATGTAGTCTCTGAATTACTCTTAGAGTTGGATATCTTTTTGAAAAACATTTCCATAGAACTTCTAATAATACTTGATTATAATTTTATAACTTGATGATTGCACTTTTATAATTTTATAACTTGATGATTGCACTCTTAATAAATTTGTTATTAACATTTATCATTTTGTTATCGTCAAAACTAATTTTGAGAGAACCTAACCAAAAAAAAAAAAAAAAGGAAGGAAATTATGAATTACCCCTTTAACTTATACCTAGGCGCAAATTCTCTCCATAAATTTTTTAAATGAGCTTTTTGACCTTTTAAACATTAAAAAATTATAATAGTTAAAAATAATTAACATTTTTCAATAAAACAAGATGGGGAAGTTGTAAAACACCACTCGACCTTTCACATATGTGTAGATTCAACCCATAAACTTTCATCTATTTGCAAAACTATCCCTCATAAATTCATGAAAAATATTAACTTTCTTAAATCGTGCCGACTTTTAGAAGTTTAAAGGGTTAAAAAGCTTACTTTGAAAGTTGAGACGATGAATTTGCACCTTGGTAAAAATTCAAGAGGTAATCATAAATTTTAAAAATATATAAATATATGAATTTTTATTTGACTAATTAAAGTGATGTCACTAAATATTGATATAAAATATAGTCATTGTCAAGAGTAAGGGCTAGCAACACCATCCATTGGATAATGTGTCACATATGATAGTGTGCTGCATGTGGTACCGTATATGAGATTATTGTGATACCACAATCCTAGTTGGTACAACTTTAATGGAAGGTATTACCACAGATAAATAGTCCCTCTGTTGTCAAATAGTGAATTATTATGAAAAGAATATGAAACCTTTAATTAAAAAAAAAAACATAGACAAAGAATTTATTACCATAAGAATCATTAAATAAAATAAAATATAATTGTTATTTAACCATGACTTATTAGTTATAGTGAAAGAAAAAAGTTAAAAAAGGAGAGAGGGAGAGAAAAAAATAATGTAGTAAATGCAAGTTGAGAAAAGAAAAGTACACTCATAAAATTTGAACCCATAACCTTATGGATGAGAAACAAAGCTCCTAACCACTAAGTTACTTTTATTTTTGTGACAATATATGCTCTTCATAATATTCACATAATATATCATTTTTTTTCTTTTTAGAAAAACTTTAAAAAATTAAAATTTTTTGAGTCTAGGGAAGCTGAGGCCTTTGCCGGTCCCCCCCAAATCCACGCTTGCTTGTTAACTTGAGAATTTAATTGGCTACATTGTTATCTAGTTCTATGATTATTATTGTAATTAATGTTACTATATAAGTTATTGAATTATGAAAGTGAGTTGCAAGAATAGATTAAAGCCGAATTTGAAAACTCTTTTGGTTAATAGCTCTATACGTACCCTATTTTTAAATTTTTATGTTACTCGCAAACCACACTTTTATTATTGATATCTTAAGATTTCGTTGTAGTATGAACTCTATATTTTTATAAATCAATACTAGGTGTGTGTTTGATTTATGTTTGCAAAAGTGTAAAAGTGTTACGGTAAAATGCATGTGAAGCCATTATAATTTCATAAAATACCATACTGACCACTAAACTTTTATTTTGATTGCCATAGCCATTCGATTTTTTAAAATACTCTAATCATACCATTCTATTAACTTTTTTATCATTAGGAAACCAAAAATCCATCATAACATATTGTTATGGATTTGCATAGTAAATCCACTTTGTTTTCTTTTTTTCTTTTCCCATGAAAATCAATAAAAATTTCATACATCTAAATACTTCATGGCTAAATCACTCTTTATATAATTAGGATTTTTGAAGAGAAAGAAACAAATTTTGTTAATGTCTTCACATATCAAATGATACATAGACATCTTAGTAGAAGAAAAGGTAAAAGTGTTACGTAGAATTTTTGGTTGCCATGTAATTGAAAAGTCAACGAAGTGGCCTAATTAGAATTTTTCTCTTTCTTTCTTTTTTTTTTTTTGGAAATTTGAGTAGTTATAGTGGTCAAAATATAAGTTCAATGATTTGTATGGTATGTTTCATAGTTAAGTGGACTTTGGTAAATTTAACCCAAAGTGTTGAAGTGCTGGGTGTAGTGGTGTTATTGGTAATGGTTTTGTGTGATTGTGGTTGGGTAATTGACATATTTGCTCTAAGGTTTCATTCCCTTATCGTTTTGATACTTTCCGCCCATTATTGTCTTTGTTGAGGTTATGTTTTTGTATTTACTAGTAGTAAAAGCTTCGGTATATGTTTTTTAGAGAACAATTTAGAGGCCTAATTACAATGGATTTTGGGTTTTGGTATTATTAAAAGTATTAATTATGGTTGAAACTAAACTTTAATTACAATTTTGTTTATGGACTTAATTGTTTATTACATTTAATTATTAAGTTGCATGTGGTGTAACATGTATAGTATATGGTAGTATGGTAGTTGTTTCTCATTAGGTTTAACTTACTTTGTTCTGGGATATTCTTTTAAAGTGTTTGACGAATGGATTTGAAGAACTAGGAGAGCATAGGATTGAGCCTTATGTATCCTATAGAGATATAAGGGGGATTGAGGCACCCTTTGGGTTTAAGGTGTGATAATTTGAGTGGTATCAAACTAGTATTTAGGAATGAGAGCCTTAATAATAAGCAAAAGGCAATGAATAGATAATAATAAACAATATGCCACATATGAATAATACTAAAACATATAACATATTTTAAAAGATATTTTTAGTTGTGATCCTGTAAACCCAAAGACAATTATAACATTAATTATATGAGTTAGAACAACTATATATTTAACAAACATCACACTCTAAGTCCATGAAAAAGAACAATTATATGTCATAAATGTGGACACTTGAAGGGGGGTGTCCTCAAGCGAAAAGGGGAAAGAAAAAGGTCAAAACTCAACATTAGTGAATATAGTATAGGAGTGATAGGAGTGATAGGAGTGATGCATATATGCTTATGATTTTAATAAATTTGATACTTACCACATACTTAAATTGTAGATTTAGGATGCTTTGTTCACATGACAAATAACATGGGCTGGTTCAACACTCATAAGTTTGCTAACTTTGCTTTAGTTTTATTAGATATTGATGCTTATTATAAAGTAGTTATAATAGGGTGTAATGGATTCACAGTATGTAATGGCATTGTAAGTATGTTGTGTGAAGTTAAATGTATTCCATGTGTTAAGAAGAATGCCATTTCATTAGGTACTTCTATCTATTTGTTTCATTATTTCTGGATCATTTTGGTATGTTTTTTTTGTCATTTTAAAATAGATGTTTATCAAAAAAACTTATACTAATAAAAAACCGATGGTTTTACTCATAAACCAACCAAACAGAACTAATATAAATATTATACAGATAAGTTATAGATGCTAGTATGGTATAGATAAAAATCTTACAATCCAAACAACCCCTAATAGTAATTACATGTGCTTCAAATTTAAGGGAAGAATCTTGTAAATATAGGTTTTTGACATATGTGCCTTGACATCTGGTATGCGTAGTGTATGGAGTTTCTAGATAAAGCTATTGAAAGGTGTCATGTAATGCAAACTAGATTTTTGTATTTTTTGGCATACAAAAGGTGGAAGCACATGTTATTTAAGGTAATAGAGCACAAGATGAGAGCATCTTTGATTGTATTCAAATAGATTTTTGTAAGCAATAAATGTAGTGTCAAGAGAGGAAAGGAGTACTCTTGCAATGTTCGTTGATTAAATACCTGAGTAAGGTTTAGGTGTAATTCTTGAGTCACTAGCCTAAAATGTGTTAAGCTTAAAGTGTGAAATTGGAGATGAATAACTAAGCTAAGATGATATTAAAAAGAGTGAGATGACAAAATGGGATAAAGTACATGTGCTTTATGAAGTTTTGTAAAAAAGACAAATTCAATAAATATATTATAGTATCAAGACACCACAACACTATGAAGTGGTAGAAAGAATGAACAAAACTTGGCCAAAAGGGATTAGTTTCTCTAATTAAATGTTAGGCTTATGAAAAAAATTCTAAATTGATATGATTATTAAAGTGTTATCCCTTGTTAAGTAGGTCACCTAAGCTATCACTAGACAATAGTGCTTCAAAGGAGATAGATAGGAAATAACTGTAGGTTATTCAAATCTAAAGGCATTAGGTTGCTATATGCATTATTCCTGTCGTAGTGAAACCTTGATGCAAATTTGAGAATATGGTTCATTCTACATCTAAAGATTGTAAAAAGGTACAAGTTATAAGACTAAAGAAAAAAAAACAATGACAAATAGAGATGTTATAATCAAAGAGAAGCTAATGTTACTAGAGTTTCTAAAAGAAACGAGTAAAGAGCAATAAACCTTCACTTATAGCGAGGATTAAATTAATGGTATAGGTAGAACTTAAGGCCTACTATGTTGGTGATAGTACAACTACATACAATTTTAGATTATATAAACATAAGCATTATAGCTTAACTTAAAGTAAGTCAACACATGCTATAAAGCTAACTAGTATATATCACTTTGAGATTTTACTTGTGTAATAATCATTAGTGGCAGAGATCCTTATAGTTTCCAAAGGCTATATATATTCATGGGAGATACAGGTACATGACTACTATGGTTAAGAAGATGAGTCTTTGCTTAAGAAGTAGACATGGAGTTAGTGGAGTTTCTAGAAGGTATAAAGGAGTGTATAAAATAAAAAGAAGTAACTATAGAGAACAATGGGAACAAGTTCAAGATGTTCTTAACATCATTTACTCATAAAAAGGAGTTAATTACAGTGAGATTTTCTCTTCACTGGTCAAGCATTTTTCCATTATAGTGGTATTAGTTTTAGTAGCTTATCGAGGCATGAAGTTAGAAAAAATGAATATAAAGATAGTACTCCTCTACCATGGCATAAAGGAGTACATTTATGGCTCTGTAAAGAAGGTATGAACTAAAGCACTTACTTTGTAAATTAAAGAAATCATTCTATGGATTGAATAGTCTATAAGTCAAATGTTATAAGAAGCTTTACTCACGTATCTCTAAATTGACTGTAGGTAATATTAAGATGATTGTTGCGTTTGTGTTTAGAGGCTTTTGAAATAGATAATTCATTTTCCTATTTCCATATGTCGATGAAAATTTAATAGTTTTCGGGAGCATAGAAGACGATACTGAATTGATTGTTGATGAAAGAGCTTGATATGAACATTTTGTGAATGTCCAAGAAGACTCTTCAAATGGAAATTCATAACGACAAGAGAATTAAACAATTATTGTTTTTTTAAGGGAAATATATGAAGAAGTTGCTTGAAAAACTTAACACGAGCAATTTAAACCTTTGAGTATAGCTTTGGGAAATCACTTCATGTTGTCCTCTACTCATAGCTTAAGATCAAAATCTAAAAATAAAAACCTATTGAATGTCTATATGCTACTTAGTGAGTTGTGTGATGTGTGTTATGGTTTGCAAAGGACTAAAGATAATATAGGCTATTGGTGTAGTTAATAAGTATATGAAAAATCCATATTGACAATACAAAAAGGGTAGATTATATTAAAATGTATCAATATTTAAGGGTAAATTCATTTAAGGTGTTAACAATTTGAGTAGTAAAAAAAAGGTATCAACGTTTGATAAATTATATTAAACAAGGTATATTTAAGGTATTATCGTTTAGATTAGTTTTCAATTAAATCTCTTTAATTTTCCGTTAATGGTCAATTATTGATACCCTATTTGGCTCATTTTGTCAAGTGTTGATACTTCTTTTTAACCACTTAAAATGTTGATATCTTAAACAAACTTACTCCTAAACATTTACATCTCTTTTTAACCACTTAAAGTATTGATACAGTAAATGAAGTTACCCCCAAATGTTAATACCTTTTAATATAATTTATCCCATGCAAAAATATAATTAAATGGATTTTTAAATCATATCAGGTATTACAAATTAGGTTTTTGTAATTGTCAAACAAGAATAGTTGATAATTACAAGATATGTTGATAGAGACTATGCAAAGGACTTAAATGATGGGTGACTGACAATGCTTTTAATATGTATACTTGCTAGTGAGCCCATTTACTAAAGGTTTATGGTTCAATCCTTAGTTACTTTATCTATAACCAATGCTAAATATAAGCGGTGGTATAAAGCTGCTAGGTTAGTATTGTAGTTGCAAGGTTGGTTAAGGTGGGAAAGTATTTGGAAAGGAGGAGTTCAACTATATAAAGATAACTAGATTATTATCTATCTAGCTAGAATTCATGTCACTTGAGGGAAAAGCACATTGATGTGAGGATTTTCTAGATGAATGTTGATTTCATTAGGTGAAATATTACTTAAAAGTGTTAGGTAGAAAGGAAAATGCAACTTATATATTAGCTAAGCCAATAATTACAGGATGGTACGAGCATTACTTAGACTTGGTTAATGTCTACAAATGTTATTGATTATATATTCTATCTCATCAATATGAGGCATAGGTTCAGTTCATGCTTGAAATTTCTTAAGGGAGTCAGATGGCTTTAAAGTGGAGATTGATGTAGTAGCTACTATCCTAAGTCTAATGGCTTTTAAGGACACTTACAAAGTGTAAAGAGTTACTATGTATGTTTGATATAGTATGTTTTAAAGACACTTAATCTAACAAGTTACAACTTATGCTGGATACAAGGTGTTTTAAAGACACATACAAAGTGTAAAGATATACTACTTATGTTGGATGCTAAGTGGAATGTGGAAGTGGAGGCAACATCCTCAAAATATGGTAATTTTGTAGTTAAGTCACAATTTAAAGGCTCATGTGAGTAGAAGCATCTCTTGATTAACTACATCAAGAAACCGGTCAATGTCGTAACATGTGGTTAATCACTAAGATAGTGAGATAACTAGAGTTGATCGATAATGAATCTCGTTCTAGCAAGGATGAACAACGTGTGCAAAAGCCCCATTTTATTTCTTAATTTGTGTGTGTATACATACATGCGTAAGAGTTTTTTGGGGCCTATGGATATATTAACAATATTTATCAACACAATTACTCACTCCAAGTTAATATGAAGTTTTTAAATAAATCATGATGTACAGTTTTTCTCTTTCTCTATTCTCTTATCATTTACTATTGATTGTTTGCATTAACATAAAGTATCAATTTAGTTTTGTATTTGTGGACAATGATATTGATGCATGCACAACATTGAGATCAAGAGACTTCAAATGAAGATTTGAGTCAATTTTTAAATTATTTCACATTTGCCAATTTCAGGGTTAAGATGAATCAGTTGTTTACTTCTATTTATCTCTAGCCATTAGGATTAATTCCATATTTAATAATTTTTTGGTTTTATGTTTTCTTAGTTTATTTGGATTATATGATTTTTATTATTAAGTTATTTCCTAATTTATAGGATATTATTTAGTTTCCTTTTCTATTTAGATTATTAATATTTATTTTATACTTATAAATAGGTCTAGTTTTTCATTAATCTATTGAGTTGAGCTTTTAGTGGAGTTTATGAATAACATTATTCTGAGTTTTACACCCATGTAAACTTATCAAGAACTAGAAAATTCTTTTGGTGTTTGATTATAACTTAGATTCATAGAGATTCATGGCTTGATTATAGTCAATGGACCTAGCGTCGTATACCTTTGTTTCTTGATTCACTAGCCAATAGATCTAGATTCTCATGCAGCTTCAATTTTTAATATGTTAACCAATAGGTCAAGACTTCCTTTTACAATTATAAGTTTAGCATCAACATTGTCTACTACATTTACAGGAAAGTTACTTTGCGAATTTCTTTGTAGGCAGGAGCATCATAACTATCCCTATTGTTTGTGCACACCCATTTAACACCATGTAGCAAAGATTGATATTAATTTCTAGAGAACATAATCTAGTACCAAAATTTGCTACCATATTTAGATTCATCAATATAAATGAAAGAAAAAGATAATAGAAGAAGAAATTTTCTATCTAATTCCTTTCTTTAAAAAAACTAGCTTCATAAAATGTGTTAGTCTTTGTTTACTTTTCAATTCACATTTAAGCCAACATTTTAACCAACTTGAAACAACTTTAATCTTATAAAGGAAAACGCATATAATTCATAGCTACTTCAAAAAATGAAAATAACCCCACGAAATACTAATCTTGTAAAATGCTATTGGTCGTCATAAAAAGGAAAAATAAATAAAAACTAAAAAAAGACAAAAACATGATTATGCTAGATCCTATATAAATATGCTCTTTAAAAAGATACACATGTTTCTCAAAAAGTTTGTGAAAATTTTACTGAAGTTGATCACAAACTAAATCTTCGTGAGTACCAAACAAAAGATCAACTTCTTTGTATACTACCACTTGTAACACAACCACAATTTAATGGCTAGGGCCTATAAGAGAAAGAAGAAAAGTGCGATAGTTGCCTGACGTTTCAGAATGAATCGCATCATTTAAAGACTTGTTATATTTCTTGTAGTATTCCACTTTGATGTACTGCATGTCGATCTCAGTCCTTGTTACAATTACCCTTGTAAGTGTATTCTCATCTGTTCCCAAACCTTTCATTGACTTGTGTAGCACCTAGAACCCATTAGATTGTGTTAGCATATAAAGCCAATTGAAATTAATCTTACAATCTCAAGAAAAAACACCTTCGCAAAGAATTTAGCTGGATTGTGAGAGCATCGTAAGACTGTTAATAGACCATACTCGAAATGTCCCGATGTTTCCTTTTTTATCGCCTGAGTATTCATGCTTCATCTTGTAAGACATTACTTGATCGAAACGCAACTCTAGCAAAAAATAATTATATGACATTATTGCAAGAGCTTACCTTCTTCAATGAATGTCCATTCATGCTATGGTAAGCATGATCGATTGCTGCCAAATGTGCCTTGCTTGCTTCACAAAATATCCGAATGAAGGTCTTCTCATCAGTTCCCAACCTCTTCTCCCCTGCCTTATAGAGTGTGCATGCTTCTCAGCAAGCATTTTATCAACTTCAGGGCCTTCATAACGTGGTATACTTACGTATGAAAGCAACAGCTGCATTAACAACAAATACATTATTCCAATATTATCAATACTTATTATAATGATTGAATTTGGATTTTAGATTATATATCAAAGAACAAAGAATGACATGATAACAACAAACAAATAATAGAGTATGGCACATAAATATGTTAAAACCCAAAAATAATACATGTAAAAGTCCATAGTTAAGAATAAATAAATCCATTAGTATTACAATAATAGTAGAATAGCTCACTCACAACAAGAGCACTATTTTTTTTTCTTTTTATTGAGTCTAGCTATTTTACTTATTTATTTAATATATATAACAAAGTATCTACAAAATTATAAGATGCCCAAACCAAAAGGGAAGTAACTTAAGTGCCAATAAACAACAAATTATGAAAATTTGCCCAACACTTATGAGTCCATTTCATTTCTTTGCTACTCAGAGCATGAGTGTCTTGTAAGTTGAATACACAAGCTCAACATTCATACATCATTGGTAAGTATTTTATTTATTTTTCCATCCAAGAGGTGCTTGTTTCAAAAGAGGAATAAGAAAAGATTGCATCGTAGGATAATTATATGGGCTTAAACGCCTAAGAATATGAGAATAACAAAACACTTGCCTTCTTGAGATCTCCCGATGTGCATCGCTCAATATCTTGCTCAAGATAAACCCCAAACATTGAATGGTAGTGCTTCTTGAATACTTGGATCTGTGATGAAGTGCGAGAACATATTACCTCAGTTGCTACCCAAATATTGCTTTTACTTAATGCCTCTCCCACTATTTTTGCATCACGTCCTGCTGGATCAAGCATCCATAGCAAAACAACCCTCTAAATAAAACAAAAGAATTTAAATTCATGAGAAGTTTCTATACAGAGTTCTTATCTATGAAAAGAAGACAAATAAACTATGTGGTCATTTTTCTATAAGGAGGTATTGGAGCTACAAATTGGAAGTTTCTAAAATATACTTATACAGACCTCAAGATCACCTGTAAGCTCATATTTAAGACGTTTAATGATATCTTCAGAATACAAGTTGCGATATTCATGTTGGATATAAGCACGTTGTGTACCATCTCGATGAGTAAGAATCTGGATCACGGTTGCAGTATCACAACCAAAACCTGAAAAAGTGTGACATGAAGACATTAGTGTCATCAAACAAAGAATAGGACCTTCATGGCTCTCTTCTTAAAAAAGTTCACATGAAGCAATAAATAGAACGGCTTAAGGTCTCTAGGAAAAAAAAATTATTTTTCAAGGTAAAAAACTGTAACTTTGTAGTTTATTTACAGACCTAATTTTTCAAAAAGAGTGAAAAATAAAATGGTAAATCCACATGGGGTGACTAAAGTGGATGAATCATATTCTTCTATATTTAGGGTATAAATAGAAAAAGAAAGATGTTAACATATACTTATGGCACCTGTGAAGTGGCAAAAAAATGAAACTTTTTATTTATTTGCATTTTCATAAAATGTGTAATTAATGTTGCAAAATATAAAATATTTTCATTTTTTTCTAAGACAGCAAGTAAAAAGGGTTAGTTTTAGAATTAGAGCCTTACCAAGGATACTATTCATCTGTTTCGTACATGAAATTCTTCATTGCATTCTCAGTGGCATTTAAGAGTTATGAGTAAAGCCACAAACAAATATAAGACCATAATATATAGTACTCTAATAGATAGAGAAATTTTTTTATGCATTTCAAGTAATAAAACTCTTAACAAAATTCCAACATGCACAAAGACATTAGTGCACCAAACTTTATCAGTCTCAAGAATTTGCTATAGCTTATTCATTTAAGTGATCAACCATATGTCATAGCAAAGCAAACCATTATGACTAATCTCTTCACGTTTAAATGTTAATATGAAGTTCCAAAAACATTATTAACCAAGAAAATTTGACCTACTACATCATCAAGAAGAACCATTTATGTATTGACCTTGAAAAACAAGCAGGTGGATGCCAATCCGTTTTCAATGAAGTACACCAATAAACTAAAAAAGTGACAATAGAAACTGTAATCTTGATGGTTAACAGCAAAATTAATTACTTAGAAGCTAGATATTGAGAAGTTTCTCAGATGATTGTGGAAATCACACATTAAAATGTTAGCATAATTAGGATTTCTGTAATTGTGATATTCTATTAGAATTCGAAAGAGCAATTACAACATACTAGAATCATTGTATTATCAAGAAAATTTCTTAATAATTCGCTACAAAATCATGATATATGAGGCATGCATATATTAGAAATGGATTAAAGATGCATTTGCCACAATTCAGAAAATGAATAACAATGTTACCTTCTTATAATAAAATATGGTAGATACATCAAGTGCAACAAAAGAAAGCTTTAAAATGCATTAAACATTCACAAATGGAAAATGCATATGTTTTAACTTAATTTCCCATATGGATGCTATAAATTTGTACACTTTATAAATAAGTCTTAACATAAATGATGTAAGAAAAATCTTGACCATGATACTATTACTTTGAAAAACTGCATCTCCATTCCTAGTTTAACATTCTAATACACTTAGGTGGTCATTTAGAAATTTGACCTGAAAAATCAATAAGTTGTCTTTTTTCTTGATCCATACAAAGAAATCCAAAAGAGAAAAGAAAATAGCCAGAAAAGGAACTAAAGAAATACCTCAATACTATCATCATGATAAGGATAAAATGGTAACAATCACGAAGAAAACCCATCAGCATAGAATAATGATATAGGCGCTAAAAATATCCTTGTAACAAAGCACAAAATGACAATATAAGATTTTTTGCAACATAGGTTAAGACTTCTTCATTAAAAGTGATATGTCACCTAAATAAAATTTGGATTGAAAGAGCTTATGTTACATGTGGTGATAGTTTTTTTTCTAACATGATGCAGTAACATAACACAATCCCATAAAGAAAAGAAAGAAAATAATCAAAATTTTTAGCACGTGACAAAGAACTTAAAAAAAAAAAAAAAAAAAAAAAAAAAGAGAGGGAATGGACATTAACCATACCCTTGAAGGCACGGTGGAGTTGCATGGCATCATCTCTTGGGGAAGAAAGATTTGGAGGAATAGTTAAGGTTGACATATTTCATACAAAAAATTATATCTTAATCTTGTGTATTTTGAATTCTTTTATACTAAGAAGATGTCTTTCTTTTAAAAATGACACAGATAAAAAGAGGGCTAAGACAGCTGGTAGAAACAAACTAAGACATCCGATTAAAATAGAATTTGCCTATTAAATATGCGTACGTTTCGGTTTGCTCCCTCTTTATAGCGGTCATTTCGTACAGGTAAAAATTAAAGAAAATGTGTAGCTTTGATGTGATGATAGATAACTAAACATATAAAGAAATCAAATAAAGTAATCGTATGGGTAAGAGAAAGTTGCTAATGAACCCTTTATGGTTGCTAACTAAAATAATTAAAGTCCTATGCCATGCAGTGCTGAATTTAAAATATATGTAATCATAAAAATTAATAAATTTATTTAAAATATTGTATTTATTATAATTAATAATTCATAACCGTAAATTGTTTAAATATATCATAATTAAAACTATTTAGTTTAGGTTCTTGAAATTCAAACTAGGTACATGAAGTATTCTATTATGATAATTTTTTATTCTTCAAATATATATGAAGTTATGCCATTTTATATTGTTGTTAGTTCAAAACTAATAGGAGATTTTTGAGCACTTAAGCTCGATTGTCGGCATGTAATGTAAGGTCTGCAAAGTAAGACATGATTAGGGAACACTAAGGAGTTTTCCGATGCGTCCACTTCAACACTTGAGTTAATGTTTACCAAAAGTGAAATTTAGAAGGAAATAAAGTAAGGAAGTTATTGGTTTGGCATTCTTGTCTCCAAAGCTTGTGAAAGGTATTATAGGAGAAGGATTCATTGCAGTTTGTGATGGAAATTTAGGACCCAACCCATGAACCCAATCAAAATACAACACGATTATAAAAAGGTTTGAAAAGTAAAAATCGACATGAATAATAAATAGGCCAAACCAGAAGTTACAGGAATTTAAATATGTTTAAGTTCAGGTCTTAGAACTAAACCCGTCTACAAACCTATGAACCTGTCAAAATATAATCTTATTGTTTTATATTCTTATTTTGTTAAAATATAATATTATTATTTCTAATTAAACACAAAATGAAAAAAATATTCACATGAGAAACAAATTATATATATCTGTATAGCATATTATAAATTATATATTTAACATATGAAATATATATCTTATTTAACAAATAAAATGTGTATAATATATATTAATATATAGTTTATTTATTTGCTATATGTATAGCATATGGGCATATATGCACACAACATAATATACCATATAACATGCAAATAAGATATTAATAACAAATATATGTATAGATATAACACTAAAATATAATAAAGTCTATATATTATGTAAAGATTATGCATATGACATGTTATATAAATATCTATATTTACATAGAGATTGTATACAAGAACATTTATAAAGTGGTTAAATTATATATAGTACATATATGTAACTTATATAGTATATGTAACGTATATCTCACATATATATATATATATATTATATGTGTCACATAACACATATATAATAAATTATTATAATGTATATGTATATATATAAGATTTACAGGTTTTAAATGCAAAGTTTATATGCCATATATGTGTGTCTGTAGGTTATACTTTCTTTGTTACATGGAATGAATATGCTATATATATTTGTATAAATGTTATAAAATATAAATCATATATAATATATAAATATATAGATTATATAACATTTATAGATTGTAAAGATTATATATAAAACTATATAACTTAAAGAATATATATATTATTATAAATTATGTATAACATATATCACTTATATATCATTATGTGTATATGCATGTGTATATATTATTATTCATTTGTTACATAGACAGGATATGTTATATATGAGTGTGTTCGCTATATAATATATAGATCATGTGAAACATATTATAAAAATTTATATTAATATATTATACAAGTGGCACAAATATATTGTATATATTATATATGTGTGTATATAAGTTATAATTTATTTGTTGCATGGAATAAATATGCTATATATATCTGTATAAATGTTATAAAATATGAATAATATATAATATATCAATATATAGATTATATCTCCATATTCAACCATGGATTTTACATACAACATTTATAGTTTGTAAAGATTATATATAAAACTATATAACTTAAAGAATATATATATATACTATAAATTATGCATTACATATATCATATATATATCATTATGTGTGTATGCATGTAGCATATCTATCCATATATAAAATATATAGGTTATAAATATATGATATATATATATATATTATTATTCATTTGTTACATAAAGTAAATATGTTATATATCAGTGTGTTCGCTATGTAATATGTAGATTATGTGCAACCTATTATATAAATTTATATTAGTATATAATACAAATGACATATATACTGTATTTATTATATGTAATACATATATAACACAAAATATATATATAATTTGAATTATATGTCATGGCCCAAAAGGGAGCCTAGTAGAATTGCCCTAAAATTATCATATCATGTGTGTATCCACAATATAAGAACCGTCTTACAAGTTAGAGTTTGCAAGACTCTAACTAATCATACACTCACTGTGTTACACATATATATTTATAAAAATAATTAAGGATATTGATACTTCCATAAACCACAAGGATCACAAAGAGTCGAATACCATACTAAATAATAAGATAAGGTGAACCTAAGTTTAAGAGAAATACTGGCTAAATTTAAGAAGGAAAACTTTAGTTTCAAAGTACATATCTCAGACTAGGTTTAGCATTACAAGTTTCTATTCTACTACTTAACTCATGGAGCACAATCTAATTTTGGCACGCTATGCACTCAAATTTTAGCCCATTCCTAGCTTTCAACTAACCTACGAAAACAAACTGTTGAGGAGTGAGCAAGCATAGCATGGTGAAGTATAATCCCCATCCCATACTGTTCAAGCATTATCAAACAAGTTATTAAGACAAGCATATGCAATGTATACAAGCAAATAAGCAAATAAATATGGTTAACAACACGAATTTATGCCCTTCGTGACAAAGGTTAAGAGGGAACTCCAATTACCATCAATTCCCAAGCAACCCTGACTTGAGCTACTAGAAATCACGTTTGTTATAGTATATGAAAATAGTGTGTGTGTGTGTGTGTGTGTGTGTGTGTTGTGTGTGTGTGTGTGTGTTCCTGAAGTGGTTGTAATCTCTAAGTAATGACACCAACGCGGCCCAAGATATCAAGTCATATCCTTTAGTACGACTGAGTTCCTTCTTATCAGGATAAGGCCCATGGTCCATGCCTGCCCTCCATGATGGCAGCCCATCTAGTTCATTACGAGTGATGACAGCTTTCAACAATGTGGTATGTTATGCTATGCATGGTTCATTTATCATTTTTAGCCAAATATGGTTTAAGTTCAATTATGCTTTGTGACCATACAATTTCACAAACATTCACAACAATCACTATGCTACTAGATCACACGTTTAGCTCATTCTAATAAATTAGAGTGTTTTGACATTGTAATTTAGACACGATGCAAGCACAAGCACAACATAATCCTACATGCATTGCAAGTTATTAACATAAGCACAATTGTAGTACATTACAAGCACAAACAAAGTTAGAGATCATAGGATAATACTCACTCTGCCATTTCTTTCAACTGTTGTAATAGTCTTCAGGGAGTTCATTATTGAGGTCAAATTCACCTGAATTCAATAAGAAATCCAAAGATTACACTAGGAAATAGCTTTACAAGCCATTTGAGTAACTAAACTACAGAAGTTTTAAGTTTTCCTAAAATTCTAAGGCCTAAATTTTAATTGCATAGAACTTTTTTGTTTTTAATCCATTTTAAGTAAATTCACTCAATTTTTCGAGTACTTTTTATAGTATAATTATTTTTCTAAAATAAGAAGCCATAAAATTAGATTGG
The DNA here is from genome assembly GCA_024138025.1 of Combretum micranthum. Lineage (NCBI taxonomy): Eukaryota > Viridiplantae > Streptophyta > Magnoliopsida > Myrtales > Combretaceae > Combretum > Combretum micranthum. The sequence goes on from JAMXBD010002015.1 coordinate 143,992, forward strand.
GTGTGTTGAGTTACGAATTTTAGAGGTTCTTTTCACAACTAGTGATTCGCAATGTATGACCGTTTAGGACATTATTGGTTCTTATTCCATAGTACATTTGTTGGGTTCAACTAGGTGAAATCACCTTTATCATCCTAGGACACAATATCTAGTTCATACCCAAAGTCATGGAAGATCTACTTAAGCTTGAAGGAATGAATACCTACCTAAGGATCCTAGAGCCATTATATGAGCTTCTCTTTATCCCTCTCTATTGTGGTTTCTCCTTGATGGTGGAAGGAAATGTGGCGTGTGCATGTGAAGGATCTTAATTAGCTTGCTAATAGGAAGAAAATGGAAGGGAACACAGTTATACCCATTTGAGTGAAAAATTGGGATTAAAAGTTAAGGGGAGTAGGAAATAGAAGAGGCGCAAAAGGAGTGATGGTTGTCTAATGGTTGTATTATATACAATCGGTTTGCATGATTGCTTTCTTTCCCATATTAACACCTAGTAGCCAATTGTTAATGAGGAAAGGCTCATTCTCAACTTTCAGTGTGGATTTTTACGACAACGCAAGCTAACTTGTAATTAGTGTATTGAAGGGGACAACTGCAATTGAGTAGTGAAAAGAATAAAACATTTTCCTAAGAAGGCTGGTAGTCATTGTTAGAGTTACATATACAATCTTGCCATAACTTTAACTTGTATTTACTAAAAAGCTACTGAACTTGAAAGAAATTTCAGGCTGAGGGAAAAAGAAGAGAAACACTAGGCTATCCAAAGCATGTAGGAACAGCTGTCACCATGCTGGGGTCATACCTACCCTTGCCATGACATGTCAAGGGAAATATAGTTTGATTTGCTCATAAAAATTTACAAGTAATAAAAGAATATCATTGATAGAATTTGATAATGTAATTAAATTTGATTTGATGGGAGAAAGGTTGATATATAATTCCTTGGTTGACACCTAAACTCCTCATGTTCTCAAATGTTAAAGTGACGGTTGTAGCAATAGATGCATGGAGAGGTTTATCTTCTTTTTAACACATAGAGGACACATGTTGTTGACACCCTTTCCCTAGATGTCATGGCACACCTTACCACTCCCTTTGAATTTTCATGAAGTTAAGGAAGTTGTGGAGATGTGATGGCTAGCGATGCATGGGAATTAAGAGTCCCACAATAGCTTGAGTGTCCATCATGTGTGCGAGCGGTCTTGGTATAGAAGATAATGCAGTAGGGGTTGTTGAGGTGTGTGTACCCTATCGATGCTATGTAGGTTCGTGTGGGTGAGGGGTATGTTGTGTTATGTTTGGTAATGAAAAATAAATGAATAAATAAATGAAGTAGTAGCAGCTGTATGCGATGGTTATAGTAGGGAATAAGGTAAGACAATGTGGCGTGTGTGTGGCATTATTGTATTTGGTCAATTTAGCGACTGGTCATGGGGAGGTTACTTCTGTTTGGTGGTATATGTTTTCTCTTATTTAATGCTTGGAAGAAAAAAAAAAAAAAGAACAAGAAGTGATGATCAAATCAGCAAAAGCAGTATGGAGGAAAAGAAAAGAACAAAAAAGGGAATTTTCTTAGGCCAAGATTTTGACACACGATTACACTATCCTTAAACTTGCCTATCTCCTAATTACCTTAGCAATATATGATAGAATAGCAGCTAATTGTTGCTTAAATTCAGTACAAGCAGCTGTAATGGAGGATTAATGTTTGTTGAATAGAGATCTGAGTAGTAGTAGTAGTAGTAGTGGTTTATAGAACTAGTATTGGTAGCACTTTGTTTAGCTTTGAAGAACCAACTATCTTGCTGTCATTAGTACACACACACATATATATATATATATATATATCAAGTGCTCTATTCCTAGTTTTGTGTCCATGCTTCTCAAACAAGGAGGCTGATTCATAATTGGAATCTATAAAGCAGATTGATTATGACATTTATCTCTAACTCACTAAAAGCTGCTACACATGAAGGAGATCCCAACTTGGAATTAAACAAAAGGAGCGATACATTTTGCAACCAGCATCACCTAAGGACAAGTTTCTTAACGTTCAGATTTTGTTCTAAAATTCATCTCTTATGGTCCTAATTACACGTGGCATGTTAATGAATTATAGGAATGCTTAATAAAAGTTGCATGTGTCACAAGGGGTGTAAACTATAGAGTTTGATTCTCCAAGAAAGGATGACTCGATAGGAGTAGGGAAAAAGAATTATCCCCATTTTGACACCTAGATCCATTGGTTAAGAATTCAGATTCCTTTTTCATCTAACCTTGATGCAGCTGATGTCATGGAAAGTGAGTTGGTTGGTCTACTGCAACTTGCTAGAAATAGCTACAAAATTAAGGGTCAGCTTGTCATTCACCAAATTCAAGACAATGACTAACTTGCAGGACCTAAGGAAAAGTTAATCATGATTTGATAGAGGTAAAGGTGCCAAATTATCCTAGATCAACACCTATTGTGTCCTAATTAGCTATCGGTTGCTCTACTATCATTGGCGTGTGAAATAGTGGTAACAAGTTTATGTTGTTTATGATGTGTTGAGGTTCACAAAATGAAGGAATCTGTTCTTGTAATGTTTGCTCCTTAACTACCATGATTTGCTAGAGGTGAAGTCAAAGTTTGTTCTAAGCTTGCCACCTATATACACATGTTAAAGATATTGGAGTTGGTTTAGAGAGGATGCGACAAGAAAAGGTGGTAAGTGTACAACATACTTTACCACTCCTATTCCTCCTTTGCGAAGACAAAACAGGGCTCCCAGAGGTGGGCTGTTGGCTTTGCTAAAGGCTCGTTGTTGGCTCCTATATGGCTCTTTAGCAGCTTTGACGTTGGCTCTCATGTGGATCGGTGGTGGCCTTACAATTGCTGCTTTACTCTCTTAAGGATCGGTGTTGGTGCTACTAGTGCTCTAGGGTGGTTGTCTTAAGCACTTCTAGTGACTTCAGCTAGCCCTTGTCTAGCAACATGGCACAACACCAAGTCATGTAAAAGTCTAGCTCTCATGAGATCGGCATGATGCTACCCGATGTTTATGAGATTACTAAACAAAAATATCGAACATAACTTGACTAATCTCAGTAATGTGGGTATGAAGTTAAAGATTGAATATTCTCATTCCCAATATCAGTTTTTGTTGAACAAAAGTAAGAGAGAAATGAATAAATAGATTAAATTAATATAATTAAAGATTAGCTGAAGACTTTAAGTTTTACTCAAGTTTTCTGTTACTCGATTCATAGTTGTTGTCTAAATAATTAATGTTCCTAACTACTTGGGTCTAAGGTCACCTATGGTACACGACCCATTTCTAAACATTCAGTTCGATGCTTAACATGATTCATGGAATCTTTGGGTTGATAATTTGAATCAAAGCCTATAGAAGTGTTAATTGAATTTTTGATTAAGTCACCTTTGTAAATTGGCAGTTAAAAATTTAAAGGTTCCCATGTATATTAGAATACACATATTATATATATATTGTTCATTTTCAATACATCTACACTTACTTGTATAAGTAATAATGAATATTTAAGTTTAGGAAGAAGAAAAAAAAGTTGAGGTAGTTTTTCAGACATATTCTATTACTTTCTTAGAATCTTGTTATCAATTTTAATAATTATTACAAATTACAGTTATGTAAAATTCAGGGGATTACATTATACGCATCATATATTATATTGATATGCATATAACTAGGATAGATGCATGATTATATGACTAGAGGGGCTAAACCTTACTTAAGTTAATCTTAGAATTATTTATTTATATATGCTCATTATTATAGTTTTATTACACCTTATATATTTTATGATAATTTTGTTAATGATTGCATTGTAATATATTTTAAAACTCCATGAAAAAATTCATTCAAACAATAATTAAGAGTATTTAGTACATTTTATAATAGACTGTATATATGTCACATGAAAATTAATTATAAGTAAAAAAAATTTTCATTTAACAAAAAGGATCATAAAATGTATTTAGATAAGATATATATTAAATAATTCATGTCCATTTTTATAATATTAATTGTAGAAAAAAAATGTTACTAAATCAAGTTATATAATTAGTGTGGAATATGATTGTTTTAGCTTAAATAGGTCATAAATTATATCTAGACAAGATAGCTATTCAATAATTTATGTACACTTTAATAACATTAATTGTGGGAAAAGAATATTACTAAATCAAAATATATAATTTGTGTGCAATAAGATTCATTTGTGATACAGATAATACAATTATTATTTATGATATACTTTGAACAAAAAATAGCTTTTTTGCCAAATTGAATGAAAAATAGTTATTTACAAAAAAGAATTTATTTAGTTATATGTTATTTTAAGGTAAAAGAATTTAATTACCAAAAGAAAAAAGGTTGAAAATAAACACACACACATAGTAATTAGTGTAACAAATGTATGTTGAAAAAGTACAAAAAAATTGTACAATCACGGGATTTGAACTCATGACCTTTTGGGTGTAAAACTAAATACTTAATCACTAGAGCATACTTATTTTTATGTCATTATTTTCTTTTTATAATATACATATAGTATATATTTTTCTTTTTAAAAATATTAAAAAATAAAAATTTCTTGAGTTAGGTAGGGTTGGGGCCCCATCGGCCCCTCTTTGACCTATGCCTGGTGAGCAACTAACCTTGTTATATAAGGCACCCACCCATACCTTACTCAATCAAGTTGGACCCATGTGAATATTGAGGGTTACAAATAGTGCAAGGGTATAGTTTTTCTAGAATCTATTCTCATAAGATAAGATACGAGTATAAGATCTTCATATCTTGTACCCACCCTTAAATTTGTATTAAATTATATAGAATACAGGTTCTAAGATATTTTGTATCTATCTTAGAATCTCTATTCTATTAATAAATTATAAAATAATACAAATAAATAAGAATAAAGAATAATATTTTGTTTTCCATTTTGTGATTAGTTTTGTTTAAAATAATCACTTTTAGGCTATTGTTTAGAAAATTTCCTTTAGAAAAACTTATGCTTTTTATTATGGAAGTACAATAGTACATATAATATTTATTTTGGAACTACTTTGATTTTATGTACATGAACTTCTAAGTTATATAAAAGTATTATTTATCTTCGGAGGCTTATTAATATAGAAGTGCCTCCAAACTAAATGTTTTACAACTTTGTTGAAATCATGTAATCAAGTTTATAGATTTGAAATTTAACACATAAACAAAATTTGCATATTATAGAACTTATAATATTAAAAATTTATTTAAAAATTTTTCTTTTAATAAGTTATTTCTAATGAATATATAAAAACCATGTAGTTTTACATATTACATACACTATATGTATTATAATAAACTTGAAATTTGAAAGAGGAAAAAACTTTTTGTGCCTTTTGCCTCTTCAAACCTTACCCAACTTCAACTAAAAAAAAAAAAAGATGAAAAGGGAAAAAAAAAGTTTACAAGGCTCATAAGGTATTTTGTATCTTATAAGTTTTACAAGTGATAAAGTCATTTTATACTCACTTTTCATTGAACAAATCATGTTTAATTATTGTGGATTTTATAGCAGTCACAAGAAATTGGTACTTAAGTGTGCTTAATTTGATATTTCAGGTCTTTAAGAACTTATCATACAAATACATGAAAATTGGGAGAATTTTTATACAAATTTGGGGAACAAAACAAAGTAGTCCAACCAAAATAGGCCACCAACGTACATTGAATTTCAAATGCAGCACAGTCAGCTTTTAAACCAATTTTGCCAGCCTTCATCAGAAATAATTTATATTGGCTATCAAACTTCAATGCTACTAGCTTTTGAAGAACACATTCAGCCTGACCTTCAATTTTTTAATGTACGCCGACATCAGGAAGATTTATGCCGCTGGCTTAATGCCAGCCTTAAGTGTCCATAATTTCAAAATCTTTAGCACGAGCTTCAACACTGCTAGTGTAGAAACAGAACATCGCCAGCTTTTATTGTCCAGATTAATATGACAATAGAAAATTATTTGTAGCATGGGAATTAAAATAAATTGGTAATTAATTATGATTTAACTTCAAGTCAAAACTAGACAACTTTGTACAAAGTACAAAAAGGTTCATCTTTTAAATTTGATGATTACCAATAGAAGTATAGAAATTCATAAGAGAAAATGAGAGCAATAGGATTTGCATGTCACTCTTTTTTTTATGCCCAAAAGGAAATATTGATACTAAATCGATGGGGATTTAGGAATCCAATTGTTTGGACACATCTTTTATCATGTGTAGTATAAATTCTAATATGTTGCCTGATTGGTTTGTCTCCTAATTAGGTTGAACTGTATGTGCTTGAAAGATTGTGAGAAACTTTTCAAAGTAGAGATAATGGGGTGGAAGTTCCAAGGAGATTCAATAGCTGAATGAATAGCATGGAAAACAATAGAATTGTATGGTTCAAACATCACTTCCTCCAAAGCCATTTCTCTAGCAAAATCAATTGCTTTTACGATAGTTAAACCTTTAGCAAATTGAGGTGAAGTAGTCTCACAACAATTAGCTACTCTCTCACATATCTTTTCCTAACATTTCCTAGCAATGAAGGCAATAGTAACATTGTCTTTCTTTGCATCATAAGATGCATCACATTTACCTTAATAAATGGTCTTTTAGAGAATCCAAGTCTCTTCTCTAGTGTGGAGGCTATTATCATCCAAAGATATTTCATAAGAAGCTTCCTAGTCAAAAACTACAACAAGAAGTGAGTGAAGTTATTTTTAATTACTACAACTTAGTCTAAAACAAGTCTGGCACTTAGATCTTCAACATATTCAATAGTGATGTATGGGAAGAAAGGTGTTTAAGAACCAAAACCGACTTGATTAGAAGCAAGTTGTGTGGTGTTGATTGTTGAATGCTTGGAAGATAGATTAATGATAGAATTTCTATGTCCTTTATAGCCTTATTGGCAAAAGTAATTGTGGTGTGCACCTCAGGCTCCTTATTGTAAGATGGCACTACATCTACCCTTTCAAATGCACCATATTATAGTATAAAATTGAGCCAAAATGCTAGCCCTTCCTTGCTCATCTATGTGAGCGCCCTCTACTCATTGTTGTAGTTCAAAATTAAGTGTAGTTACTTGGTTCAGTTCCACTCTCAATCCCATAGAGGCAAACTAAACCATCTGAATACATAGAAGTACATGCTTGATTGTTTCTCATTACAAAATTTTCAATGATTCAAGTCAATCATCTTCCTCTTCAGCATATTGCTATTAAAACCAAATTGTGATAATTTTAGAGTTAAACTAGGATTTGAAAGCAAGTTAAAGAATTCTTAATTAATTACGTAGTAGAAACGTTAATTGAAGTTTTAGATTTGAAAAATCTACATGAGAAAAAAAATATCTAAAAAAATATTGTTTTAAAATTTGCCCAACTTAATTAAATAATAGGTCAACAACATTTTATTTTAATCGATAGAATTAGGTCATCCCAACCTTTTATAAGTTTCCCTTTAAAAAAAACAATCAATATAGATGTAGGACTCTTTAACCCTTTAATTAAAGTAAAATTAAAATTGTTTAGAATTTACCAACAAAAAGATTAACGATTTTTATTAATGAATAGATTATAAAAATTAGTAAAATTTATTAGTAAAATTGTAGTCTATTGGAAGAGCAAAAAGAAGTTAAGGAGATTTTATAGGAAAAAAGGTTGAGTATTAGTTGATTGTGCTTATATAATTAAAGAAAATGAGTATAATAAATATTCAACCATAAAGTAACTATTCCGCTCTATGGTTGCAATTAGGGATAGTAGCCATTCTACAATAGCAAGTCATGGACTAGGTACCCTTAGCTTATATTTAAGGGATGATCATTTTGAATGAAAAGGTTAGTAGTTATAGGTGTTGAATTGCTTAATGCAAGCAGGTGGGTTGTGGTAACCAAATCTTTTACATCGATGAAGTTCCTAAAGAGAAGCTATAACAATTGTCCCATAGATGGTATGTGATGCCATGTGAGAGATTATAATAGACCTATAACTTAGTGTTTGGTAATAATAGAAAAGTCATGGATGAAGCAATTGGTTATTGAGGTTGCCAATGACGTGATTCCTCAAGCCTATGAGAAATATCATGAGGTATCACATATATCTATCGATCGAAGTTTGAATTACTCTAAAACTTAGAATACTATGATTATGTTATTTACAGTTGTTAAAATATGACCTATAAATATTGTTTACTGAATTTATTGAGTAAGTTATATGTGTGATTTGGTTTGGGGTCCAAGTGAATGTTGTAATATGTTTCTTGCTAGGCTGTTTACTCATTCGGTTTGGGGAACTTTTCATTTGTTTTTCATGTAAATAGACTTTAATTCTAAAAAATGGAGGAATCAAGTCTTGCATATTATTATCAAGTTAAAAATGTATTAAGAACTAACCGTACTATTCCAATTTGAGATGTAACATAATAAACAACTAAATACATTTAAGAATGTATCTCATGTCTAGTTGCACATAATCGGAAAAAAAATCAAATCAAAGTTAGGTTTAAAATAACACTGTAAATCAAGCCTTCTCTCTATTTCCTATGATGCCAATTAAGATATAATAGATGGCCAAAAACCAAGATATAATAGGTCAAGCCTAGCCTTAATCGATTCATCTTAATCTAACTTCATTTCATAATCAATTTCTCAGTTTCTATGAGGTTCTTGATCTTTCAATCAATTACAACTCCAAAATTATAATTTATCAACTTGTTCAAGGAATTTCGATCATTTGATTAATTATAATTCTAAATCACATAACCCCAACACTTTTGAATATGTTGATCCATGTTTTCATGGTGTATCCCACTTTATACTTAATTCCAAAATTTCTTATTATGTGAGATCCTCCATGCCCTTTTGTCACTATCATGTCACTACTAGACATATAATTTTTGAACACCTAACCGTATTCTTTAAACCACCCTATACTCTGAGAAAGATGTCAATAAACTAAACTTACGATGAACCATGCATGTGATTGTGATCTTATCACTTCATTTTCATGTCTTAGATTAGTTTGTGCATGAATGCATAAGTATGAATTAAATCATTTATACAAAATGATGATCAGTAGACTAAGTGTACGTTGATCTTAAGTTTAAATCAGTGAAGGATTCAAGGACGAATGAGAATGTAGCAACAACAAAGAAAGAATTTGAGAGTGTATTGTGCATAATGATGTGTTACCTTCACCCACATACCAAAAAGGGTATTTATAGGAAAGAGAGGTGGATAATTATTGGACAATGGCTACATCCTTAATTCTATGCCATTTGTAAGGTATGAGGAGCAAATCATATAAGGAGGAATAACAGAATCAAGTGGTCCACCAAATCATGCCACATGTAAGGTAACCATTTTTCGTTTGCATATGGAGGGAGTTTTATGGTTCAAAATTAGGTATAGAGGCCTAGTAAATGAAGAATGTTATTAACACTTACCCCTCACTCTTGTTAATAGTTGGTCAATATGGATAGATTGATTTGGTCGAACCTTTAAGTGTCCAAAGGCGGGTTAAGCTTCAAGTCGTGGTTCAATTGTTTGGCCTCTACAGTAAAGTTTAACCATTAATATCAGTAAAGGTTGTTGTAGATGCGTGTGATTCAAAGTTAATGCTAGCTAAAAAAGATTTGGCTATAGTTTTTCATGTGATGATCTGGGACGAGATAGTACTTGTGATATTTCCACTTAAGATGCATTATGAGTTGGTTAAATTATTATTGGGTGCTTGAATCATCCACATGATGTTCAAGGGCTTGTTACAGCATTTGTTAGTTTGTTGTGGAATATGATTTGTGAGTGCTTGATAGAAGAGTAGATTGGACCATGTAGGTATTTAACTAGGTTCCTAAGCATACATGTTAAGATGAATGAGATGTTTAACTAGTGAGAGTCCAAGCATGGTCTTCACTGAGCCCTTCCAAACATAGGATAAGGGCTAGTGAATAAAGGTGGTACTTGAAAGATATATTCGCCAGGCCTCTAAGCAAGTAAGATAAAAGTGAGATTAGTAGAGTGGTAAGTTACTTCAAGTAGAGACTCCATAGAATTCTTGAACAAATATGATAAGAACTAAGTGTGTTGTGCAACTTGTTAAATTAAACATAGTCTTCATCGAATCTCCATTGATTCGAGCATTAAGATTTAAGTATACCAAGCTGAGTTATTGCTTTTCCCCTAAGATAGAAATGTTAATAAAGTTTGTTGTTTAAGTTTCTAAGTGGCAATTACACTTTTAATAGAGATTGTCAATTCATTAACTTAACTACCAAAAGAATCCTCTAAAAACAAAGAGTCATCATTCTCTTTGCCTTACACACCCATTTAGGCATTTATTGTTAACCATACATGTGTCAAATTCAAGAGGCCATGGAGATTATGCTAAGGTCACATAGATTTGGGCACAATTTTCCATAGCTTCACCAGTTAATTTGACCATTTGAATCTTCGTCAAAATACATAGATAACTATAAGTAAGGAAATCAGCTTCAATGTTTCAAAAGTGGTTGGTTGTGTCTTTAAGCATTCTAATGACATTGTCCTTCTCAAGGCCTTAAACCATTTTATACTTTGTCTTTGAAAATTTCTTTACATAATTTATATTCTTTTTCGAAAGTTCTTTTATATTCTTTCTTATATATTCATAGAATTCTATATTCTTTTTTATACATTTTTCTTGTTGTGTATGACATTTAAGTCTTCTAAATCTACTTCTGGTGCTCTTGCTATGAGGACCATGAAATATCAAAGCTATGGTACCTTGAGCTTTACTCTTCTTCCCTTTGTTCCTCACACACCTAACGTGGCAATGAGGAAGACGACGTAGATGATATAGGTCCTTCGTTGTTTAAATTTAATGATAATAATTTATGAAGAAACTTCTTAATTGTATTTTCTTCAACTAATCTTTTAGTTAAAGGCTGTCCCATCAAGGACCCATCATTAGAGAGCAAAATAAGTTATCATGAAAAGCATGGGCGGATCTAGGGGGGTCGATGGGGGCTTCAGTATTCTTAGACTCGAGAAAAATTAATTTTAAATTATATGTTATATGTATATTATAAAGAGAGAATTATAATATAAAATTAAGTATAGTTTAGTAGTTAAGTATCTTCTTTTGCATCCACAATGTCATGAGTTCAAATCTCATGAATGTCTTTTTTTCAACATGCATTTATTGCACTAGCTATCTCTCTCTTACACTAACTATTCTCTCTCTCTTTCTCTCTTTATATATATATATATATATATTAACTTTTTCTTTCACAATAACTAATAACATTGAATTCTTTTATCATGAAATTATCAAACAAAATAAATTATTGTTAATAACTATTTTATATTCAAAGTATACCACAATGTAATAATTATTATTATTCATATCACAATTGAATCTTATTGCACACTAATCATATAATTTGATTTAACAACTTTTTTTTTCTTCAATTAATGTTATTTAAATGTACAAGAATTATTGACTAACTATCTTATCTACATATATTTTATGATCTATTTAAGCTAAAAGCAATCATATTGCACATTAATTATATAATTTGATTTAGTAACATTATTTTTTTTACATGTAATGCTAATAAAATTAACACAAAGTATTGATTAAATATCCTATCTAGATATATTTTATTATTTTTATTTAAAAGTAAAATTTATATATATTAACTCTATATGTTTAATTAATAATTAATTTTCAAGTGATATATATACCATCTCTTATGAAATGTACTAAATACGCTTAATTATTATTTGAATGTTTTTTTCATAAAGTTTTAAAAAATATCACATTGAAATCATTATGGAATTCTCATAAATATATAAAATGTAATATAATTATAATAGCGTATAAATATTAATAAATAATTTTAAGATTAACATAATTAAAATACAACCTCCGATCGTATAATCATGCATCTACCTCTTATGACAAGTGACACGATGTAAGAGGCTGTCTTGCTGCCTTGCAAAACGGTAAAAAATTAGAGAGAGCGTGTCATATGTTGCATCGATCCATATCCTCCTATAAATAACCTTTGAGCGCGCAAGATTAGAAAGAGATACCATCCTCAATCTATATTGACCCACTCTTGAGACCTCAATTATACACACCAACCAGAAAGTTCATGTAACTAAGATAATCATATTTCCCGTACTCTCTCTCTCTCGTTGTTGCGTAACCTTAGTACTCTTTTTAACTCACATGTGTTATTTGTGCAAATCTACTCTACCCATGATGCTGGACGACCAGATGGACCACCGAACTAAACACAGAACACCATCGACGAATTTAAGGAGAATATAACACCAATAAAGCTACATTATTTATACAATTATAATAAAAATACTATGATGGAAGTTACATAAGAAAAACATTTGGACATTTCATTAGTATTTCCATTGCTATTATCATGAAAAAAAATAATTATAATCGTGATTATTTGTTAGTATGATCATGAAGAGCAAGTGTCAAATTTCAATTAGGACTACCCCTTTAGAAGGAAAATTCTAGAAACCTCTCAAAACACACGAACCTGGAGAAAGCGCCATGTCGTTACTCCAACATTTTTTTGACTATTTAATAATGGGCCTTGGCATTGGCAATGGGAATTCATCCTGACGTGGTAATCTCTTTCTTCCCTTTACATTAAATAAACACCACCTGTCATTCCTTGACCTTGTCCCTGTCGTCTATCCTCCAGCCTCCTCCTTCTCCTCCTCCTCTTCCTCCTCCTACAGACATTTCTAGATTGTTTTAAAAACTTACGTGCAGCACCCACCTTTTTCCTTTTCCTTCTCTTTCTCAACGACTTTTACAACACAAACTCTTATCCAAACCCTTTTGTTTGTTTCTTCCATTTCTTAATAATAATAATCATATATTAAGCTACGCCTCATCAATTTTCAGAATCTTGATCCAACTTTAACACAACCCAAAAAGTTCATTCTAGAAGAACCCCATTTGCATTTTTGGTTTTCTTTTTGTTTTCTCTAACCTTCTTGGTTTCTTACATTGAGGTTGAGATACCAAGATTTTGAAGTTTGTTGTTCGAAAAATGTCAATGTCTATGAAAACAGGAGGATCATCAATATCGTATATCATGTTGACATCAGGTGCTAATTGGCGTTTGGACACACTGTTCTTGACGCGTGCAGTGAAGAGTCTGTTGCTGGTAATCCACGCACTGATAATTCCTATTAACGCCTTCATCTTGCTCTTGGTTTTTCCTTTCCGGAGGAGGACTCCTGAGAATTCATCTCCGGTTAAATCCCCGAAAAAGGCGGTCGTTGACGTGGCGGTGGATGCGGCGTCTCGGAGGGCCTTGGCGATAAGGCGGGTTGCGGAGGATGGCGGTGATGATGTGACGGTTAGAGACTATGACTTATTTACGACACCGAAAGGGGTCACTTTGTTCACGCAGTCGTGGACCCCAGTTTCTGGAAACATTAGGTGATTAATTTACATTAATTTTTTTGTACTTCTTTGTCGTTTGAATAAGTACAATGATCATGATGCATTAAGGCCACACATAGGTAAAGGGGACCACTTTGTGGGTTTTGATTTTCCTAGGTCATAAAAATGATTAATAAATGATGTAGGTTTCAAACATTTACTTTTTTTTTTTCCCCTTCCAATGGTGGATATTTCGGTTTTGAACCGAATTTTGTTAGGAAAATGAAGCCTGATTGTGATACTAATTTTTATTTTAATATCTTTGATGTTGATGTGTTTGTTGTGTCTCTGGGATCAAGTAAACAAAATGTTAGATGCTTGAAGTTGCCCAATAGCCATCATATAAAATGCTGTTTAGGGACAAAACTCTGATTCTGCTCCCTCGCTATCGATTCAAGCACTTCCTCCTTAATTACATTTTCCCATCCAATATATACATCTAAGTATTTGATAGTTTATATGAGAAAAGATATATGACAAGCATCTGATGGCATTTTGGATTAATTCTAACAAATAGATAGCCTCAGCATTGAATCATGTGACTCAATGTTCTGTCTTGAGTGGATTGGGCGTTTTAGCTTGGCAGTACAGATTAGTTAACCCTAGTTATCTGGATGCTAAAGAATGAAATTATAGCGAGTAAATTGAATTGTAAAAGGATTTATCACTAATTTTTATTGAGATTTTTTCTTTATGTGGATTTAAGCATCTAAGGGCAGCGATTTCTGTTTTAGTTCACCAATTCAGCAACTGAAGGAAAGAACCATACTGATAATTTGAATAACTTTATCCTTCACGAAGTCTTCTCTGTAATGCAACGCGGGAACATGTCCTAGTTACCAGTGGTTTAGCTTTCACTAGCCAAATTGTAATATGTGTAAGGAGACGATAAGAGGAGAGTGGCAATAAAGTATAAAGGAAGTAGACAGATTGTAAACTGAATCTTTAACCATTATGGCTAGCTTTTCTAGGAAGGATAAGTTCCTACAAAGATACAGCTGACAGACCATGCTAGAGTTTCTTGATTCCTGTGTTACTGTAAAAATGGTAGGCCCAACATTTTTCATGATTTGTTCCTATTTTAGGATGGTTGAGTTTTTATTGGTTCTTGTTGCATTTTGTAAGAAAATTGATTCTTTTGACTTCTTCAGCTTGGATTTAGTTTGGTAGTCCTTATCTGTCAGCTATTATTTGCTTTTGTGCTACTTAGAGTTAACCTTTTTGTGTCCTGTATAATTTTGCAGGGGAATAGTTGTCCTTCTGCATGGCCTCAACGAACACAGGTTTGTTTTTTGTATCAGATCAGAAAATTAAGACTTTTTCATCTGTATTGGTTGCCTAATGTAGGACAAACTGAGAAGTTAAAACTCTCTTTTCTTTCCATTACAGTGGGAGATACAGTGATTTTGCAAAGAAGTTGAACCTCAATGGATATAAGGTGTATGGTTTTGATTGGATTGGTAAGTGCAAGACTTTTTTGATGTGTAGTTTATGAAGAAGGATTGATCTGAAGAAACTTGTTAAGCTTACTCAAAAGGAAATCTTACAATGTCCAATACGCCACCCTTTCCTGTGAAATGAGTAATTAAGATTTTGATAATGGTGTAATTCTTTAAGTAGTAAGCCTAACAAGTGCTTGTGAACTTGTGAGTGAGACACAAAAATATATGGAAGCTATGTTATGAACATATGGACATATCTATGGAAGTTTGGTTCCATGAGATAGTGTCTCTCTCTCTGAGAATTTTTCCTTCTGTTATTTGCCTAAATCTGCTTGGATTGTCCTTTTGTACATTACTCTGGTGTCTTGTGATAACAATTTTAAATTGGTCTTTTGCTAAAAATAGACAATACGCAAGTTGAAAGTATAAATACACATGTATCCTTATCCTTATTGCAAGACTGAATTGTTGATTTGTATAAGCATAGACTCTTTTGCCTTCTGCTTTTTAAAATTTCACAAAAGACCAAACGAATTTTTCTCTTCAATAGGGCCAACTCTTTCTAGAATGTCTATTATGAAAACAAAGAAACTTGCCATCATCATTACTACAATATTAGCCTCATTTTCAGTTTAAATCCAATACCACTTGTTATATTGAACTTAGGTCAGCTACCAAGAAATGCTGCTAACAAAAATTAACCAAAGCAAGGCTTAGGGTAGAAACAGATTAGATCCATCAAGCAATTTCCTAAACATCACATTTTCAAACTGATGCATATTTAATAAAATAGAGTTACATAAGGTGCAAATAAGATAACGACAAAATAAAATCCAGAGGGACTTAAATACTACCAGCTTTTCCTAAGTATCATTTTGCATGTGGAATTATGCTTGGAAACAATTCATATGGTGGTTAGACAGAGCTGAACACACCAGGCATCTTCTCACCATGACAAGACATCGCTGAATTTAGTGATTTTGAGCAGGGAACTGAGCGATAAGCATTTTTAGTAAACTATAGCAGCTTTATTAATGAATGCTAGCTTATTGAAAGTGAAAAGAGTTGAAATATAGTAGTCTCAACTCTCTTCCTTGTCTTATGAGAATATGCAGTGTGGAAAAAATTGAATGTCAAGAAAGGTCATCCTTAAGGTCGATGACAAGAAATAATATTCTAGACCATCATGTGAGGTCCCTCCTAAAAATTTTGATCTATGTGACTAACCCTTCGACCAGATGATTTGTTATGATTAATTCATATGGAGGAATGAACTTAGTCTAGTAAGCTCTGTCAATTATGTGTGAATTATACTACATACTATTAAATTATGGAAAGTCTGAATTTCTAAAATGTGATGTTCTTAAACCTTTGGAAATTTTGAAATCAGAAAATTTTTCTTCAAACGTAATAGCAAATAAGTGATTTGCATAAATATACATGAATAGTTATTTTTTAAGCCGATCCTTCACCTAATTTGAGAGTTTTCTTGACTTTGTTAATATATGTCATTGTCTTTATGAGTCAAGTTGGACAATGTGACTCCAAAAAAATGTTGCAACCATACACTAATATAAAAGACTGAGTTGGTATTAAAAATAGTTGAAAGATTCTCAAATTTCGTTAAGACCCTTGTAGTTAAGTGGCATAAGCACCAGTCTTCGAACAGGATTGACTTAAGTTCAATTCTCTCTTTTCCTAAAAGTTGTAGTAGATAGTCATTGGCCAAAGAAGAAGAGGAAAAAAAAATCAATTAAGTATTACATTTTAGAAATTCAGGGTCTTTCCATATTCTTGATTGCTTTCAGGGGTGTTTCTGTAATGATGCAATTAATTAATCATCATTTCAGATATGGCTTTGAGTGGTATTGCCATCGTGATATTTTATTCTGGTTAAACAGATGGTAAAATTGGAAATTAGCTGAAAACAGAAAACAACTCTCCAACTATCTTCTTCTTCTTCTTCTTCTTCTCATGTTATGGAGACGCCATAAATTTTTCACACCTTCATTGCCATGCAAACAAAAACTATACAAACATTATTGGGTTAACTTCTTTGAATAAGAGAGAGAAGAAACTTTCTTGGCTGTTGTTATTTCTGTTCATCCATAATGCTACCTTGGAGAAGAACATATTACATGCTTAATTACTGATGCAATAGAGTCACTACTTTTCAACAATGCACATATATTTGGATGTTGCAGGAATTGAGTATGTCATTCAGGATGCCTGTGGAAGCAAAGCTTCTCCGCGTTAAGTAAGCATATCATCTAGTGTGTTCATCTGACCATGTAGACTAGAATCGAAAAGTGAAGAATGTGTTAACTGAAATAAATTTTTAAAGCTTGAGAAGAAACTTTGAGGTTCGAATGAATGTTAAACTGAAGAATTTGCAAGTATGGATCTGTATTTGGGCTATACTTTCACTTAGCATACATTTACATTTTAGGGAGGCATAATGCATATTCTGTCATGATGCTTTTATGGTTGTTAAAATATATGAAAGTTGAAACAATCCTTTGGCTATAGGACTCAGTTGTAATACTCTACATGAGGTGTCTCCTGCACATTTAATAATTTGATTAACTGCATTGATCATGTGGATCAAAGAACCTGTTTCTTCCATTTCCTCATATACACTAAAGCAACACATGCATGTTCTTGTTGCTATTTTCCTATAATAGCTTTCCATGTTCAGTTCAATTTGAAGTTTATTTGGGCATTTTTCCTCTCATAGGTCATGGTGGGAGCGATGGACTTCATGCTTATGTTCATTCTATTGATGATGTAGTCAGTGACCTGGTAGGTTTAGCTGTCTGCTATTAATTGTAAGCTTACAACCGTCAAACTCTGTATCCACTGAAAAATCTATGGTTCTCTTTTGCAGAAATTATTTCTAAAGAAGCTCGTATCTGATTATCCGAACCTTCCGTTGTTTTGTTTTGGACACTCCACAGGGGGAGCCATCATTCTTAAGGTAATTCCAGGCTAGAATTTCCATAGTTTGTTATGTATTGGAAATGATCTCCATCAAGCAATACTAAAGATTAATTGTCAAAATCTCTTATAGCATGGTTATGTTTTGCAATGATATAGGCTATGCTTGATCCAAAAATCGATGTTCATGTAGCTGGGGTGGTACTCACATCTCCAGCTGTGGGAGTTCAACCGTCACATCCTATTTTCACGGTAAGAATGTTTATTCAATTAAAATCCCTTGCATAGTAGGAATTATCCTCCACTAACACCATCCTTGTTTTTGCTCCTTGCTCATTCAGGCACTTGCTCCAATAATCTCTTTCTTATTGCCAACATATCAACTTGGTGCTGCAAACAAAAATGATACCTTAGTTTCACGAGACCCAGCTGCATTGGTGGCAAAATATTCAGATCCCCTGGTTTATACAGGATACATTCGGGTGAAGACAGGCTATGAGATTCTCTGCAATTCCTATTACCTGAATCAGAACTTGAAGAAACTCAGAGTTCCTTTCTTTGTTCTTCATGGTGCTGCAGATGGTGTGACAGATCCAATGGGTTCTTGGAAACTGTATGAAGAAGCTTCATCTACTGATAAGAAGATTAAGTTGCTCGAGGGGTGCCTGCACGATCTCCTTTTCGAACCTGAAAAGGAAGTTGTAGCTACCGATATAATTGAGTGGCTGAATTGTCGAGTGAGCCGCACTTCATTCAAGTAGAGAAGTTTATTGAGCAGTTTCAAAGGAATGGTTATTGCTTAATGCTGAATAATGCATGAGTTGCCTTGAGATCCCTTCCTTAGATTTATCAAAGGGGATTCTTACTGGGATATCTTTACGTCAAATGTACAAATTAGATGAGGTACATTAGGCTAAATTCAGCCTGGTGCTTAGTTTTCGTTTTTGTTTTTCATTCTTAAGGTTTTGCTTCATGCAATTCCTTGGAAGGGAAAATGCAGAGGAATGTTACATTCTCAAGGATTTATTACTTAATGTACTGGAATCTTTAACGGTTGGTGGGATATTCTGTTTAAATTTTGCATTACAAGTTTCTGGTAGAGGCAGGAAAGGGGGTTATAAGATATTCTTGTAAGAGGGTGAGGGCTCAAATCCATGAAAATAATTGTGTGGGACAAAAATAGTTGTGAAATGTCCAGGATACTGGAGGGCGATCTTCTTAGTCCTTAAAAAAGTATTTCTTATCTTTTGGAAAAGAAGGCACTACCATCAGCCATTTTTATGTAGCCTCTATACCGTAGCACAAGCTCTGGAAACGTATAGAATTTATGAGGGCCATAAACAAGTTCGAGCAGAGATGACAGAATGTTGATTTCAATCTCATGTTTGAGTTCAAGTTAAATTTCAATAGCCAACCTAGATTTTCTAAGCTTCAAAATATGAGGTATTACTAAACTAAAGTGGTTATTAAGAAGTTCAAATTTGATTTGATTAAACTTGTTTGGACTTAGTTTATGTTAAGAAAGTAATATTAATAATTAAATTTGACTTAGAACAAATTAAACTTCTAAGTAAATTGAGCTAAATAATTTATAAAGTTCAAACTGGATATCAACTTGAATGGACTATTGTTAAATTACACTCAAGTAATTGTTAACCCATTTCGTGAGTAATTGTTGAACCGAAATAATCTAACTCATGAGTAGGTTTAGACTCAAAGACATCTTTTAAAATATACTTCTACCCATTCTCTAATGCCGCACCAAATAAATACATTCCCTTTTACAAACAAGCTTAGAAATTCGAAACCTGCTGCATCATCAAATTAACGTTTTTAAGTCGAATGCTCATTCCCTTTAGTAAAGGATGATAAAGAAAATGGGCAGGATGAGCTTTTTCATCTGCTCTCCAACTTGAGGCTAAAGATTTATGTACTTTCCTAGGAAGAACGGCTTATAAATCGTTGATTATATGCTCATTCATTTATCCATATGGGATTTCTTTTATGCTGGCAAAGCATGTGGCTTGCGTTACTTCAAATTCGGGTCCATACGTACTTAGACATGTTCATTGGAGGATGATTCGGTTGCAATCTATCACCTATATTCACTGATGTAGCAGGAGGCTAGCAACAAATCCATGCTAGAAATGTCCCTCCTGAAGTTTGCTGCTTGATTAGTTTTGTTTTTAATCCAAGCCACCGATGATCCGTATCTGCAATATAAACAAATGAAATTTGGATAACTCTAAACAATTGACATCTTTTAATGCGTTTACCAATGCAGCAGGTTTTAGTGGAAATGTGTTAGGGCCCTACTATAATATATTGGCCCAGCCCACCATCTCTTACAAACATTCGAACAACCATAGACACTCAAACACTAATGAAACCCTCCGTTATGATACACTTACTGTTGTGCCTCTTTTATTGAATCGATAAACCGACTAACTTTATCTGGTTTTAGCATTTATGTTTCTATTTATGTTTGTGAAACCATACTGAGCTGATTCTACTGATGTAGGTTCTATGCATATGCAATGGCTGATCTAAGAAAGCTACTTTCCTAGACTCAATCTCAAGATTGATCTCCAAAACCGAGGATGTTAATCGACTCCCTTTTTTCATTCATTTCCTTGCTATTTATAGATTCGCATGGAAATCATAATTTCTATTAAACCTATACTATTACAATTGTAACATGTTTTTCTATTATTATGACTACTGTTAAATAGTTGTACGTCTATTCTTTATTGCTCGTTCATAAGTTATAACAATTTCTCCACTCCTTGAAAACAACCTCGCCCTTAAGGTTGAGAAACTATACTAGCGGGTTACCGTTTATTGAAATGTCCCAAAGAAAATCCCTAAAAAGTTTAGGGTTTATTTGAAAATAAAAACCATTGCTGGGTCAATCGTTTGATGAGTCAAAGCATGAAAGTGATGACTTGATATGTTGATTTCCCCATTTAGAAATAGAGTGTACAGTAGCATGTTTAAGGATTGAGACATGAAATTGTGATATACTTTGACTTTGACTTTTACTAACAACTTTAATTGAAAAGTAGTACCTGCATGTTAGATTAGCAAAATATGTACTAAAAAGAAATGTTTAGCCACTTAAAAAAAAACAACTTCAATGAGCTGACATGTGTTTTTTTGTAGTAAATTTACCAATACTAGTTTTTTTTAAGGTTATAGTAACACTCAATCCAAAACTTGTTTAGTGACTTCTCATCCTATCTTGAAATTTCAACTGATTAACCTCCGTGATGCTTCTTATGGGGTGTTTGCTTGTTGTAAGTTTGATGCTGAAATACTTATATGTAGGACTAAATGTCCAAGTCCCATTCAAGATATTGTATTCTAATGGAGGCAATGATGAGAAGACAAGACATTGTAAACAATGACCACCTAATTTGTGCTAAAAAGCAAAATTGCTAGCGATAATAGTAATGTAACAAAAAAATTCCTCCTAAGCCAATCCATCCACCTTATCCCATTTAGATTTCTTATTCTGTATGCCATCATTAAGAATAGCATCAATAGAACCCAAGCTAGCAACAATAGCAGATGAAACACCTGCTATAGGCATGTTCACAAGCTATTGACTCCTTTTCTTTCTTCCTCTTTCCTCTCAGCTTCACTATTCATGTATGATCAAAGTCACTTAGGTTAGAACCATGGGGTTCGAATATATCTTTTTTGAAGAAAGAACCAATCTGATTTATATTTGCAGGGCCATTATCAAGCTTTATGACTTTTAATTTAGTAACAATATGACCTATTATATCATATTGGCATAATTCTTTAGCTATAATGTGCTATTGCTCTCCACATTCTGTCATTGTAAGGACATTCTCCACTACCTACCGTGAGTTAGCAACATTCATTGCAATATCACCCATATATGAATCTCATAGATCTTTGAATTCATCAAAATCGCATGTTTGCTGCTTTGAAATTTCATGTAAAATATCAATGATATATTCATCTATGTCTACATCATCTTTTTCTTCAAATAAAATCTCACAATCTTCATTTTCGACTTGTCAAATGGTACTCAAAAGGCCCAAAATGTACGAAAAGTAGCTTAACAAAATGATCCCATATTTAAAATAATTGAACTCATTTATACATGTATACACCTGATAGCATCATCTTGCATAGTGAAAAATATAAGCTTAGGATAGTATTTTTCATCTATATGATAGTGATCTAATAAAAATTCCACTTGTAACACCCAAGAAAATGAATTTTAATTCAAAAATCTTCGAATTATCTTGCTTGATTGTGTTCACTATAAATGAATGAAGTGATGTATATGATGATAATTGCAATATCTCATAACAAGATTGATCAAGCTCAATCTATCTAGTCTAGATTTGACAAATTGTAAGGAACAATCAATATCACTTACTATTTTATGGATACCTTCTAATTTGGATGATGGAAATTGAAATTGTGATGTTGATGATGATGATTCTTACTACAAATTCTAGTGTTGATCATATTGTTTATGGTCCTCATATAAAAATGATGAATCTACATTTAAAGTGGAATGCGATGTCTCTTGATTTGAAATTTGCTAAGATAAAACTATTTGAGTCTGATTCCTAGCAATACTATCCATGCTTGCATTTAACTAAGAAAAACTTTCTTAAATAGCCAATAGACAGTTTGCTAACACTTCCATTTGCATTTACTTTGAATAATTTGCTATGAATGATTGATCTTATACTACTGCAAGGGCCAGTGCAAGAAAATCAAGAAAACCCATAAATTCAAAATATCATAATCCAAGAAAAAAAAAGCAAAATCATATAAAAAAATCTTCAAGAATATCGAAGACTCCTCAAGAAGACGAAAGCGCCAAATATTAAGGCTCTACTATAATATATTGGCCTAACCCATTATCTCTTACTAACATTCCAATAATCCTAGACACTTAACCACTAAAGAAAGCCTCACTTATGATACACTGACTATTGCACCTCTTTTATTGAATAGGTAAACTGACTCTAACTCTTTCTCTCTCTCATTTATGTTTTTGTTTATGTTTGTGAAACCCTACTGAGTTTGTTCTACTGATGCTCTTATGTACATGCAATGACTGATTCGAGATAGCCACTCTCCTAAACTCAATCTCAAGATTGATCTCTAAAACCAAGGATGTTGATCAGTTCCCTTTCTTTATTCATTTGATTGCTATTTGTAGATCGGCATAGATGTTACAATTTTTGTTTAACTTATACTATTACAACTATAATATGTTTTTTTCTATTATTGTGTCTGCTATTGAATAGTTGTATGGCTATTCTTTGTTGCTTGTTCATGAGTTGTTACTAAATGCCTGCTTAAGTCACTTTTCCCTAGATACTATACGATATTCGTATTTTGGAAATTATTTTGTATAAATATTCCAAATATAGGCTTCAAAGTCGCATTCGTGGAATGGGACTTTGATTTTATGAAGAATTCATATTTGGAACATATGCCTTTTGTCATGTCTCGAGGGGTATCCTAAACGTGACAATCCACCGTACATAATATTAAAACTTAGGAATGACTATCTTAGTCATGCAAAGGCCTTCATATTATGCACAAGATGTACATCACAACAAAGGGGATGCATTGAAATAACGCAATTTATAATGATAATAGTTAAGTAGCAAGGCAAGAGAAATAAATATCATTAAACATAAATAATGAATATATCATATATCTACATAAAAAGTCTTCAAGAAAAACTTCATTCCAAGCTCTTGAATTTTTCCACTTTAAACTCCAAATCCACTAGTGATCTTATACCTCGAACAACGTCTCAAGAGTTTGTGTTTCAATCAAAGATTCATAGGGATGTAAACTTACAACATACTCAGTGAGATACTTCCCATCATTCACACCCAATGTCATAAGCAAACAAGTTCATTAGTCAAGCATATGTTATGCAACAACCATGTGAAACACACAAATATGTACGGTTATCCGAAAACTATACATAGAACGAAATTTTCTCTCCATGACCAGGGGTAGGGAATTCAAATTGAGGCTCTGAATTCTCTATTGCTAGTCTTCAAGCACTTGTTAATAGCGATCAATCTACGTAGTTCCCTTCAAAGATGCATTCCACAAACGTCTGTAATTTCCTTGAGAAGGAATAGATCTATGCCCTCAGCATGATTCATAGGTCTTCAGGCTCCTCGCGTGGAAGTAGCAGCATTTAATGAGACTCAAGGATATGCAATGCGTGATTATTTCTTTTTCTTAAGTTAAACCTTGTTAAAGTTCCTTAGGGGCGATCAACAATTTAATATCCACAACAGCCATACATATAAGTAATCAAGCAATTAGACAAAAAATTCAAGGTTTCGATATGCTTGATATTTTCTTGATCACATAAAAATAAAATCATATACATAATTGTCACGCTCTAAAAGGTATCCTAAATGCAACAGTCTAACACGCTTAATATTAAAGTTTAAGTATGACAACATTAGTCATCCCAAAAGCTTCAATACCGGGTGTAAGACGGACCTTTATGATCATAGAGAACCAAACTTTGAAACAAGTTGTTTAAGAAGATATTCATGTTAGCAATTAAGAATGGAAATCATAACATATACACCTTAAATATAAAATATAAAGAGTTTTACAAATATCAAAGGGGCATTCCCCTATCAAAAGATTTAGTCCATCATAGTTTAACCAAAACAATTACATCGGAGATTTACTTAGAAGTCTAAATTTACTTCTAGTATTTGATTTCATCCAAAAACTCCTGAATCCAAAAGGATAATACTTGAGAAAAGTATCCCCTAAGTAGCAACCAAAGGTAGGGGTACTGCAACAAATGTCTAAGAGGGGGTAAGCTTACTTGATTAGTGAGAATTATTTCCATAAATAAAGTACCCGAGCAATCAATAATCAAATAAGTTATTTAAACAAGCGTATGAGATGCAACAAACACTTGAGCAAACAATACATATCATTTTCTAAAAATCATATGTTGAATGGATTTACCCCTCATTCGAGGTTAAGTGTTCTAGGCCATATAGACTATTATTCGCAAATAAAGTTTTTATAGTGTTATGTAAGCCACTACTAGCCGCTAAAATGTAGTTAATTCGAGTGTCTATCCACCATTTTATTCGGATGATCATTCTCCATAAAGTAGAGTTTCGGGCTCTACAGACCTCACTACTATGCTCTTGTTCCATCAAGTGTATAGTAATGAATGCAATGTGACTCACTATATGATATGGATGAATTAATTTAATTAAGTACTCATTGCATGATATTAGATATTTTAAGAGTGATAATAGAATTTACTAACATATCATTTCTATGTTAACTCAAACATTTAGTATAGACAATTCTTGTCTTGATATATTTAACATAAATTCACCCAAGTATGTAAAGCACATGCACTTTTTATTTTTTATTTTTCCTAATTCTAGTGTCTCTATTCTACAACCAAATATATAAGTACAAAACGTAAGAAATAAACTCACTCGATCAATGTAACAAAAAACTTCTAGTCGTAATAGTCCTCAAGGTATGGAAACTCAGGCTCCACGTCGCCTAAACAAGAGAAATATCCAAAATAAGTATTTCTTGGAAGGTCTACTTAAACTTGCAAATTCTATTTTACTAAGTTCATCAAAATTCGTATAGAGTGAAATTCCAACTTAAAATGCCAATAACTTGCTCATTTTAACTCATAATTTCGCACATTATAAATTGTTTTCTACCTACTCGAAAAGATCTATCTATTTCTAAGGTTATTTTTATCATAAAAGATCATTTGGGTTCCAAAAAGATGTGGTATAGAATTAACACGAAAATTCCAACCCTTAAAACATAATTTTTCCAAACTTTTTATCACCAAAAAATCCCATAGCAAACATATAGATATTTATATATTTGAAAAAAAAAATCCTATTAATACATATGCAACTCATATTATACACATGATTCTCATGATATTGTCTTAATCAATGATTTTTCATAAAACAACTTGTCTTAATAGTTGAAAAAGTAAAGTTTGACAATTTTATTTTAAGTTGTTGGAAATAAAATTAAAGATTTTTGAGTCATTAAGTGTGCGATATAATTATTTTTGTTTAACTCTTAAAGGATAATTTATATTAAAAAAATTTAGCCTTTCCAAGTTATCTACCAATTTTATACCCAAAGTAGACTTTACTTGGTGAGTTGATTTTCATTTGTTTTGAAAAGCTTGTTTTAATCTTTGTACTTATTAAAATGTTAGTCAGGATCTTATAAATAAGTTTTTAAGAAAAATTCTCATAACAAAGTATTATCAACATTAAGGTCTTAATGGTAGTTTCAAAAGAAAGTAAAGAATTTCTTAGTTAATTTTTGAAAAAGTCCTTCCATATCAACAACACTAAAATCTATGATGATCTTTGTCTAAAATTCTTTGAAAAGCATTTTGTTGAAATAACATTATAAATTTTAATGAAACTTTTCCTATGTGCTAAAATTACATTCTTATAATGAGTTAAGCTTTTTTTCTTTTACTTAAGAAAGAACTTTCTATTTTTTATTAAGACAACAACAATCATGATCATGCACGAACATGAGTTTATAGCTAAGTAATATGACAAAAAAAAAAAAATAATAGTAACTAATAAAGAAGATGGAAAATATAGAAATAAGCACATAATAAATATCAGTCTTAGCTTGAGTTAAGGCTTCTAGACTTAGA
This sequence comes from Combretum micranthum, assembly GCA_024138025.1. NCBI lineage: Eukaryota > Viridiplantae > Streptophyta > Magnoliopsida > Myrtales > Combretaceae > Combretum > Combretum micranthum. Next base: position 170,627 of record JAMXBD010002015.1, read on the forward strand.
CATAGGCAAGTTCAAAAAGAAAAATAAAAGAAATAAGAAAATTTATTTTCACTTGATGAGGACAAGTCTAAGACTAGAAAGACTAGTCTTAATATAATAATATGAAATAAATAAATAAATAAATTGTAAAGCATAAATAAACAAATAATGTTTATGTTAATGAGCTTATATGCTATAAGGAATATATATATATATATATATAAATAAATATATTTAGTATCATATAGAAGTTAGATTAGAACAACAATAACAATATAACAACAATAAAATACATAATAATAAAATGAGAGTTTGTGCATGATCAAGAATAAAACACGAACATAGTGTTGCTTCCATAACACTTATACATTTAGGAAACACACATCATGGTCATATTAAGTTACTTGACATGATAAAAAAATATTGGTAAGAATTGTACCTAAGGTAGAGATGTGGATGGTCGAAAAAGAGAGGTTGTCGTCGCATGGGAATAATGGAAATATGAGAAGATGAGAAGAAATTGTAGAGAAGGGATTTGAGTGGTGATTTTGAGAGATTTTTATTATGGTAAATGAGTGTGTAAAAGAAATAGAGGGAGATGGGGTATTTATAGATGAATGAGGAGAAAAATTAGTGTGAATTAAATAAAATGAAAAAAAATTAGATGTATGTGAGAGGGGTCACGCCGGTTTTGGAGAGATAAGGGGAAAATTTTATTTGTTTTGTATTTTTGTTAATGAAAAGTAATAATATATAAGGTGTGATGTGAATAAAGTTGTATGAGAAAGATAAATTGTGAGAGATAGGTATGGTAGAGTGTAAGAATAGATAGTAGAAAAAGTAGAAATAGGTAAATAATAATGAATAGTGTAGAATAGTATCATGAATAGTAAATAAGACATATTGATACTGGTAGTAAAGAAAATACGCGTAATTAGGCTATATCTGATATTTTTAGATATTGAAAAATTACAAACTGATATTTTTAAAATCCTTATATTATTTCAATTCTAATGGTGTTATCGAAATATCTTTACTGTTCGGTATACTAGGGCACGGTTTTCGAAATATGATCCCGTTTGGATCCGAAACGAACTAAATTTTGACGAATATGATGTTTTTAAGCTTTCCTATATTATTACGGACTATAATCCACAATTATCTCAATTTTATTATGTAGGGATTAAGAGCGTGGGATTGCTGGATCTAAACCTACTAGGGTTTGTTATATATTTGTTAACTTTAGAGTTGTCGATTGACTTTTGGTTCTAGGGTTTAAGCATGAAACGTAGCATAAAATATTCAGGCTCCTTGCACGAGAGTAGCAGTATTTAATGAGACTCAATGGTATGCAATGCATCATTATTTCTTTTTCTTAAGCCAAACATTGTTAAGGTAAAACCTTGTTAAGGTTCCTTAGAGGTTATCAACAATTTAATATTCATAACAGCTATACATATAAGTAATCAAGCAATTGGACAAACAATTCAAGGTTTCAATATGCTTGATATTCTCTTGATCACATAAACATTAAATCACATACATAATCCATGATTTCTCCATTCATATCCATTTTTTTTATCTTTTCTTAGCATACTAGTGTTACTATTTCTACAAGCACAAATAAGATAACGAAATTAAGAGAAGAACTCACTTATCCATTAAAGTAATTCCAAGTTGAAATAATCTTCCAGAAGTGATACTTCAAGTCCTTCGTCATCTAAATAAAAGAAATACTTTGAATGAATATCTTATAGAGGTTCCACCTAAATTTCTAATTCTATTTATTCTATTCGCGTCATTTTTTCTGGTTACGAATGTTCCAACTTAAAATGGTCATAACTTGTTCATTTTAATTTAGAATTTCGCATATTAGTAGTCGTTTTCCACCTATTTCAAAAGATTTATTTATTTCTAAAGTTATTTTTAACATTGAAGGTCATTTAAGGGTCGGAATAAGGTGATATAGATTTTTCCTAAACATTCAATCCTTTGTTTTTCATATTTTCCATGGTTGTACTTCACTTAGTCACTTTATAGCAATCATAAACATATTTCTATCTTTGAAAATGATTTATTATTGAGATTAAATCTTAGTATATATATGATCCTGGTGATGTTATTCCAAAATAAAAATTCTGTAAAACAATCTTTTGTAGAAAGTAGTAATATTGAGTTTTTATAAATATTGCCTTTTGACTTGTAACCAAATTCCTTTCCTTAAATTTGGTAAACATGTTCCTTAACAAAAATCATGGTTCAATATATATTTAGAAACTTGACTGATCTTATATGTATTTCAAAAACTTCATTTGACAATTTATTTCACAAGACATGGGTTTCACTTATTTGTGGCACAAAATTCTGAGTATATTTTCCTTGAATTTTTCTTAAGTTTGGTTTACAAATAAAATATCAAATCATAAATTTTGTAAATGTGAAGCTTAATTGAAGAAAACCATAGTTTTACGTTTATTTTGAATCCATGAATATTTCATTTTCATATTAAATTTCTTTTAACTAATTATTTTCTAAAACATGAATTTTTATGTGTTTGTAAAGAAAAATCATTCTAAGTTGTTTCATCTTTAAAATGTTTTAAGTTTTATCATATGAGACAAAATTAAGTGAATGACTTGTTCTAAGTTTTTATTCTTATAATAACACTTTCTTAATTAATAATTTTTCAATATATCGACCTTTATAGAGTTGTTGGAAAATTTATCTAGATTGATTTATATTAAAACATATCCTTAAGGTTTGTCATATTAGAAAATTGACTTGTTCCAAAGTTTTATTTCAACAAAAGATTGGTATATGTCTAATAGATAGATTTTTAGAAAAATTTGCATAACAAAAAATTATCAAAATTTGCATTTTTAGAAAACTCATTTTTATATTTTGGAAAAGTTAGTTGAGTAACCATTTTTTATTATTTTATTCCAAATGACAATTTCCCTAAGTGTTGAAAATAAGATTCCTGAAAGTTGATTTATAAAATAAGGAATTACAAATATTTACATGTTTGAAAATTTTAGCATGACAACATCACCTATGGCCATGTATATGCATGAGTAAAATATAACAAGTATACCAAGAATAAAATTATTAGTATAGACTCATAAAATAATAAAAATTTAGGATAGATAATCAAAATAAGCAAATATCAAAGATAAAGGTATGGGAGTCTTAGCTTGTCATCAAGACTCCCCAATGCTTGAATAAATTCCAGTCACCATAAAAATAAGAAAATCATAAAGAAAGAAAAACATGAAAGTCTTAGATCTTTTTTAAGGCTTCCTGAGAGTTGAAATATTTCCAGTCTCATAAATAAAATAAAAGCATGAGAGTCTTAGAGTTATGTTAATGCTTCTGGGACTTAGAAATAGACAAGTCCCCTTAGATAGCAAAATAATTAAGAGCAAAACAAATATAATAAAAGTCTTAGAATTTTTGGATAAGGCATTCTAAGACTTAGATTATGGACAAGTCCCTAGTTTATTTTTTACTTGATTAATGACAAGTTTGATATTTAGAATAAGGACAAGTCTCAAAATATACAATAAGAGCATGAAATAAATAAATTGCAAGAGACAAAATAAGTGCAATAAAATAAATGTTAGATTAGTGAGCTTATATGCTCAAACTAATATAAACATAGACATAATTATATTTATACATATAGAAAGTTATATTAGATGACAAAAATATAACAATATAATTGACATAATAACATGATCATAATATAGATTTGATACAAGTTCCATATTTGCATTATCATCCCTAGCTTTAATGCATCATGAGGAGATTTTTCATCCACGGATAATGCTTGAACTTTGATAAACACACATAAGATCAACTAAGGAGATGAGGGTTAAGTGTTTCGCTTAATGAAATCTTGAAGGAAGTGTGTGTGCGTATTTAAAATAAAACCAATAGAGAGAAAAGGTGGAGGAGGATTTGCACCAGCAAGGAGGAGAAAAAGAGAGAAAAGAATGAGAGAAAAGAGACAAAATTTTATAGAAGTTGTAAGGTATAAGAAGACGTAAAGGTAGTGTGTATTTATAGATATAAAATTAGTGATTTTTGTGTGAAAAATAAATTAAAAAGAAAAAAGAAAAGGGAAGGGGCAGCTACTGCCATTTTCTTGCAAGGGGTAGAGAGAGAAGAAAAAAAATAATTTTAATAGAAAAGTATAAGAGAAGTTAAGTAAAAAGTGTAGTAAAATTTTATGGAAAAAGATAATTGTAAGAGATGTAAGAGATAGGAGTAAGAAAAAGCAGAGAGAGGTTAATAGTAATAAATAGTAAATGAATGGTAAATAAGATAAATAAATTACCGGTAATAATAAAAATATACATAAATAAGTTATACATGGCATTTTTATGAGCCATAAAAATTGTATCTAATATTTTTATGAATTTTTATTACATTACTAGTCTAGATTGTTTATTAGAATATTTTTCTCGTTTTGCGTGTCGATGTCTTGATTTTGGAAACTGATCTCGTTCAGGTACAAAATGGATGAATTTTTGGCGAATCTAATGTTTTTAGGTTATAGGAAAAAATTTCGCATCATTAACCAGGATTATCTTATTTTTATTGTTTTAGGGTTTCAAACGCAGTCTTGCCAGATCTAGATTTTCTAGAACTTATTGTTGACCTAGGCTGGCTTTTAAGGTTTCAGTTTGAATTCTGACTTTAAGATTTACTAGTAAGATTATAAAATTGAGGAGTTTAAATTATGATATATTTTTGCTTTATAATTTTAGTTTACTCTTTTTTTATAATTTATTTAATATTTTAGGATTTTCGGGAATATCTAGTCAAGTTTAAGGCTTCTAGCGTTAAATGTTAACTCGGTTTGACTTTTACATATTAATCTTAATTTTGACTTTAAGATCCATTTATAAAGTTACTGAAGAATTTATGAGTTTACAATTTTTATCATTACTAATATCTGGTGATTTTATCTCTATTTGCATGCCAAAGATCGAGTACAGAAACGGTTTTGGCTTAACTAGTGAAATTTTAACTTGGTAAATTATTACTATATTATAGAATATTATTTCACATTATTTTGTTGTTAAACATTGCTTGGATTTATGTGTTAGAGATCAGATAGATGAATTGTTTAATGTAGGGATTTAGAGTCGAGTAATCATTGGATTTTCATTATGTTTATGAAAGTACTCTTTTTCTTAAGGTTTGTTATTTAGGGTTTTCTTTTCTCATCACACTTATTAGATATTTAGGATTATTCAACTTATCTGATATTGTCTAAGGTTTATGAAACTTATAATTCATTAAGGTTAATTATGGGGTTTCTAGAGCTTGATTTTAACTTGGCTTGATTTTTAGGGTTTCTGTTTTAGTATTAGCTCTAGGATTATTTTCTAAGAGTAACGAAAAATCCAGGGGCTTACATCTTTAGGCAAATTTGCAAAGTATTTTTTGCATGAAGGCACATTTACCAAAGACAACTTCTATTGTCAATAAAATTAAATAAGACACATTTGGTGAATGCATCTCCCACTATATATACAAAACACTGGACTCACTTTATTGTCTTCCTTTTATTCTTATTCATCTTCATTTGACGAGTCATTTGTGTCCACTACAATGTACATCAATGGCAATTGGGTGAACATTCACATTTGGAATGGTTTTGTCTTTTCTAGTACCTTGTACACCATCCATCCTAAAGGTCCACTTTCTTTTATATTCTCTTTCATTTCTCGCTATATGAATCGTAATATATTTTTTCAATACATGATTGATCTCTATGATTTTGATTGTTGTTAATGAGAATTAGAATTTACATGTTGATTCGATATAATTTAATTGGTTTAAGTTTGGCTTGGATTGGAAGCAGATTTTTTATAGTGTATTCATTATTTAATATGGCAAAAAAAGGCACTTTCACCAAATGCACATTCTTTATTTTTTTATAAAGCAGTAAAGTCGCATTTGGTGAACGCACCTTTAGTGTATGTATACTTTCCACTGAAAGGTGCATGCTCCAAATTCAATTTCTTCATAAACTCAAGGTCACATTCCATGAATGCGAATCCGACTTCAAAGCCTACGTTTGACATATTTATACCGAATATCATATTTTGGAAATTATTTACTCAATACCCATACAAACCCCCACTTTGCCTTAAGGTGTTGTTTTTATGACAAACCGAGAAGAATGAGGCTGTAATTTTCGCCCTCAATAAGGCTTTGTCAGGCTGCTTCTCTAGTTTCCCTCCAAACACAAATGCACTTTCAATCACTGTTACACAATCTCAACATTAGAAAAATTTCTGATCATGATTGCCTGACTTCAATAACTATAGAAAAAAGAAGCAGCTCAATGTGCATGGGAAAAATCAATCCGATTCCTTGAGAGTAAGTGTAGAAAGCCACTAGCCCAACCATACTGACAAGATCACAAATAAGATACATTGGAACATGTATCTTGATTGGCCTAATAAAATATGTCCATGCAATCCTGCTCACTTGGCTCCGATCAGTTCATCCTCCGAAGTGTATTCATGTAAGTATAGCTGGACAATGAGACAAAAAGCTTGCGGAACCTGCAAAGACAGATAATAACCTGTAAAAATGAACAGAAGATCCCACGCATGATAAACATTTAGACACCAGCCATGTTGGTCAACATTAATGATAAATTCAAAATTTACCATTCATTATTTTCCTATCATTTTGGTATCTTATTTTTGTCATCTTTATCATTTTTAAATACATATTTATCAATGAACAAATACAGATGAAAAACAAATATTTCTACTAATAAACTTACCAAACAGATAAATTATATATATAATTAAGATACAGATAAGATACAGATGAAAATCAAATAATCCAAACAGAACCACTTCAAATCTCTACATATAATAAATTTACACTTTGGATGAAAGTCCAAGATCAAAGAGGCTAAGAAATCAAAGGCAAAAGCTTGAAGAATTGCAGATGAGTCATTTGAAGTAGGCAAAGTTGCAATCATTTTATTTACCCAAAAAAGTTGCGCTCTAATAAAATTTGGCTTGTCAAATGTCACTTCCATCAACCAAAGTCTTGCGCTCTGAAGACCTGAGGCTTTCTAATAAACTTTGGCTCAACAAGCTCACTTCAGTCAGCCCAGGTCACTTCCCGTTAAGTCATGCACCTCTAATCCAACTTTAGTTGGATGGAGTCCAACTTTGTCCATTCAAATCCTTTAAAGCTATGCTTCCATTTGTGCTGATATAAGAAGCCAATTAATGCAAAACCCTAAACACTTTATTACAGTCAGATTAATGAATTTTAGCACCTAAGGAGGTAATTTTAGCTAAACTTTGATGGAGCAAGCCTGCTTATCTCTTATTCTAGCTAAGTATATCCCATACTCTCTATCTATTGTAGCTGTTTCTATTATTAATAAAAAGTCTGCATGGCGAGGCTTAACTACCCACCAACCAGCTCGTCATAAACTTGTGTACTTGTAAATCGAGTAGTTAAGCCATTAAAAGAGGCTCATCACAAAGTTTGCATGTACAGCTAGAATGGGTATGCAGCTTGTTTTAGATGGATTTACAACTAATAGATCTTTATTAAACTAGTTTTAAAGACAATTTTTTCTTTTTTTTAATAATATATTCAGACAGTTCAGAAAAAATGTTTTGCAAAATTGTTGATAACGTTTAAAAAGTGAGTAAATGACTTAACACCAGCTCTACTAACAATAAACTCATTTTGATGAGAATTGTTTAGCGCAATCTTATAGTTCATAGGCTATAAATTACACTCAATGAGAGTGTCGTATTATTGACCTGGGTTATTAAGTGGGTTGATAAATTAGTTCATAGTTTAGTGACCATTGAACTCCATGCGTTTTCCACAACCCACTTATCGAGCAAAAATATCCTTAAGCAAAATTGCTGCATAAAATTATGAACCTCGTCTTTAGATATCTGTGCAACTTAATTATCTAGTTACCCTTGTTTGTTTCATCTTAGTCAGTGTAATTTCATGAACATTCAAATTAAATTTTCTGGATAGAGTAGAAGTAACAAACACTTGGTAATTGTTCACTCTGACCCTGAAACTGTTATGTAAATATACTATTTGAAAGGATGATTTTGAGAATCTCTTGCTGGCCAGGTTGAAAAACCTAAAGGCCATTCATAGATAGGCATAAAATAAAAGAACAATGAAAGGGTCATTTTCAGAAGCTCTCCAGCAAATTATATCTAAGAGAATTATGTAAGTGCAGTCTATGAGAAAGGAGCCAACAAAAGTTGAACCCTTCATAAAGGGGAAGACCATGGAGCACATACCAGACCCATTGGCTTGAATGCTGTGACATTGCACTGAAACTCTTTTGAGGATGATCATTTTGTAAACAGTGCATTGATCTATTTGATCCATACAAGGCAATGGACAGCCAGACATCCACAGGACCAATGTATTTTCTTATAATGTTTATACTAACCTGTGAAAGATTTAAGACAATGAACAATCAGAATGCAAGAACAAGAGATTGTACCTGAACTTCTTTAACCAAAAAAGAAAGTTCGGGAACTCATACACCTATGAACTGAATCTGAATGCAAGTTTTGTTAACAAATATATATATCTATCCATATAATATACAAAATAACCATGGAACCCAGCGGACCCTTTAAGCCACCAGCAGACAAATGTAAAAATGAGACAGGAAAGAAGTCATACAAGTTCCCAAGCCTCAACATTTCTTTGTGATGTGAGATGAAGGAACTTCCTGTTTACAGAAACCACAAAAGCAAAGCAAGAAAGTAAGTCAATTGTCACATGTCAACATAGGCAAAAGCTTAGGTTCAGACTAACCGAACTCCATTATGCACATCTTGATGATTACAATGACCAGAAACTCCATGATCATCGAATGTAATAATCTACAAAGATAACACAAGGAGAAGGTATTGAAGGAACCAGCAAAAGCAAGGAGATATTTTGCAAAGACAAACCCTCTTTAAGGTGACCATAACAATATAAGTTGTTACAGGAAAAAACAGTAACTACACTGAAAGCATAATACTAAACTCCAACAACTTACCACTTCAATTCCACAGCTGATAATTTCATCTTCAACAATGTTTGACAGTAAGCCATGGTCCCATTTTTGGTCAAAGCCATCCTAAATATAACATAAACAAATGCAAGATGCACCAGCCTAAGCCTTTAAACACCTCAGTGACAGGGACAGAAAGTCAATATAATTGTGAAATAAACCTGCAATTCTGGAATATCCAGAACCTTCACTTGCTGGGGTAGAATCTACATAGAAATTTTCATTTATAAAGTCAGGGACTTTTCTCCCAAATAAGCTATCAAAGGATGTCGCAGTAAAAATCTTTTAAAAGTTTGATAGTTTGGCATTCACCCCATGTACTGCACAAGCTTGGAAGATCTCTTCCTTTCTAATATTTCCCAATCCATCAGCGTTACCTACGAAGAAAAAAGAAACAAGGATATTGGATATATAGATGAATTTAAATGTTTTTAATTTACTTTCTCTCAGTTTTCCTCGCTTTACCTCTTAAAATGCTGTCATGTGCAATCAATAGTTAAGACTATAAGATTTAACCCGCCCCAAAAAAAAAAAAGAATTAACCAAAAATAGTTAAGATTATAAGAAAGTTGATGACATCACAATGATATCATGAGATTTTCAAATTGCAAAGTTATATTGATCATTGATGTGCATAATGCGTGGAATTGAGACTTTAACTGAGAGGATCCATTTTATACATATATACATCATTATTAAATTGTAAATTGTAAAAGAAAAGGAATTCAACTCTCAATACAGATTTGACACTCATTAGGACGATCTATACACAATAGTAAACTACTACTACACATTCTAAAGCTAAACACAACAACAATGAACTCTATCAATATATATATATATATAACAAAAATTATAAAAAAAAAAAAATTACAATAAGTGTGACAAAGCTTTGTACCCCAGAGAGGGTCAGCCTATATGATTCCTTACATGTAATACAAAACCCCATATAGATCACCCTCCCCATCCTAATGTGGCCCATGTTAGTGAAATTGTCTCTTTCAAACCATACGTCTATAAAAATAAATGAGAGTGAAAACACAGCCAAAACAACAATAAATAATTGAAAAGGTCTTATTTAACTGGCATGGAAGGATAAATACCAATTATCCCATAAAATATACTAAGTAATGAGGAACATGAGAGCTCAGCAGAATCATATCTTCTAAGCAATCATGCAAATTTACACCAAGCAAATTTGAAATCCCCACTTCACTAGAACTCTGCATTGAAACAGGAAAGCACACAGTTTTTTTGCCACTAAAATAGTCTGTGAGTTAGAACAATTAGAGGCTGAATTTTTCAACCAAAATGTGACTAGGAAAAACACATGGGTTTCCTACCCAAGTAAAAATTTTTATACAGAAGAATGGGATACTCCATCTCTGATAGTTTTCTACATAGAAGAACAGGATACTCATTCTCTGATAGAAGGAAGACAAAGATCTATGCTAAGGCCAAAAAGAAAACATATGCACCAAGAAAGTCTTGCTGACTGAATATTCCATCTACAGTGTGTTAAAAAGGCAAAAGCAGAACTCATGGTTTCTGATCAATGAAGCAGTGTGGTCTCTACTTAAATTAGGTAAATGAAAGAACACAGCAATATACAAGCTACATCGAGGTGTCAAACTTGAATAGCTAACAAAGAGGAACTTGTGGTGTTATAACTGTAACCACACAGTCCTCTCCAATTCAATGATGAATGCCAGAGCCAACAAAATGCCAAAATCTAATGTTTCAAGAAAGAATCCACAGCCACTATAAATCATGTCAGGATCAAAATCTCAAGTTGTAAAACAGAATTCTGTCCAAAACAAAACAAGAGCAATAGGTAAAAGGATTAAGATTAGGCAACCATGTTAACATAGTGAAAGTGCTTTACCAACCGAGAAGCATAGCACATGAACTTTATGTCCTCTTGAGGTAAGGTAATTAATTGTTGGTGAAAAGAACCTGAGAAAAATTACCCACCTTCTTTAAATACACAAACACCATAATAACATTAAAAATTAAAACAAATATGCACTTATATATACACACACAAATATATATGTTACAATAATTTTTTAAGCAGTGTTATCTTGGTTATCAAGAGAGGAAAGCAAATGCATCTACTTTTCCATTGTCAAGGAAACTCTTGTGGTAAATTTTAGAAACGACTATTTGTGAAACCATAATCAAAGCAATCGTCCTCGTCCTGTAGACCCAGGATTAGGATATCAAAACCTGATATGACACAACAACATGAATTAAACCTGACATGATACTAAAAGTTTACTACTACCTAATGTTATGACAATCTAGTATAATATGGATATATGGCATTCCTTAATCAATGTAACATATTCTTCACATTGGACTGAATATGATGTGAATTGAAGCTCTACTATGACATGAGAACACAAATTGCCATTCTTACCAGCTTCAAATTCCAAAAAGAATATGACACTGTTCTTGCCCTTCGAGGAAACACCCCTTTTCCATCATCACTATAGGTAAAGCAACAAAGAGGCACATGCATGATTCGAGAAGCACGATCAACACAACCATATGCAATACCAAAAGATATCTATTAACATGATCATTGTACACAAAACTGGAACTTCTTTAAAAAAAACAAGTCATAATACTAATAATCAACACATGCCCAACAACTAATCCTTAAAAACAATAACAAAACATTCTCTCCCAGTTATAATTATAGTTTCTAAACATGAGTTTCTTACATGGATTCATCATCTGGATGGGCTACAACAAGCAACACATTTCGTTTCTCAACTGCACCTCCATCTGAAACCAATTAATAAATGAACTTAAAAAACAATCATTGCTAAATTAATCATAACAAAGAAAAGTAAAACTTTAAAGTACCCACCTTTCTGAAGGAAAGGAGGGTGTGATTCTGGTGTGAGAAGTGGAGAATTTTGACCAGAGAAGCAACCCACAATACGATTCCGGATGTCAGAATAATGACCCACATTGTCTAGCATTTGTTACCAAAAACCCAAATAGAAAATGAAAGAATCACGGAGTGAAAGCAAGCAGACAAAGAAGAAGAAGAAGTAGAAGACGATGGTGACGATGATCAAGAACCGATATCCATATCCTGAAACGGGTGGATCCGACCAGGTTTGGGTAATCGATATGTGGATGGGGCTTGGATAAAAGGTGTAGGGATTAGATGTGTGGGACATTAACATATGCAGTGATTGGGCTAAGAAGCTTTATGACAAATTTGATTTTGTAGTAGTCAGTGGGCCGGGATCCGGCCGAACGCCTTCATATTCAATTAGCCCGAGTGATAAACACAAGGAAAGAATGCAAAGGATTAATCGTGGAGAGAGTTGATAAAATGTTTTTTTTTTTTTTCAAGTTGTTAAAAAATACTAAAATCTTCTTGAGTTTTCAGTTATTTGAGTTATATATTTTTTTAATTATTTTCAATCTTTCAATCAGTGAAGGGAATGGTTCTTGCGGGATCTAATAAAAATTTTATTTTCTTAGAAAAACAAAATATATATATACATACATAATATATATATATATCTATTGCAACAACCCCTAATCATGATTTCAAAAATAACATAGACTTTTAAGCACATTCTTCTACAAAAACTTTTATAAAACTATCTAACCACCATTTTGGCTCCACATACAAAAATAGACATTCAACCTCAAAATACAAAAACAAATACATGCACTAATGATGTGTCACTTACTCGAATCTAGTAGAGGTAGAATTTAAAAAATTTGGGCTTGGATCAAAGGTAATGATAGGGCCTACAAGATGGGAAAATGGTTAATGGCACATCTGGCATAGACTCAATGTGTCCACTTCTATGCTTAAGTCAGTATTTGTCATGATTAACCTATAATTTGGATAGTAAATAATAATTAAGTGTGACATTGCCCATCTCCAGAGGTAGATAGGTATTTATAATCAACTAATTTTGTAGTTATGGTAGTAATGGGTCAGTGGATAATAAGAAGCGATAGTGGGGAGTGTAGGAGAGAGGCCACATCCCAACTATTTACAGGCTAAAGGCGACCAAGCTATTCATGAGTGAAGGTTGGAGTTGCTAAACCAAATCTTATTAATTTGTATGTGCTATATTTTGTAAAATATCTAACATACAAAATTTAGAAACGATACAAACCAAAGCATAAACCGGTGCTAGAGATATAACTCGAAATTCACAACCTTTTCTTGATAAACGATATACTCGTAACAAGTTTTGCGGACAAAACTTTCTTTAAGATGGGGAGGATGTAAGCCCCGGAAAATTTCATTAAATAATTCCAAGATGAACTTCGAAAATAAACCCTAAAAATCACTCCAAACTAAAACCGAACTTCGACTAGTCCTAAATCACGAATGAATCCAGAAACTTCTTAATCTTGAGGAAAATAAGAATCCTTAAAAACAAAATAAGAACTCAACATACTTCAATTCCAAAACCACTATGTACGACAAATTCTTTATGTAACTCCGACTTATAAAATCGGGTAATAGAGAACCCAAAAACAAATTGTTAAAAGTAAATAACGATGAAACTTTCGGAAATAAAACTCAATCCAATAATTCCGAAAACGTTAAGAGATATTAAATACTTATAAAAATAAAATTTAAGATAAAATTCTCAAATCAAGTATGTTGTATAAACATAAAATATCAGTTTCCAAATTGGCAAAGATATAAATCAGAAAATCACCCGGAAACCCTAAGTGGAATACAATAGTTTAAGTCCGGCAATTTAGTGCCCCTAACCCTAGAGGCCGAGGTGTGGTTTAAGTGTGTAGAATAGCTCGTGATAAAATAAGATTGCTTAAAAATATTAGATTGGTAAATTTTTGACCTATTTCGAACTCGTTCGGATACAGACTTCGAAAAGCGTGTCCCGGGGCTCGAGATATAAAATATACGATTAGTATCGTTAGACTTGTAATTTCATAAGATTTCCAAATATATCAGTTATATAATTTTTCGGGTTATAAAAGTTACAGTTATAACATTTTTATCTGTATTTCATTACTGCCGGTAATTAATTAGTCTTTTGCACTACACTTTTATTTCATTACACAATTTTATTATTCTTATAAAGCCTTATATTTTTAGATAAATATTTTATATATTATAGAAAACTTTGTTTCCTAAATTTTAGTTCGTTTTGGGTTTTTACGAGATCAGATTCTGTTTAAGACCCGATACTAAAAATAAAATAAATTAATTTAATAATTGAAAACTATTTGAAAAATATTTTTATTTTCATAAAAATTTTTTAGAATTTTTCGGGTTATAAAAATATCATTTATAGCCATATTCGCGTATTTTGATCATACCGGTAACATATTTGTTGAAATACTAAAATATTCAAATAATTATTTAATTTTATTTATGAAAATTCTGCCACTTATTTAAAAATATTTTTCCTAAATTTATTTTGTATTTTTCTTAATAAAAAGTACTTTTTCCAACCCATACTTCAAGTACACCTTTCATATATCACTTCATTTTCACTTTAATTTTCTACACATTATCCCATACTTCATGGCAGATTTTTCCCTTCTTTTTGCTGCCCTTGTCCTTTAATTTACTCCCAATTTGACTAAAATAAATATATTCCAATCCTTCTTAAAGAAGCAACACATACACATTAATTACACATTTCAAATTCAAGTCAAAATTCAAACAATTTCCCTCTCTCTCTTCTCTCCAATTCACGTGCAGCCCCCTTGTTTTTGCTGCCCTTGTTTTATTTTTTTTTTCTTTCTTTCTTTCATTCATTTAATGCACTCATTCTCTCTATCTTCATTTACACATTTTTCCCTTTACCATTCCTTATCTTTTTCTCTCTCTTTTTCCTCTCTTTCTTTCTTCATTTTGTTCTTGTTCTTGCAAGAACACAAGCTGCCCCTATTCCATTTTTGAGCTCCCACACATATTTCTTCAAATTTTTGAGTAAAACTCTTGTCCAAAACTTCCATAGGTGATATAGGTAAAGTATAGTGAGAGTTTCATGAATCAAATGACATTCCATAAGCTTCAAAGCTAAGGATGATGATGCCAAAATGAAACACTCCTCTTCTCTATGATTATTATCTTGTATCATTCTTATTTTCTTGTTAAAAGTAGTTATATTTTGTAGATCTAACTTTTTGTAGCTTTGATTTCCGTTTATGCCTTAGATCTTGTCATTTGAGTTATTATTTTTGTTATTGCTTATGATTTATGTATATATTCATCATTCACATAACCATCTTAGTGTTCATGCATTTATAGCTAGTATAGTAAGCTAGATCTAGTGTTTTGAGTTCATAAATGCATTAGACTTTTGTTTTATGTTCATAAACAACTTGTAGTAGCATGATGATAGTAGGAAAGTTTTAGAAAGCTCAAGATTTATTTTATTTTCAACAAAAATCATTTTTGAAAATTCGGATGAAAAATGAACCATATTTAGAAAAGTTATTTTTCAAATTCAAAATGTGTATTTTTCATTTAAAATGAAGGGCTTAGGGAATAGATAACATGAATGAATGATTTTGATGAGTAAAGTTTAGATCTATGAGTTTATAGTTTACTACCATGGATTTCTTTTATATTTATGTTCATATTAAGAATAGATCTTGGTTTTGAACTCAAACAAAAATAGTAAAATTCGTATTTTGGCAAGACCCCTATTCAAAAACCACTTTCCAAGTGTCAAAATGAAATTTTTACTTGAAATAATGAAGGCTTAATATATGTATATCATCAAGACTTCTTTTTACAAGAATCAAAGGTGATTTTCAAAATAAAAATCTCATTTTCGGATTTAGGCCAAGACATATTTTAAAAACATGTTTTTCAACTTAAAAATAAAGTTTTTATTCAAGATATGAAAGGCTCTTAAGATATGATATGTAAGGAATGGATTTTCATAAGTTTAGACATATTTTATCAAAAGATATGTCCAAAAATAAATTTGATAAATTCGGATCTCAACCAAGACCAATTTTAAAAACCCATTTATCAACTCCAAAACTCATATTTTATGTGAAGAATGAAGGGTATAGGTAATAGGTATCATTAAGTAGTGATTTTTACAAGTTGAAATGAGTTTTGATGAGATTAGGGAGTAAAACAAGAAGTAGAATCAAGATAAAAAATTTTGAGTTAGTAGTCAACTTGTAAAATTCGTAACTTTAGATGATGCCCATGAAAACACCTATTATCCAAGCTCAAAATAAAAGCTTTATGTAATGAATGGAGTCCTTAAGTAATAGGTATCATAAAGTCTTAGATTTTAATGCATTACACAAGTTTTTCTGAAAGGAATCATTCAAAAGTGGATTTCTAAAACTTCAGATATTTGATGTAAATCCTGTTTGAAAACATATTTACAAAGTGTAAAATGTAAATTTTTATGTAAAAATGAAGTCCTTAGTGGTTATGTATGGTTGTGCATTAATTTTCTAGATATCAAATGATTTTTACTTAAAGAAATCACTCAAAAACTAAATTTTGCAAAATTCGGATTTTGGAATCAACTCTACTTGAAGACATGTTTACAAAGTATAAAATAGAAATTTTTATGTAGAAATGAAGGTCATAAGTAATAGATATAATGAAGACTCAATTTTAGCAAGGATAATTATATTTTCTTGAGAAATAAATCCAAAACAAATGGAAGTGATCAAAGTTAGGAAATTAGTTTTCTTAAAAGTAAATAGCCATGGAGTCTTGCAAATAAAAAGTTTCTAAAACTTCTTTTAGTAAAAATTGTCAAAATCATGCATACATCAAGCTCGTAACATGCCATTCATGATAGGAAATCATCAATATTGCATATGTAGTTAATCTATATAGTAGGAACATTACAAACATTTACAAAACTATTTTTCGGAATTGAAATTTGCTACTGTTCTGATCTGATCCACCTTTTCGAAGCTTCAAAGTTTTCAAAACTTAAAAATAATATTAGAATTAGATAGATCTTTCGAAGGAGATAGAAATCGATATATAATTTGCGAAATTCCGAGTTAAAATAACCAAGTTATGGCCGTTTTAAGTTGGAATTCCCGCTTAGGACGAGAATTACGAATTTGATAGTTTGTATGAGATAGCTTGGACTAGTTAAATGATGAAATACTTATTAGGTATTTCTTCCTTTTTAGGTGACCCCGATATCGACGATTCCTTACCACCGGATTACTTGTACTAAAAGACCGGTGATCCAATGGCCGAGTGAGTTTTCTTTTATTTTGTTACCTTGTTTGTGCTTGTAGCTAGTTGCATTAGAATTATAGGAACAAGATAAAAATCGATATAAATGGGGATGGGATATATGATGAGACTGTGATGAATGTATGCCAAAGAATACTAAAGCATATCGAAATCATGATTCGATTGGATAACTGCGCTGTTCATATTATTCCTATTATGTGTATGATATTGATTGGTCAATCTAAAGAGTGCATGAATATTTTGATCTAAGCAAAATTAAATTGGTCATGCATCGCATCGGACATGTTGCATTTGGTAGTGTGCTACTCCTACGCAGGTCGATCGGTATGGTCTGATGACTCGTTTGGATAACGAGACCGGTATCAGAGCTCATTCATGGAAACTAAGGCGCATCGGGGATGCATTCCATGTGTGAGCCTAGCCGAGGCGAGTGCTATGAGCCGAGGGCTTGGGGACTAGCAGCGGTTGTGTAGACTTCAATACCATCCCTAACCCAAGATACGGAGGGCGTAAATCCGTTCTGTGTGTGGGTTCTGGATACCCATACATAATTGTTTCCTCATGTGTTTGTTTATGCATAGCATATGGTTAATTATAACTTGCTTGTTATGGTATGGAATTAAGGAAATTCTCACTAAGCTAGTGTAGCTTATACTCTAATAGATGTTTGAATGAACAGGTTATCTCAAGAATGTTAAGTGGGAACCGAGATGGTTGAAGCCGAGAATGACTTCGGGATTCCTGCAAGGAATAAGAATGCTTAAAGTTATTAGTTAGGTTTTATAATTTGCCTTGTAATAGTTTTATGTAGTGGAATTTGTTGATGAATGTAATTGAAGTATAATGCTTTGTATTTGGAGTATAGTAAATGGAAATTCCTTTACATTGTTACTCAAGTTATATCAATATAAAATGTATCATTCCGATGAGTCTCCTCCTTGTGTTAGACGCATTGTACATAGTATGGAAGCCTTCGCGTGACTGGAGTGATTATTCTTAGGCTTGAATATTGTGTACGGCGGACTGTCACGTTTAGGGTACCCTTCGGGGCATGACAAGCGTTGTCATTGATGCGCTCCAAGAGTTGAAAAGGACCATCGCTTCGTGAAAGCAACTTGGAGCATCTTTGCTCAAGAAATCTTTCCTTATGCATATGTAGCCAAACCCAATCACTGGGTTTAAATACAATCTAATGTCATCCTTTGTTAGCTTGCTTAGCATACTATTCAGTTCGTTGCTTAATATTGGTTCTTGCCTTTTCATGAATCTACTTAACAAATTCAGCTTTTTTCCTACCATCTAACTTCACAAACTCACTCACAGGTAAAGGAGATAATCCAACGGAGTCAGTGATGTAAACAATACGCCAATATTATTTTTATAATATTAATTTAACTAAAAACCTGATCCAACACTCAATGACCAAACACATCGAGATTAGACACCATTTGATTAGAGATCATGTTCTAAACAATAATACTAGCTTAGAATTTGTTGACACAAACAATCAAATTGCCGATATCTTTACAAAACCCTTAAGCAAGGATCGGTTTTACAACTTACGTCAGAATTGGAAATGATTATGCAAGCTGAATGCTAAATATTATGGAACCGAGTTAGTGTTTTGGAGCCAAATGTGTTATCTTTTAAAATATCTCATCTAGAACATTATTTCAGACTACCCAAGTTGTTCAATACAACAGTATGCTTGAAAGACCATTAGCAATTTTTTGAATCTTGATGAGTAGTTTATGATGCGCTTTAGCCATATGTATCTTCTTGTTTCTTAGTATGTGATCCCACCATCCTTGATTTCAAACCTATTCTCTTCTATGCTCCTAATAGCTAATGAGACATCTTGAGCTTGCAAGTTTCATCATTCTTGACATATATGAATTTTTGTGCGTCTTTAAACTTTGATTAAACCTAAATCTTCTACCACCGTGCATCGCTCGGTCTATCCTCTCTTTCCTAATCTCACCATGATCCCTTGAAACCATTTCCCTCTCTCATAAAGCTTCCTCTTTCCCCTTTCTTCATATACCATCATTCTGTAAGTTGTAGTATGCAACATACAGTTTAGACGCCATATATACAATGTCCGCCGGTAATATACCCACGTTTTCCTATAATTTAACCTACCATTTGAATGCTACCCCTACAACATCCGATTGGTAAGCCAAATTACAGAATCTTTAAATCTCCCTTTTTTCTCTCTTTTCTCTCCCATCTGCCCCTTTCCCCCTCTGCTCAACCTCGACAACCCCTCATCCACCACCCACCCATCCTCCTCATCCTTTCTCCACCCTATCCTTTCCCCTACCCTCTTTCCCCCTCTTTCTCTCCCATTCTCACCTGTCCATCTCTCTTCTCTCTCTCAACCCTTACCCTTCCTTTTCTAGCATCACAACCCCATGGTGTGCGTACCAAACGTGCTCAAAATGATGGCTCCAGCACCTCCTATGATGCCCATTTCTTTTCCTCCCGGGCGCACTCGGAATGGTTCAATATCTTTGACAAACTACCTATGGATTTCGGTCACCTTTTCGATAATGAGGTACTCTAATTTTTTCATCTTCCCAACATTATTGGTACTCAACTCAATAGAATCTTAGAGATCATGCAATTTTCTATTTCTGCGAATGAGCATGCTGTCAAATTATTCTACTATAATCTCACTGATAAGAAGGATGAGCATGAGCATTTAGGCATGAAGTTCGGTCCTGGAGATGAGATTAGACATAGATTGTGGACTTATGTGTATGGATAAGAATTGGAGGTTACCCCTGTTGACATCTATAGTTTGATTGATGTGCTAACTGATGGGGCAAATTTAGTGACTCATTTCATGGTGATGTCTTTATTGTTGTATTTTTTATGCTATTCATGCTAAGGGTGATGCCTAGTACACTGATCATGCTTTAAAGGCCAAATGAATGCCTCATCATCACCATGTTCTTCATTTTTGCCTATCTCAAAATTATATGCCTAGAGTTGGTCATCACATCACAACTACTTTCACTAATTTTTGGATCATGTATCGGCTCTTAAATGGCAAATTGATTAACTTTTGAGATGTCATTGTTCATAATTTCAAGAAAGTCACTAATGGTCCCAATCGAGCTCTTCTTCGACATAATTACCTGATCACTTTGCTACTCTAGAGGAAAGGAGTTCGTTTTGAATTTCCATCTCTCCCTGTGTCCTTTGAGCCTTATACCATGTATCATCTTACTAAGGGAGATCGGAGGAAGGTTTCTAATGGTGTTTACACATGGAAGGAGCCTCTTTCTCTTGTTTATGGCATTACATTGCCTTTAGACTTTGATGATAGTGATGATGATGGAGATGATGGTGGTATGAAGCTGGTGATGATGTTGGTGATGGAGGTCATGCCTCTGCTGATGATTAGCCTACTGGTGCTTATATGGATATGCCTGCACTTATGGATCTTGGTAGCTCTCATTACTCAGGCACCCAAGGAGGGGCCTCTACTTCTCTTACTGATTTGGCTCACTCCTTCGATCTCTTTCAGGTTATATCAACAAGTGTTTTGATGACTTCACAGCAAGTGTCAGTAGTAGCTTTAAGTCCATGGCTGAGACTTAAGACAAGATGAAAACTGGTTTTGATGATTTTCTCCAGCATTTCTACAATCTTCATCCTCCCCCTCTACTACCAAGTGATCCCTAGCTTCGCTAATATTCTCCTTTTTGTCTACATTGGCTTGTCATCCCTATCTATGTATTTTGGATCCTTAAATATGTTCTAATCTAGCTATGCCTGTTTACTTTTGGATGTATGCTTCTCTATTGCTCCTTGTGCTTGTTTTTGGCTTAATTCCCATGATTTTTATGTTTGACTTCTTCTTTGGCCATGTCTTTCTATATATATATATGCTCTTAACTTTTTGATGAGGCCAAAGGGGGAGAAAATATACAAATTCTTTTAAACTAAAAGTTTATTTTTCAACCAAATGCTTAACAATCAATCAGGTTAAACTTCATAATATTTGTCCTCATAAAAAAGAGAGAGATTGTTGAAACAAATCAAAGTATAATTTTGATGAGACAATTTGACAAATTCTTGAAATATACAAAGTGATTGCATGACATTCTAATAAAATTCTTGAAGACCTGAGGAAAATCACATATTGTTTGGACAAATACAATGATATACGAGGATGCTTCATACCGTTCGGATGGTACAGACATACCGTTTGGACGGTAATGCCTAAAAAAGTAGTCGTTGCAGCATTAATTACAGACGAAATTTATTGGTCCGAGGCATAACAGGCAAGTAAAATGAGAAGCCTATTTATACATGATTTCTATGAGATGAAGACAGGTTGTTGAGCTTAGAAATTGATATCAAAAGTCTTATACTCTCTCATATCATTGTATTTGTCCTTAGTTCATAAAATTTCTTTAAATTGAGAGTGACAAAATTGAGTAACACTCTTGAGTATTATTTGCAATCTTGCAAAAGAGTATTACTCAAGTGAGTTTGTTTAAGTATTATTGGTTAGGTGTAGCTCATTTGAGCATTGATTAAATTGTGATCAACAAGGCATTGGCGTGATCATGAAGATTAGGAAGTGAACCAAACTCCACGATAAAATCCTAAGCTTGTTTCTCTTAACCTTATTTTCTTTACTTATTACATCATATATTGTTAATTTGATTGATCGAGTTTGGCAAGATAGTTTTTAATCTTTGTTTTTGAAAAGAATTGCATAAATACTCAACTCATCCCCTTTTGAGTACTTTACCTAATGTATGAGGAGTTTTTCACAAGGTTATACTGATTCGGGACCTCGCTTCTTCCTTTGATTGAAACTATGAATGCTTAGGTAAACAAAGCAAACAATGTTAAGGTTAACCATGGGCGTGATTCACACTTCGATTAAAACTACAAGAACAATTCAAGATAGTCCTAAGGCTAATTGTGAGGGCGATTTAGAACGTGATTTAAACTATAAATAAAAAATTAAAGGGTCAAAGTCACAAATCGTAGGCAAAATTTAGAACATACCTTTTTTTGGGTTAGGCATTTTAACCTTATTCATAGCCATGATTAAACTTATTGGTCCTTATCTCAAAGAATATATTTGCTATACCAAAAATAAGTTATCAAAAGTTGACATTTACAAGAAATAACATACAACAAGATATTATACAACTAAAATACAATAGCAAAAGTCATGCAAACAAGAATATTATACAAAATGTCAGACAAATAATATACATTTTTCACATCAATGTTCATGAGATATTTTCAAACAGATAATCATTAAAAATTTAGTCACTTTTTCTTCCTTAAGGTACTCTTCTCAATCTTTTGTTTCCCCTTTTCTTCTTTTTCTCTTCCTTCATTTTTATTATTCTTTATTCTTCTACCTTTTCAATCTCTATATTAGCCATTACTTTCCTAAGTATTTCTGCCTCTTGTTTGGCTTATTCCTTAGCTTTTCTTTTCTTCTCTTCTTCCATCTTCTTTTTTGTTTCTCCTACTTCTTTTAATACAAAATCAAGTGCAGCCTCATCTTTATAATCATTATTAATAACTTCATTAGCTATATCTTCAAATATTTGTGTAAAAGCCTTGTCAATGGCTTCTTTAATCATTTTCTTAGCTTGTTCTCTTGCGAATTTAGGGGAGGTTTGTTTAACTTGATCTTTTAATCTTTTTAGTAGCATAGGAGAGAGATTACAGCCTGGTAGGTGATAGTTTAGCATAGCATCAATTGTTGGCTTTTCAATCAATCATCATGCTCCAAATAATGGCAAAAATTTAAATCTTCCTTAGTCATTGGCTTATAAGTATATTCTTCTTGTTTAGATGCCACTTGCTCAACTTGTAGTCCCTAGTCTTCTTACCTCAGCTTATTACAAGTTGCATCAATCTCTTGCTAGAAACTCGTCATTTTGTTCTTCGGATCGCAAATTCCTTATTTTATTCTATTTTGACTGAAACTACAACAAAGGCTTGGGCTTGCTGACCCACGCATCTGAAAAGGAAGATCTAGTAATTGCTGCAAAGGAAGAACTTAGAACAAAAGATGCGAAGGTTCGCTTATCATGTAAAAATCCAAGTGCCAGCTTTCGCGTATAAACCACATTCGCGGAGTACGCACCAAAAAAAGGATAAAGAGCTTTCATGATAGATTGAATAGCTTGAAATGTTTCTTGAATAGCTTAGACAGGGGCTTCAATGCTTATAGTTGCTTAATCATCATTTTTTTCTTCATTTCCAACAATAGCACCTTGCATAGCCTCCTCATTTTGCTCATTTCCACTAGTAGTTTCATCATTTATGGTTGCTGCTTCCTCTCTCACAATCCTTTCAATTTTAGTAGTAATGGTTTCTTCAGTTTCTCTATCAACCTTAGTAGCAATAGCATCCTCAATATATATATCATCTTCATCAAAGTTATTTCTGCCAGTAACACTAGTAGGCTCAATGATACCTTCAACTTCCATCTCTCTTATTGCTTCTACTTCATTACTTCAACTGATTACACCTTCCCTAGCATCACTAACATTATCATCTTCACCTTTAATATTTTCAATTACGGGAGCATCTCTCATCTTTTAAACCCCGGTTTTCCTAGTAATCAAGTAAACGCCGAAAACCGAAAACCAAAACCCTAAACCGGATTAGTATAAGCCTTGTGAGAGAACCCTACAAACCCTAGATCCGCTTTTTTTAGGTTTTATATTAAAAGAACCTTTATAAAATAATTTAATGTGGAATATTGTTTTAAAGTATATTTCAAACCATAAAAAGTTCTGATTTCGAAAAATTTTCTATTCCGGGCCTTCCCAAGCTCCATTACGGAAAAGTGAGCTCCGGAACTAGAAATTAAAAAAAATATTCCGGAATACTCTTTAGAACCGAAATTTTATAATGATTTCAAAAATATAAGTTTTATAATTTTTCGGGTTATAAAAATTACAGTTATAGCCTTTTTTCCCGTATTTTCTTTACTACTGGTAAAGTAAATGTCTTGTTTACTATTTATTACTATTCACAAGTACAACCTATTACACACATAACCCATACTCTAGTCTTACATCCTTACAAACACTCATTATATTTTCTTTTCCAAGAAATTTTTGTCTCTTAACAAATTATCACATTTAATACATTTTATTACATAAAATACAAAATATAACAATTTCAACTCTCCCTCTCTCTCACTCAAAGGATGGCCGGTGCAACCCCCCCAATTTTGGCTCCAATTTTTTTTTTTTTTTTTCTTCTTTTATAATACAAACAAACCCTAATTTCACTTAATATAAATAATCTCTTTCTTTGCTCTCTCCTTCATTTACTACTTTTGTTTCAAAAAACTCAAAAACTCTCTCTATTTTTCCCTCTAGTGCCATGAGCCTCCACCACTACCACACACACACAACAAGCTTCATTTCTTCTTCATTTCTCCACTTGAATCAACCTTAGGTGATGAATCCTAAGTCTTTCTACCCTTTAATCTTGTAATGGTAAGATTATTCATGAGTATTTTCACCTTAAGTCCCCATGAGCATTTGCTAGGGACAAGAAAATACTAATACATGAATATCAAGCCATCACAAGAGTAGATCTTGTGTTTGAATGAGTTTTTGTTGAGATATTTTCATGTTCATATATATAAAAGTAGAGATCTTACATAAAAATATATGTTCATGCTTTTAAACTCCTTTTCATGCATTATAAGTAGTAGATCTAGCGTTTAGATACTCACATTTTACTTGGCATTGATGTTCTCATGAATATTTTGTGTTTTCATGCATTAATGCTGATAAAGGCTTTGTCTTATATATATAAATGTTGTAGTTAGTTGATCTTTAAGTAGATGAGATAAGGAATTTAAAAAGGAAAAGTTTTTGTTAGAAATGTTCAAAGAAAAATTCATATGACTTCAAAGCTACATTTTAAAAACCCTTGTATCAACTCTAAAACTCATGTTTTATGTGAAAAATGAAGGATATAGGTGATAGATATCATTAAGTAAGGATTTTTATAAGTTGAAATGAGTTTTGATGAGATTAATGTGTAAAACAAAGAGTTGAAACAAGATAGAAAATTTTGAGTTATTAGCCAACTTGTGAAATTCGTAATTTTGGATAATGACCATGAAAACATCTATTATCCAAGCTCAAAATGAAAGTTTTATGTAATAGATGAATTCCTTAAGGGATAGGTATCACAAAGTCTTAAATTTTAATGCATTAAACAAGTTTTTTCCAAAGAAATCATTCAAAAATTAGATTTCTAAAAATTCGGATTTTTGAGTAAATCCTATTTGAAAACATATTTGCAAAGTGTAAAATGCAAATTTTTATGTAAAAATGAAGGTCTTAGGTAGTATATCTTATGAAGACTCAATTTTAACCAAGATAACTAGAAATTCCTAAGAATTAATCCCAAAACACAAGTGAGTTGTCAAAGTTAGGAAACTAGATTTCTCAATAGTAGTTATTGTTGAAGTCTTACAAAATAAAGAGTTCTAAAATTTTCTTTTAGTGAAAATCATCAAGATCATGCATATATTAAACTCATCACATGTCATTCATGTTAGGAAATCATTAATATTGCATATATAATTGATTTGTCAAGTAGAAACATTTCAAACATTTACAAAACTATTTTTTTGGAATTGGAAATCGTTACTGATAAGAACTGATCCTTCTGTTTTGTGACCCAAATATTTGCAAAACTTGGAAATAATGTTAGAATTAGATAGATCTTTTGAAGTAGATAGAAATCGATATATAATTTGCGAGATTCCGAGTTAAAATGACCAAGTTATGCTGTTTTAAGTCGGAACTTCTGCAAATAGCGAGAATTACGAATTTGTTAAGTTTTGATATATAGTTTGGATTAGTTAAGTGATGAAATAATTATTTGGGTATTTCTTCCTTTTTAGGTGATCCTGAAACCGATGAATCTTTACCACTGGACTACTACTACTAAAAGACCGGCGAACCATGGCTAAGTGAGTACCATTTTCGATTTCAATTATTGTTTGTGATTGTAATGGTAGTTTTATTAGATACTTGGCAAAGATAAAATGGATATGCATGATGGGGATGAATGGATATTACATATGATTGTTGTTGATATGAGAAATCGAATGTAAGAATATCGAAGCCGGGTGATTAACCATTGCTTGTATAGATGGATTAGGATTGATTGTTTGCGATTATTGATTGATCACCTGAAGAATTGGCATAACTGAATATTCGAATTGAAAATAAATATGAACTCATTCATATCATAATGGGGATGGAGCATTAGCATTTGTTGGTTTTCCGTGATCCTAAACGGTGTAAAATTTGGTTAATCGTGATACATAAAACAAATTTATAAGTTGGTTGACCGTGAGCCTAAACGGCGTCGTACCGCAGGATTCGTTAATCTGCTAACCCGAGATGGAGGGTGCAAGTCCATCCACATATGATTTCCGGCTGGTCATATGTTTGCTGAACTCACGTGTTTGATGCATATCACTTATCTGATTAATCACTTATTTGATTGATGTGTAATAATTATGATCATGGAAGTTTTTACTCACCAAGCTAGTATAGCTTACACCCCTATAGTTTCTATTTATTGCAGCACGAGTTCATATGGCTTAGGCTGAGACTAGCTATAGCTCAGGTACAGGAGCTAGGCATTTCCTCTAGAAGTTGTATTCAGATCTGATTAGACTTCCATAGGAAACTAAGAGACTCTCGATGACTGTAATGGATCTTTAAATATTCTTTTGCGGGGGAATGCCCCTTAGACTTTGTACCTAAATGCTTATGTGTTTTAATTTATTATCTATTGTTATCGAATGCTAAATTAAACTCTTTAACTCCATTGTGTCGAGTATTCTATTGTCGTAAAGGGATGCCTGACATCTATACCAGACTTCCGAAGGACTTGGGTAGTAATTTGAGAGTCTTATATAGCATGTGGTGGACTGTTAAGTTTAGGATACCCCTAGGGCGTGACACATCTCCATATTGGTTTTAACTTCATCAGCACCATTATGTTCAACCTCCTTAGCCGCTACATTTAGATCAATGCTAATAGTGACAAAAGTTAGCTCAACCGCTACTTCTCTTGTAGCAGCACCATCACCAATAACTGTAACAATGGTCTCCACTACATTCACATCAATATTACCACTCATAACAACAACATTTGCATTAGCACCATCATTAAGATTAACATTCCCATCACCTCCACCTTCGTCATCATCATCATCCTCATCATGGATCAAAAGTTTTCTTTTAATTGGAAGATTTTTAGCTAGTGTTTTCTTCCTTGTGTATCTCTTTGGAGTTGTTTGAGTGGAAGAAACAAGTATTTTTTTTCACTTGTGGGGATAGTGTGGTTGTGATTCTTGAGATGAAGAACATGTCTTCCCTCATTTTGTTGTGGTTCAAGTGGTTGTTGTTGTTGAGATAGTGATGGAATTGATTGTGTTTGAGGAAGGGATTGAGGAATGGGGGCTTGTATAGGGGATTGAGGTGGTAGAGGTGATATATGTGTAGGAGATGGAATTGGTAACTATGTGGTATATTGGGTAGCATTTTTAGAGGATAAGGGAGAAGTGCTTTAGGTTTATTGGGTAAGTGACTCAGGCATTTTCTTGTTAAAAACTCTTTTATAGCTTAAAACTATCGACTAGTGCACCAAGTACGTGTGCAATAATAAAACCGATGAGAACTAGGTCATGGTCCACGGGGAGTTAAATTCACTAAGTACTAGAATGTAGTGGTATACTTTAAGCTAAGCAAAATTATATCAGATTTTTAATCTAATTGATTTACTTCTAAGGTTACTACCACAACTATAACAAAATTAACATAAAGTTCTACTAAAAATTACTCTTCAACTCATTCAATTCACAAGTGTGGGATTATGCAATGGTAAAAGACAGATTTCCTTTCATTACTTTATAATCATAATTGGGGTTGTTCAATTCCCCTCTCGTGTTGCAAAATTCTAATGATTGCATACAGATGCTTTTTGAATAATCTATCTATAATCACTAGTTAAATAACACATTTTTCTTACAAATAATGTTACTCTAATTGAAATTGTATTCCAAGCATGTGTCCATGTCTTAAACCACAACTTTAATTGAATTAAGATCATGAATTCTAAGATTCAAACCAAAATAGCAGATGCTCGTATCAATTTTTAAAATCTTATTTTCCATTTTAATCGAATTATCAATTCTCTTTTCGAGTATCTCAAATACCAATTCAAGAAAATTCACAGAAATTTTTTTATCTCATGAACAATAAAATAGAAATAACCAAAGTTCTAATTCAACAAAATCCGTTATAAGAAAAATTCAACTACTTAAGAAATCTACTAAACCATCACATAATCCCACTCAAACAAATTAGCTTATACTGAAGAACTTACTTTCATTCATGATAAAAATCTAAGCACAATCCATAATAAGAGGTAATGAAGAGAATATACCTGCAATATTAGAAATTTCTTCCTAATGATTATGGGTCCAACTTCACTATAAAGGTTTGTAATGACTAGTGATAGAAGTTGAGGTAAAGTGAGGTGAGGTCAATGTTGTGAAGTGAGGTAAGGTGAATGGATGGAATGACTGTGAATGGAAACTAGAGAATGGAGTGTTAATGAATGATGAATGGAATGTTAGGTAGTTGGGAATGAAAGGTTTCGTGTAGAATATTGGATGATATCCTCTATGGGAATGACGATGGGTATTCGAAGTGCAAGGGATATGTGACATGGTAAGTGTAGAGTAGAGTGGTCCCCTTATTGTAAAATACAAAAGAAAGCAAGATAAAAATATGTCCAAAAATTACAAAAGAAAATAAATTGAGATATTGCTCAATGGTAGGCTTAAAGAGGCCAGCTTGCTTATAAAGTACTTAGTTCTTAGTAGGATCAACTTAGGTTCGGACGTACTCAGTTGTCTTATGCAATTTATGTTGACTGATTGGAGTTCAAACATAGAACTTATAGCAACTTAGTACTAAAAAGAAAGTAACAGCTCATTCCAGTTTATGTAGTAGTTCAGGGTCGCTACAGGTGTCATGGTCCGAGAGTTGAGGACTTTATAGGGGTATTTAACTCGAGCATATAGAGATATGAGTGGCATGAACAGAAGGTTTGTTCGTGGTGCAGGTTATCTCTAAGGCAGGTCTAGCCTCCCGTGGACAAATTGGTTGGGAGTTGATGCCGCTCTCCTGATGAGGTCAAGGTAGGCCGAAACTAGTTGATATAGTTGAACCTTCCAAACACATGGAGGATCGTAGCAAAGCCAAGAGGGCACTCCTTATGAGAATGTGGGGCTCGAAATAAACCTGGAAAGTCAGGGAAGATAAGGCTGGCTTGCCATCCAGATTAACAACAAACGAGGATTTGACGGATGGCTGAGCGCCGCACGGGAACTCTTTGAGGAGTGAAACTTCCGTCCCGTGACAAATGGTACCAGACCTAAAGTTCCCAGCTCTACCAGATCGCTTAAATGCTACCTAGAGTTCCTAATGAGTGGGTAATTTTATTGTGGATGCGGTTCGTGTGGGTAAAGCTCAAGAGGAGCGACCACCAGAGATAGGACATTGTTGCCAGAGGGTAGCGGTGTCGCGAGTCATGGAGATAAGGATTTTTCCTAATCTTGTTGTCAATTCAGCTCGTGTAGATGAAGCTCAAGCGGAGCGGCCACCAGAGTGAGGACATCGTTACTTGAGGGCAGCTATGTCGAGAGTTGAGGTTGAAGCAAGATCTTATGCTCAAACCCTATCATTGGGCAACTCAACAAGAGACGATCTCAGAGGATGGATGAATGGGTAATGGCGAGAGGAAGCCTATGGATGCCCAAAATCCTGGTGAGATGATCTTGGGTGTGTTGACAATGGGTGAGGAGAAGGGGTGAGAGCTTGAGAGTGGGTAGTGATTGCATCAAGTTTGCCTCATGAGGAGGACGACATGAATTTAAGTGGAGGAGAGTGTCACGGTCCGAGAGTTGAGGACTTTATGGGGGCGTTTAACTCGAGCATATAGAGATATGAGTGGCATCAGCAGAAGGTTTGTTCGTGGTATAGGTTATCTCTGAAGGTGGGTCTAGACTCCCGTAGACAAACTGGTTGGGAGTTGATGCCGCTCTCTTGATGAGGTCAAGGTAGACCGAAACTAGTTGATATAGTTAAACCTCCCAAACACATAGAGGATCGTGGCAAAGCCAAGAGGGAACTCCTTATGGAATGTGGGGCTCAAAACAAACCTGGGAAGTTAGGAAAGATAAGGCTGGCTCGCCATCCAGATTAGCAACAAACGAGGATATGAGGGATGGCCGAGCTCTGCACGAGAACTCTTTAAGGAGTGAAACTCCCGTCCCATGACAACAAGTGTAGGTCAGTGCTTCTATCCCTGGCATGCCCAGCAATAACTTAATGATCAGGTCATGATAGCAGCTCAATGCTTAGTAGGTTGATATAAAGGCAAGTTGGAATAAGTGCTACTTAAAAAGTGGATATGCTTGGCTTATTACGTCGTATCAGGTAGAGCTCAATGGAGTTTATTTGCTTAGAGGTGTGGACTACTTGATGCTATGCTTAATCTTGGTCAACAAATTAATAGCTCAATCTCAATAAAGAGTAAATTGGAATCTATTTTGTTATAGCTTGGTGTGTATTGATGAGCTTTAGTTAAGTGTAGCAGATGAGACTTGTTCACTGCAACAGTACTTGGTCCTATAATGGAGCTCAACTAGAATAGGAGCAGGTGGATGTTGTGTGCTTGAATTTGCTTGCTACATGAGATCTTGGCTTCATTTGAATGCTACTGGCTCGTGCTTGTTGAAACAAATTTGGATGGTACATTGAGATCAATCCAAGGTATCAGTAGCTTGGCATGGATGTTGGAGGCTTTTGGTACTTGCTACTATTTTTCTTAAATATATAACTAAGTAGGTTTATGAAGTGTAGATGAGCTCAGTGTGTGGTCATGGTAAGGCTCGAACTCTGGAGCTCGATTACTATAGTAGATGTCCCGTTCTTGGTCAGCTCGGTGAGATTTGGTTGGTACTGTCACATGGTAACTTGGCATTATGTGTTGTTGTTCAATGTGCCTGAAGGTGAACACTCCATTTTACTATAGGTTGCTAGGCATGTTGCTCATCAGTTCAGGTCTGCAGTTTCTCTTATTCGCAGCTATTCTACTACTTTGAGGTTGGGTTGGTTGGGTTGATAGAGCTGGTTTTGCTACACTTTGTTGCAATTTTCCGAGGCAATTTGGCTTAAAGAAGCTTAATCCTAAAGTTGTAAATTGTAATTTTGTTGTTGAAAGTATCAACTCTCAATAGTTTCAGCTCAATGTTAGTTCAATCTATCACAATTTGGCATGACATGTCCTAAGGTCGTAAGTATCAATATTTAGTGAAACATATTTTGTCTTTGAAATTGAAGTAATTCACAATTTTCATCTTTTTTATCCTTTTTAATAGAGTTTAGCATGTTATACCATAATCGATCCATATTCATTGAGTTCATCTCATTATAGTAGAATCTCAATTTAAAACCCAAAAGTATGAATGAAAGTATGAGCTAACTGTAGGATAAATGTGTATCTTTACACATTTATCAACCAACCCCGACTTAGCATTTTTCTTGTCCTCAAGCAAACCTATATCTCACATTCAAGGACAAAATTCTCCTAAGGACGACAAACATCTTAAGCTCACGTAACCCATTCTTGCCACCAAAGCTACACTTATGCATCAATGAAAGTTTTTAAACATATAATGTCAACACGCTCCCATCATCATACGTTAAAATGCCATCAATCAAAATGTATATGGATGAATGGGACATAGCTGCACTTTTTTGTAGAATAATTCATTCTACATGGACTCAAACATCACATTCTCCACTCTTAATTAAAAAGGATAGCAAGGGCATATAAGCATATTAAACACACCACTTCTAACATCTCTTTTAAATGCACCGAACCAAGACTTTTGAGCACAAATGGGACTTACCACAACTTTTAGCAGAAATTCATGCTATACAACTCATGATAGCAGCTTTGCAAACATCATAATCATGACCTGCACTTTCAAAGGACAACACACATTCTTTCATAAAGGACCTCCACTTGCACACATATGCACCAACTCCAAGCTCATGAGCATGAATGAAACCAGCTATACTTTTTCTAGCTCAAATTGCAAATTATAAACTCAACTTCACAGTTTAGATGATTCTTATGCTCCTCATCATTCAACTAATCAACAAGTACATAAATCACTAGCAAGAGATTTAAACCACTAATCTATCTCAGTAGAGTTTAATCTCCTCATTTAGCTCAAGATCATCTTACTTGAGATGACGTTTAACATCAAGTAACCAAGTAAGAGATTCTCACACTTCGTACACTAGACCAACATATATACACTCCTCATTCATATCTCAAGTACAACATCACTAAGTAAATTGAACAAAATCTCAAGCTCATTCTTTAACTTGATTTTTCCTAGTTTTTCGCCTTTTTTTCTTTGATTTTTTCTCTAGTGCTTTTTTGTTTGACACCCATGCATCCCCATTTGGAATTTGACTTAGATTTATATTAGGGGAGCTCTTTATTCTTCCTTTTTCTTTGTTCTTAACATATTTGCACTCCTTTTTTTTTTTATTGGATTTTATTTGTATTTGCATTGGGAGGCCTTCTTATTCTTTCTTTTCAATCTTACATGCATCCTTACTTATCTAAGGATCTTTTTATTCTTCCCTTTTTACTAGTGTGACCAAGGGTTATGCGTTTCTCCTTTCTTTTTGTTTTACACACATACACTGTTTCTACTCAGGATAACATTCAAGGCAAGCTCAAATTGTGTACATTTTACATAACCACATTGAGTTTAAGAACTTTAAAGAATTGGATACATATCAATCAACTTAAAAATGTAAAAAATCTAATCTAGAATTAATGACATTGCCTTAATCCTAAGTCTTCAAATCTCAATCTAAGTAAAGAGTAACTATATAAAGTAATGATTTCATGGATTAAGAAGTAAGGAGTGTTCAACTCATGATTAAGTTCTAAGAAACACAAAAATCGAAAAATTAGGCCATTTTTCCTCTTGTGAAAAATGGAGCAAAATTTCCATTTTTGACAAATTTTTGTGCACATGGAGCCAATACCAAGAATGGTATAGATCAATTGCATATTCTTCAACTCACAATAGTTGAGCTCATTCACATAAGCTCATTTCTCATACACAACATGCATGACCAGCTAAACAAGAATATCGTTCATGAATCATGAGTGCGACACAAGTCAACATGTTCTATCCACATAATTTACACATGAGTGAGCAACAACCACCTTAGTTTAGTCCTTCAAATCATAATTCCAACAAGCAACCAATTGAATATATCATCTTAGCTTACAAAAATCAGCATGCACTCAGGTCAGCTCAATTGTATGCATGTATGACTAGCAAATGCTATGAAATGTCCATCAACCAATGCAATTTTAATTCCCCTCACTCAAAGTCCAACTCATACTTGTAATAATTATGATCAACAAGAGTATAAAATAATTAGCCAATAGCATCTCAACTCAAAGACCTACATAAAAATATTTATGTCAACACATCATACTTAAAATAAGCCATCACTACTATACAAAGAATATATAGCTTCCACCCCCAACTTAAAAATTTGCAATATCTTCATTGTGAAATTAATGTACATAATAAAAAGAGGCAAGTGAAGGTTTATGAGGTCTCCCTGGATGTTTAGGTTGAATTATTAAGCTTCTCAAGTCATGACATGAGCTCTAAAATAGATCGACGTTCGACGCCTTTACAATCTCTCCAAGAATATAGCTCATCATAATTCCAAATTTTCATGAGCTAACCTGCACAAGAGACAAACTTTCAAAACAAAAGAATAATTTCTTTTAAAACAAACTCATATTTATAAACTGTGGGTTACCTCCTACATAGCGCTTGGTTTAAAGTCCTAAGCCTGTTTTTTCATCAATTTTGCTTCTTTCTTCATCATGGATCTCTAAGATCCACTACTATTGATGGCTCTTTTGAGGTCTCTCCCTCAAACTAGTGTTTAAGTGGGTAGCCATTGACTTGAAATAGGTCCCTTATGTCTCCTTTTATCTCTATAGCTCCATAAGGATAAACTTTAGTCGCAATGAATGGTCATGACCACCTTGACTTCAACTTGTTAAGATCAAGAATTATACAACAAAACATTTTGCCCAACCTCAAATCCTTATGAAGGATATTCCTATCATGCCATAACTTTATCTTCTCCTTGGGATCCTTGAATTCTTGTAATCCTCATTCGTGAACTCCTTCAAATCATTCATTGGAGTAATTTATGAGCTCCAGCTGCTTCTCTATCAAAGTTCAAAAACTTTATTTCCTAATATGCTTTATGCTCTCGCTCAATAGGTAGATGACATGCTTTACCAAACACTATCCTATATGTAGACATGCCAATGAGATTTTTTTAGGTAGTTGGGTGGGCCTATAATGTATCATCAAGCTTGAGTAGCCAATCCCTCCTAGATGAACTCACAATCTTTGCTACAATGTGCTTGAGCTCTCTATTGGACAACTCAACCTAACCAATTGTTTGGGGGTGACAAGGTGTTGTGACCTTATGCTTCACTCCATACTTAGCAAGTTAAAGAAACTAAAGAAATAAAGGAACAATAAAAATTGTGAAGAATTATGTCTTGTTATTTTCATTGAGAATTCTTCTTTGAATAGATTACAGGAGAAGAGAATAATTTACAAGTTTAAAAACAAATCAAATAATCTTAACTAAGGAAACAAAAAAGATTAGTCCTAAATATATACAAATCTTAATAAATACAATTTTGACCTTGACTTAGTCTACAAATCTTAACAAATAATTATTCTACTTTTCTCTACATTCTAATTTTGTTATACTCCCCTTCAAGCTTGGCTATAGATATTGATGAGACCAAGCTTACTTCAAGAAACTCATGAGTCCGTTATGAAAGTTCTTTTGTGAGGAGATTGGCTAGTTGATGAGAAGTAGGCACATATTCAATTCTGATAATGTTCTCATCGAGCTTTTTCTTTAATAAAATGTCGATCAACCTCCGCGTGTTTAGTTCTTTTATGATGAGTAAGGTTGTGTGCTATACTAATTGTTGACTTGTTATCATAATAGAGTAACACAGCTTCATCAACACCAATCTCTAATTCATTTAGCACTCTTCTTATCTAAATAAGTTCACATATTTTGTGAGCCATAGCTTTGAACTTAGCTTCCGCACTGCTTCTAGCAACCACTGATTTTTTTTGCTGTGCCAAGTTACTAGATTTCTCCATAGGAATGTGCAATAACTAGATGTTGATTTGCGATCATCAACTAATCTAGCCTAATCTGCATCTGTGAATACCTTCATCTTCCAATCGATGGTTTTTTTTTTTCTACTTCAAATATCTCAAGATTCTATACACAACATTTAGATGACCTTGACATGGAGTGTGCATTTATTGACTTACCAAACTTACTGCAAAGGCAATGTTTGGTCTTGTATGTGAGAGATAGATGAGTCTTCCAACCAGTCTTTAATACTGTTCTGTATCGACAGATCTTCCTTCTAACATTTTTCTTTTGTTCCTAAGTTCAACTTGTGAATTACTTGGCTTGCATCCCAGCATGCCAGTTTCTTCCAATAAATCTAAAGTATACTTTCTTTGAGAGATAGAAATCCCCTTCTTACTCCTTGCAACTTCTATACCGAGAAAGTATCTTAGCGCTCCTAGGTCTTTAACTTCAAATTCCTTTGCCA
Source organism: Combretum micranthum (assembly GCA_024138025.1). Classification (NCBI taxonomy): domain Eukaryota; kingdom Viridiplantae; phylum Streptophyta; class Magnoliopsida; order Myrtales; family Combretaceae; genus Combretum; species Combretum micranthum. The sequence goes on from JAMXBD010002015.1 coordinate 206,782, forward strand.
TCATTTGCTTAACTCTTTCGATTTCCTCAGTATTATTTCCAATGACGATGATGTCATCGATGTATACTACAATAATAGTAATTTTTTTCTTATCCGCATGTTTAACAAACATCATGTGATCAGTTTGTCCCTGGATGTAACCAAAATTTTTATATACTTTGGAGAATCTTTCAGACCAGGCCCATGGAGATTGTTTTAGACCATAGAGAGACTTATTTAGTCTGTAAACAACTTGACCTTCTTCAAATCCTGGAGATTGACAGATATAAACTTCTTCCTCATGTTCACCATTAAGGAAAGCATTTTTTATATCAAGTTAATGTAGGGACCAATCATAGTTTGCAGCCAAGGACAGGATAATTCGTAAAGTATTCAGTTTGGCCATAGGAGCAAAAGTTTCGGTGTAAACGATCCCATAAGTTTCTGTAAATCCCTTGGCTACTAGACATGCCTTGTGTCTTTCAATCAAACCATCGGCTTTGTACTTTACAGTGAAAATCCATTTACATCCTACAATATTTTTTCCTTATGGCAATTCTACCAAGTTCCAAGTATTGTTTTGCTTAAGAGCATTCATTTGTTCAAGGACAGTAGCTTTCTACTCAAGAATAGATAGTGCCTCTTCAATGGATCTTGGAAACATCGTAATAGATAAACTCGAGATGAAGGCATTGAATGAAGAGGATAATTGGAGTAGGATACAAATTTAGAAATAGGATGATGAATGTAAGATCTAACACCTTTCCTGAAAGCTATTGGCATATCTAAATCTAGAATGGGACTTGATTTACTTGGTTTGTTTGGTGAATAAGACTCTTGTCACGCCCCGAAGGGTATCCTAAACGTGGTAGTCTACCGTACACAATATTAAAGTCTAGGAATGACCACCTCAGTCACACGAAGGCTTCATACTATGTACAAGGCGTCTAACATATGGAGGAGACACATCGGAGTGATACATTTTATATTAATACAACTTGAGTAACAATGTAAAGGAAATACAATTACTATAATTCAATTACAATTCATCCACAAATTTCACTACACAAACTATTACAAGAAAATTTACAAAACCTAGCTAATATCTTCAAGTATTCTTTACTTCCTGCTGAAATTCTGAAGTCATATTTGGCTCAAACCATCTCGATCCCCAAGTAGCATTCTCCGTCAACCTGTTTATTCAAACATCTATTGGGGTATAAGCTATACTAGCTTAGTGAGAGTTCCCTTAATTTCATATCATAACAAGCAAGTTATATTTCATCCATATGCTATACATGAACAAACACATGAGCAGACAAGCATATGACTTTCGGGTAGCCATATGTGAATGGATTTACGCCCTCCATTCAAGGTTAGGGTGGTTCATGAGTCATGCAACCATAATCCCGATCTCTTTCTCTTAATTATACAACCTTTGTTGTTTTATTGCGGTGGTTTTAAGTGCCTACCCCACTTCCGTTAACTTAAGCAATTTCACATCCTTAATGTTAGCAAAGCCCCCCTCGCCTTCTGCTAATATACTTTTGTCCCACCAAAGGTATATTAGCTAATGCAATGTGACTCAATACGTGATATGCATGTATAGTTTATTCATATAATCGTGGCATGTTAATTATGTAGATTAAGAGCGATCATAGAGAATTTCAGACAATTCAAGTCTATGCTAACTCATACAATGATTTTACAACAAGTCTCGCCTCGATATACTTATCATTCATTCAAACAAGATTATACCACAACTCATAACAACTTCATCTTTTCCTAATTCTAGTGCAACTAGCTATAAGCACAAACAAGATAACAAAATAAGAGGAAAACTTACTCGGCCATTGGATCACGGTCTCTTAGTAAAAGTAATCCGGTGGTGGGGAATCGTCGATTTCGGGGTCACCTAAAAAGGAAGAAATACCCAAATGAGTATTTCTACTCAAAACTAATCCATTCTATCTATACAAACTATCAAATTCATAATTCTCGTCCTAAGCGGGAATTCCAACTTAAAACGGCCATAACTTGGTCGTTTTAACTCGGAATTTGGAAAATTATATATTGATTTCTATCTACTTTGAAAGATATATCTAATTCTAATATCATATTTAAGTTTTGAAAACTTTTAAGCTTCGAAAGGATCTGATCAGATCAGAACAATAGCGAAAACCGATTTAGAAAATTGATTTTATGAAAGTTCATGAAGATTCTACTATCCAAAGCAAGTATACATGCAACATGAACAAGTTTCTATCATAAATGATATGTCATGGGATATATATATATATATATATATAGACGTTCTTGATGATATTGAATAAAAGAAATTTTTAGAAAACTATTTCTTTGTAAGGACTTTATGAAAAATCAACTTAGAAAGGCTAATCTTACATTTTTGACAATCTCCACTTGTTTTTAGAAAAATCCTTGATAAAATTTATTTATTCTTGTTAAAATTAAGCCTTAATTATGTATATTCCCTAAGGCCTTTGTTTTTCAATAAAAATTTCCATTATATACTTTGTAAACATGTTTTTAAATATGGTTCATCCCAAAATCCGAATTTTGTAAAAATTATTTTCGTGGTAATTCTTTTAAGAAAACTCATTTGATATTTAGAAAATTAAGGCTCAACCATACCTAGCCACTAAGGACTTCATTTCTTTAATAAAACTTCTATTTCGAGTTTGAAAAATATGGGTTTTCATACTGTCACGCCCCGTAGGGTATCCTAAACGTAACAGTCCGCCACATACTAAGTAAGACTCTCGAGTTCCCTAACCGGGGCCTTCGGGAGTCTTAAGTAGATGTAAAGCGTTCCCTTACGACAATAGAATACTTCAACAAATGGAGTTTAATAGTTTAACAAGGCATTCATTAGCCATAGATAATAAATCAAAACGCATAAATCTTTAAGGTTTACAAAATCTAAGGGGCATTCCCCCACAAAAGAATAACAGTCTATTACAGTCATCCAGAGTCCTTAGTTTCCAATGGAAGTCTATACAAAAGAAATGGATCAAACTTCTATGGGAAACTCCTATCTCCGGTACCTGCGCTGTGGCTTGCCTTGGCCTAAGCCATATAAACTCATGCTACAAAAGATAAACACTATCGGGGCGTAAGCTAACTAGCTTAGTGAGTAATACTTCCATAACGCAATTAGATGCAATCATTCAAACGTGATTATTCAAGCAAGTGCATGCACCATACAAATGAAATCATCAACATATGACCAACGGAAATCATATGTGGATGGACTTGCGCCCTCCATCCCGGGTTAGCAGATTAACGAATCCTACGGTACGACGCCGTTTAAGCTCACGGTCAACTGATTTAAAAGCTCGTTTTATGGATCACGATTAACCTCACATTCGTTTTATGGATCACGATTAACCTCACATTCGTTTTATAGGTCACGAAAAACCAACCAATGCAAATGCTCCAACCCCATTGTGACATGAATGAACTCAGTTTATAGTCGGAGTCGAATAGTCATTAATTCGATTCTTTTAAGTGACCAACAAGTATACGCAGACATTCATCATATGATTCTAATTAAAACAATCAATATCTTAACACCCGGTTTCGATATGCCTTAAGTTCCATTTCACATATCAACAATTCACAACATAAATAATTCCCACATACCCCATCATGCTTGTACAATTCCTTTTATCTTTGCCTACTTCACTAGTGCCACTACATTACATTCACAAGCATTATTGAGAGTGGAAGTAACTCACTCGGCCATGGGTCACCAAACTCCTTAATAGTAATAATCGGGTGGTAGAGAGTCGTCCTGCTCGGAATCACCTACCAATCAAGAATAATCCCTATGAGATTCTCACCATGTAATTAAATCAAACTATACATCTAGACTAGTTGAATTCGGATTTCTCGCTAATTTGGAAGTTCCGACTTAAAGCGGCCATAACTTGGTCATTTTAACTCGGAATTTCGCAAACTTTATATCGATCTTCATCTACTTCGAAAGATCTATCTAATTCAAGTATTAAATCCAAGATTTGAAAATAATAAGGTCACGGAACAGTGGGATCAGTTCTGTCCCGCAATTGATCCAACTTTGAAAATGTGCTTTGCTTTTGATAAGAAATGTTCCTAGTTAGTGATTCATGCATGAATGATTTAGGAATGAACTACTAACGTGTATGCCATGTAATGAACTCAACTTGTGCATGGTCATGATGATTTTTGTAGTAATAAACTTTTAGGAACTCCTAAGTGTTGGGGAAAGTTTCATAAAGGCTAATTCTAAGAAGTTATTCTCCACATTATACTCCTTAGGGTTTCTTTAGTTTTTAATCTTGTAATCTATTATTATTTAACTAAAATTAGGTTCTCAAAGTCTATAATAGTCATGGCCTCCATTCATGCACAAAAATTCACATTTTTCATTTGGTAAACATGTTTTCAAATAAGCTAGTTATAAAATCCGAATTTTCCAAATTTCCTTTTCTTACATTTTTCTTAAGGGAAATCTAGTCTAATGTATTAAAAATTGGGGCTTCAATGTATACATTATCTAAGGACTTCATTTAGCTTATAAAATATCCATTTTAGACTTAAATACTAAGTGTTTATATAGGCATTACACAAAGTTACGAATTTGACTACACATTTAAAGTCAACACTTTTCATCTAACTTCACCTCTTGTTTTCTTATTTTTATTATGCCTAAACTCATCTAAACTTATGAAAATAATTCCTTCAACATGTCTATTACACATACCCTTCATTTTTCTTATGAAATATAAGTTTAAAATTGATTTTGGAGGTCTTTAGGGTAGGTTCCATTTCATCCGAATTTTCAACTTTCATATCTAACAAAGTCCTTCCTTTTTCAATGTTCTTGCCATCTATATGTGGAGATATACTATCTAGCATCTCTATACATGAACAAGACTCATTTTTATGATCAAAAAGCACATAAACAAAAATGAACCTATGATCATGCATGTACATAAAGTGGTGAATGTCTAAACCTTAGATCTACTACATATGATGTATATAACATGGATCTCATGGCATGAACAACAATATAAACACAATCACTACTTTATATGCATGAACAAGTTGCTATTTCAAACAAAACTCATTTAAAGGCTAGATCCACTTCTTGAGATGGCTTGAGATTCTTGTAGTTGTGTTTTCATGTCCCTTGCTCATGCTCATTGGGATTTAGAGGAGAAAACACACAAGAATGATCTTGCCATAACAAGATTTAGGATGTACAAGGCCTAAATATACATACCAAAGAGTCTTGAAGAGGAAAAGAAGAAGAAACAAAGTTGAAATGGCAAGAGAAGGGGGGAGGGAGTGCTCGGCACTTGAGAGGAGGAAGAGAGAGGTTTTGCTTTTTCAAAAGTTAAAAGAAAGAAAATGAAGAGAGAGAGAGAAATTTAGTATATATATCAAGTGATTAGGGTTTAGTTAATAAAAATGAAGTAAAAAAATACAATTGAGGGAAAAGAGGGAGGGGCGCCGGCCTCCTTTGTGTGTGTGTGTGTGTTTTGAAAAATTTAACTTTTGTAATTTAGTAAATGAAATAAATGTAATAAATGTAATAATTATTTAAAAGACAAAATTTCTTGGAAAAGAAAATTGAAATGAGTAGTTGTAAGGATGTAAGAATAGGGTATGGGTAGTGTGTAGTGTAGGTTGTACTTGTGAATAGTAGACAAGACATCTACTTTACCGGTTGTTCCGAAAACACGGGAAAAGCTATAACTGTAATCTTTATAGCTCGGAAAATTATGAAATTGATATTTTTGGAATCCTTATAAAATTACGGTTCTAATGAATATTCCGGAATATTTTTCTGAATCCGTGGCCCGGGGCACGCTTTTCCGTAATTGGGCTCGGGAAGGCCCGGAATTGAAAAATTCCCGAATTTAAAACTTTCAAAGGTTTGAAATGTACTTTGGAACAACAATTCAAATTCATTTACTCCAATATTTATTTTACTATGAAACCGAGGAAAGCCGGATTTAGGGTTCCTAGGCTCATTCACTAAACTCAATCTGATCGGATTAGGGTTTCGTCTCCAACTCCTGGGGTTTTCTAGCTACGAGAATTCCGGGGTTTACAACCTCCCCACCTTAATAAAGTTTTGTCCTCAAAACGGAACTGACGTACCTTGTCCTTCAAATATCTCGGGGTACTTTCTCCGGATTTCATCCTCCGCTTCCCAGGTTGCTTCTTCAAAGGCATGATTCCTCCATAATACTTTCACGTAGTGAATATCTTTGTTCCGTAGCCTTTGAGTTTTCTTATCCAATATCTTTACTGGGTGTTCTTCATATGTCAGGTTTTCCCTCAACTGGATCGGCTCCAATTCCAGAATCCTCTCTGGGTCGGCCACATATCTCCTCAAGACTGACACATGAAACACATTGTGAATCCCGGACAAATTAGGTGGTAGGGCTAGCCGATACGCCAGATCTCCGACTCTTTCCAAAATCTCAAAAGGTCCAATGTATCTCGGGCTTAATTTCCCTTGTGTACGCATCCTCTTGATACTTTTGATCGGGTTTATCTTCAGGTACACATGATCACCCACTTTAAATTCAAGCTCGTCTTTTCAAGTCTGCCCAGCTCTTTTGTCGATCCTGGGCTTCCTTCATCTTCCGCTGAATCAACCTCACTTTATCTGCGGCTTCCTGTAATTCCGGCCCAATTGCTACCTTTTCCACCTCATCCCAAAACAAAGGGGACCTACATCGCCGTCCATATAAGGCTTCATACGGAGGCATCTGGATAGTGGAGTGATAGCTGTTATTATAGGCAAACTCGATTAGGTGAACATGACTATCCCAACTCCCTTTGAATTCCAGGGCACACGCCCTTAACATATCTTCTAGGGTTTGGATCGTCCGCTCAGACTGTCCGTCGGTCTGGGGATGGTAAGCCGTACTGAAATGTAGTGTAGTACCCAAGCTCTTCTGTAAGCTCGTCCAAAACTTAGACACGAATCTTGGGTCTCTATCTGAGATGATCCCCGCAGGTATGCCATGTAATCTTACGATCTCTCTGATGTAGATCTTGGCTAACCTTTCCATTGAATAGGTCATATTTATGGGTAGGAAATGCGCCGACTTAGTCAACCGATCCACTATTACCCAATTGCATCACAACCCGATGGAGTCTTGGGAAAGCCACAAACAAAATCCATGGATATTTGATCCCACTTCCATTCAGGATAGGTAAGGGCTTTAGCATTCCGCCCGGTCTCTGGTGTTCTACCTTCACTTGTTGGCATACTGTGCACTTCATTACATAATCTGCCACATCTCGCTTCATCCCATTCCACCAATAGCAACTTTTCAAATCCTGGTACATTTTGGTGCCTCCCGGATGCATGGTATACCCGGAGTTATGTGCTTCACCCATTATCTCCTTCTTCAACTCCTCATCCTCTGGTACGCACAGCCTTCCGTTCATCCGGATCACGTCTTCCTCATCCACGGCAAAGTCAAGGTATTTCCCCGCTTGGGTTTCCCTTTTTATCCTTTGTATCACCTCGTCGTACCTCTGTGCTTCTTTGATTCTTTCCACGAGGGTTGGTTCCAGCACCAAGTTAGATATCTCCAGCTCAGCACTTTGATCTGTGAACTCGATCCTTAACTTCTCAAATTCCTTAATCAACTCCTTCTGGCTTGTAATCAAAGCGGCTACCTCTCCATGATTCTTCCGACTTAGGGGCGTCCGCGACTGCATTCACTCTTCCTGGACAGTAATTTATTCCCAGGTCATAATCTTTTATTAATTCCAACCACCTCCTTTGCCGCATGTTCAACTCCTTCTGTGTGAACAGGTATTTAAGGCTTTTATGATCTGTGTATATCTCACACCGTTGTCCATACAGATAATGTCGCCATAACTTCAAGGCAAAAAAAGAACTGCAGCTAGCTCAAGTCTGCGTTAGGGTAGTTCTGCTCATGCGGTCTCAATTGCCGAGAGGCATACGCAATGACCTTCCGTTCTTGCATCAAGACGCATCCAAGACCATTTCTCGAAGCATCACTATGTACCGTGTAAGACTTTTCCGGATCTGGTAAAACCAAAATCGGTGCCGAGACCAGTCGTCGCTTTAGTTCCTGGAAACTTTGTTCTCTCTTGTCTGTCCAAATGAATTTTTCGTTCTTTTGAGTCAATTGAGTCAACGGCTTAGCTATCTTTGAAAAATCCTTCACAAATTTGCGATAATAGCCAGCCAATCCCAAGAAACTCCTCACTTCAGTAACGGTTTGTGGTGGCTTCCAATCCACTATTGCCTTGATCTTTTCGGGATCAACTGATATCCCATCCGTTACCACATGTCCGAGGAAGGATATCCGGTCTAACCAAAAGTCACACTTGGACAGCTTGGCGTACAGCTTGTTATCTCGTAAGGTTTGCAATGCCAAACGGAGATGCTCCTCATGTTGCTCTGGTCTTTGAATATATGAGGATGTCGTCTATAAAGACTATCACACATTTATCCAAAAGCGGCTTATAGACTCTATTCATTAAGTCCATAAATGCAGCCGGTGCATTAGTCAGTCCAAATGACATTACCAAAAACTCGTAGTGCCCATAACGAGTACGAAAAGCTGTCTTAGGCACATCCTCAGGCTTAATCCTTAGCTGATGATACCCCGAACGTAAGTCAATACGTGAGAACACACAAGCTCCTTGTAGCTGGTCAAATAAATCGTCGATTCTTGGTAAGGGATATCGATTTTTGACAGTCACCTTATTCAATTCCCGGTAGTCTATACATAACCTCATCGATCCGTCCTTCTTCTTCACAAAAGACGGGTGCGCCCCATGGCGACACACTTGGTCTTATAAATTTCTGGTCCAAAGTTCTTGTAACTGCGTCTTTAGCTCTTCAACTCAGCCGGTGCCATCCGGTATGGCGCTTTAGATATTGGTTCGGTGTTTGGAGCCAACACAATCTCAAAGTCGATTCTCTTCTTGGGTAATCCCGGCAAAATTTCTGGGAACACATCCAAGTATTCATTCACCACTGGAATATTCTTTTCCTCACGGTTTTCCCCTTCATCCAAGACCCTCAATCGGTATCATTTCCTCATCCTCCATCATCAACTCGAACGAGCTTAGATCAATCCTTCTTGGGACTAAGGCCTCTCCCATAAATTCTACTTTTTCTCCCGATTGATCATAAAAACATACAGTCCTCTTTTGGCAATCCACTATTGCCTTTACTTTACTTAACCAATTCATCCCGAGGATAACTTCGTATTTATTCATTTCCAACACAATTAGATCGCTTTTGGAGTGGTGACCAAGGATCTCCAATGGACAGTCTTTTATCAGATCTCGGGTCGACACAACACTCCCCGTGGGGGTCTTAATCCTCAAGCTAACCATGGTTGTGGCTATGGGCAATCCGAGTCGGTTGGCCAAACTATAGGTGATGAACGAGTGGGTCGCTCCCGTGTCAAACAAAGCATAGGCTCCACGCTATTTACTTGTATATGTCCTGAAGTCAACAAATGCCCATCACATATGAACCTTAAAATATTCCTAAGGCTATCCACATAGGGTCTCTACTTCCAGCTTTCCATAATATATAAATTTCCATTTAAACAATAATCAATTAAACAACTGAATTTCAACTTAGGAGGGTTTCTGTTACTAATGTCACGCCCCAACGGGTACCCTAACGTGACAGTCCGCCACACTCAACATTAAAGCTTAAGTATGACAACCTTAGTCATTTCCAAAAGCTTTTATATTAAGTGTAAGGCTTACTTTCACAATTTTAGAGGACCATATATGGAATAATGAAGCTTAAGGAGATATAAAAACATATTAAGAAAAGAAGAATCACACTAATTATTTGTCCATGGTATAAACTTTACAAACTTAAAGACAACTCCCTAAATTACCAATTCATTAACATGCTAATACTAAGCTATACTTTATTCAGATTTCAAAGTTAAGAAGGGGTTACCTGCCCGCATGGTCCACGTGGCCTTAACCATAGGTAAGGGAACTGCAAAAGATATCTATCGGGGTATAAGCTACTAGGCTTAGTGAGTACTTCCCAAAATTCATACTCGAAGAAAATCTATCAATCAAGTTTATTATTCAAACATATGAAATGTACAACCACGTGAGCATACAAGACATATGACTTTCCGGGAATCATATGTTGAATGAATTTACGCCCTTCATTCGGGGTTGGGGATTCAGGCCAATTACGGCCACCACTTTTAAAAACAATTTTATAGATCTTACCGGCTCCTATACGCCATCAAAAACTTGTAGTTTATTACAGGCTCCTACTAGCCATCAAAAACTTGTAGTTTATTACAGGCTCCTACTAGCCATCACTTTTGTAGTTCTTACCGGCTCCTACTCGCCACTTACAGTATACCGGTTCTGTCTACCACCACTATTATACACTTGTCCCACCAATTGTATAGTAGCGAATGCAATGTGACTCAACATATGAAGTGCATGAATAATTTCTTTAATTAAAGTCTAGTAATTACTTTTAGCTTCTTTCAAGTGATCAACCAATTTCAAACATTTCAAGATACTAATTCACATACAACTTTATTACAAACAACTCAAGTTACGATATACTTAGTATTCTTTCAACATATTATCATACACTTCCTTTTGATTTTTCTTAGATTCTAGTGCAACTAATTTTACAAGCACAATCAAGAGTATGGAAAATAACGTGAAATAACTCACGATGCCATTGACGTCTACTTCTTCTAAGTGGATGAGTCGTTCACACAATCCACTAAACCGTAATAGTCCTCGGGGTGAAGAAATCCTTCCTCGGTTCACCTACCAAAGAAAATACCCATAATGAGTTTTTCTTGAAGATTTTCTTGAATTTTTGACAAACAATGTCAAAGAACGTCAAAGTTCGTATGGAAGAATGTTCCCACTTAAAACGGCCATAACTTGGTCATTTTAAACTCGGAATTGCGCATATAATATACCGATTTCTATCTACTCGAAAAGATCTACCCATTTTAAAATTATTTCCCACAAACAAAGCCACATAGGCTCCGAAAACTGGTGACAAAATTCACCACGGATTTTTAAGTAAAACAACCTTGGTTCAAGAAATCAAAATTTGTTTGATAAATACTTAGTTATCTATATAGTTGAAAGATTTTCTTTTTGTAACTATATAACTCATATTCAAGCATGCTCAAGTGTCTTATTGTCCAAATTATTTTTCTTATGTAAAACGATGTCGGTTTGAAGCTTTTCGGAAATTGTTTTTGTGAACTTCTTTGAAATGAATACCTTGTTTTCTTTATTTTCTAAAAACGTTTCATGTTGGTTTCATTTATCTTTTTCTAAGTGACTTTTGAAAATAAGGTTTCCTTCTTTCTAAGTTACATTAATACTATATTTGGAGTGTTTCTAGGAAGTATGTTTTTCTTCATTCTCCTTGTATAAATTTCTTTGTTTACTTGTTTTACAAAATCTTTACTTGATATTTCCCATTCTTTTTCTCATGTCTCATATTTTTCAAGAATAATTATCCATGCATGAAAACTTGTTTTCTTCATAAAAATAGTGTGGAACAATTAAGGACTTCTTATAGAAAAACTAATTTCTCTAATTCTATTATTTTCCTCTTGTAACTTGAAGAGAAAAACTTTATTGTTTTAAACTATAAATTTTTCTTTGCCTATTTAGTTTGCCTTTAAAAATTTCCTAAGTCATCCATCTTATTTTCTTTCTTATGAAAAGAACCATTTTAACAAAAATATCTCCTTTTGAAAAACAAGGTGGAAATGATAAAGATTTTAGTATCTTTGTAAGGCAAAAGTAGTTTATAAAATTATTGTGAGTTCTCTTTTTGGTAACATGAAAAGAAATGAGTTTGTTTTGTGTTGATTTTATACTTTACATAAACTTATTCCTAAGTGACAAAAAGCCTTCTTTTATTTAATTAACTTTAGAAAATAAAACCTTTGGACAACAATCTAAATGAACATGATTATAATAATAAAAAAATAACATAAATCGTAAATAATAAGTCAAGTATTGGAGTCTTAGCTTTTTCAAGGCTCCCGGGACTAAGAAATAAACTAGTCCATAATGAAATAAAATGAAAGAAAATCTTGTTTTGACTTGATGAGGACAAGTCTAAGACTAGAGACATGTCTTAAGAACAACTTGAAATAAATAAATTGCATTGAAGTAAATAAATTGCATGAAAGGTAAATAAATTGCAAGATTATGAGCTTATATGCTCTAAATAGCTATATAGATATAGTAGATAGTTATGAACATAAAAGAAACATAAATGAACATAAGAAAAACATAATAATTATATAGAGGAAACATGAACATAAAGGAATTGTGGTTATGAACAAAAAAAAGTATGAACCTATTGTTGCTTTCTTAACCTTCATGGTTTTAGAAAACATACACTAAGCTCATACTAAGTAGATGAACATGGAGACTTCTTGAAGAACTTTTACCTAAAGAAGATGAGCTTAAAGAGAACTTCTTGAAGAGCTTCTTGGAGAGAAATTCTAGAGAGATTTTGAGAGAGTAATTTTAGTGTAGAAGTGGTGTGAAAGAAGTGAAAGAGGAGGGGGGTATTTATAGGATTTTGAGGAGTGATTTTTGTGTGATTAAAATAAATACAAATTAAACAAATTGAGGGCATTAGAGAGAGAGAGTGCCGCCATGCTTGGAGAGGAGAGAGGGAGTGATTTTTAATTTTTTTGTATTTTGTTAAAAGATGTAATAAGTAAGGTAGATGTGATATAAAGTTATGGGAAAGGTAAAAAGTAAGGATTATGGTTATGTAGTGTGTAAGAGTAAGTGTAAGAAAAAGTAGAGATAAAAGAATAGTGTAGAATAGTAATGAATAGTGTAATGTAAAGTAGATGTGACTATTAAAGTACCGATAGTAAGAAAATACGCGTATAATAGCTATCTCTGTTATTTTTACTTACCGAAAAATTACGCAATTGATATTTTGGAAAACTTATATTTTTATGAGTCTAACGGTATATTCGGAATATTTTTACTATTCCGGGCTTCCGGCACGTTTTTCGAGAACTGTGTCGATGGGTTCGAAGGACACCCGAATTTCGCGAAACTGAAACTTTTATAAAACCTATGGTTATTACGAGCTATTTTAGCTATTATCCTAACTTCGTTTTTGGGCCAAAGAAAACGGCAATGCCGGATTTAGATTGATACGGTAAACTAGGGCTTCGTTGACCTTTAGGGTTCCATTTGACTTCCGGTTTGGGTTTTTATGCTAAACCGATTCCGAAAATTTAGGGGTTTACAACTAACCTGTCACCAGGCCACCATCAACACTCTCGCTTTGATCCAAGGCTGCCAACTCTACATCCTCATCTTCGTCTTCCTCCACCATCCATTGGCCTCCAGATTATACAGCCTCATCCCGTGCATCGCGGAAGCTGCACGACTTCCGCTCTTGTTACCAGACCTCAAGGGGTTGGTATTACTCGAGGCTCCGAAGGGTCGGGTGGCCACGCTCTTTCGCTGTGAACACTCGGAAGCTAAGTGTCCTTTCTCTTTGCAAATGAAGCAAGTTACTGCCAGCTTCTTTGGGCATGTAAAAACCATGTGGCCAGCATCGCCACAAAAATAGCACTTGTTCCTCAACTGCGGGCATTGCTAGGTGCATGTGTCCCCTTACATTTCCAACATGTAACATTGATCTTGAACTGAGTCGGCTTGCTGCTAGACTCCTCTTTAAACCCTTGGTACGGCCTATACGTTTACCTTTGAACCCTGAGCTCGAGGCATCAAACGGCCTCTTCCCGAATACTCTCTTTTCGGGCTCCTGATACTTTTTTTCTAGCCCCTTCAATGACCGAGCCTTTTCTACCATCTCGGGTAGGTTCTTACTCCGAACTCTTCTAGCTTGATCCGCAGTTCTCGTCAAGCCCCCCAGAAATACCTGCTTCTTTAATTCCTCACTATCCCTGAAAGATTCAGGGGCATACTGTAGCAGGTGAACAAATTCAGTTTCATATTGCTCTACCGTTCTCCCTTTCTGCTTTACATGAAGGAAGTCCGCACTGTATTTCACCCTCAAGCTAGAGGGAAATAATTATTCAAGAATTCCCGGCGGAAGGTTTCCCAGGTGGCCGGGGATGTCAAATTCCTTCTCTTGGAGTCCCACCAGACTCGAGCATTGTATCTTAACATATACGTCCCATACTCTAGCTGCAAGTAAGGTGGAATCTCGTATGCAGCAAAAGAACGTTCCACTTGAGCCAACCAATCCTCAGCCTCTTCGGCTTGCCGAATGCCCCGTCAAAGTACCGGTTGCTCTTAATGAAGTCCGGTAAAGAGCTTCGGTGGGGTCTCCTGTATGGGGGGGTGGCGGTAACCGCACATTATAGGAGTGCTCCTCTTGTGGAGCAGGTGCCTCCGCAGTCATTTCCCGATGATCTGCGGGCGGGGATGTGGTGCTGAATCCCGAGCACTCTGACTTGGGTGTGGGTTCTGTACTGGATTTTGATTCTGAATGAAGGTGTTAAGAAGATTGGCCAATTGCCCAATCGCATTTAGTACATCGCCCTGTTGGTTTTGGGGTGCTACTCCTTGGGGGTCAGGTTGTTGTATAGCCGGTTGATCGGCTTCATTAGGATTAGACCCTTGTCCTTGGTTCCGAGTTCGTCGGTTACGTCTGTTTACACAATGTTTAATGGATTTTTAGCATTTAGGGTTTTTAGGTTTCAAAGGAATAAGATTAATACAAGCTCAGAAGTTGCGAGAATTTGAATTTAAACTCAGAAGGAAAAAGATACATAACTCCATAAGTCATAAGATGAGTCAAAATATCAATCCATAAAAGAAAATAAGGAATAATTAAAAGAACCACAAGGGAAATAGAAGAATCCACATATTGTAACTAATTGACACTTCACAACATAATGCGAATGAGTGAATGCTTATGCAATCTATATGCATAATGTTCTCTTATGTATCATGACTAGGATGCGTGCTTTTCACAATTCCATTTCTTTAAAACAAAAGTGATTTTCATTTCTTTAGCGAGCCATACAAATATTACATCAACTTTTAGATCCCAAAATTTGGCTAGCTAAGCTCCTTCCTATTCTAATCAATTTCCCTATTCCCGAAAACATGACAAAATACAGGGAAAAAGAACAACAAAACACTAACTATCCTGAAATCCTAAGGCAATTTGGCATCCCGCATTGCCTACTACAAAATAAGAAAATCAGGATTCCGCTTGGACTTTATGGGTTAGCTAACATCCGGTCTCTAATCATCACTAGAGCTGTCGGGGGTGGGCTAGGAAGTCGTCTCCTGCTGGTAGAACCACCATCGTCCTGTCGGACGAACAAGCTAAGATACTCCCTGGTGGTCATCCTCCGCTTCCTAGCGGGTCGAACTAGAGGCTCCTGATCCTCACTTTCTTCTTCCTCTTCTTCTTCTTCAGTCCCTTGCCCTCATGCGGGCTTACTTCTTCCTCTTCACCTCTTATCTCGGGTTCACCTAGGCGGTTCACCTCTACTTCAGGTTCTCTCACAGGCTCATCTGCCACATTCTCTGTCTCCATAGGCACTGGGGCCTCGGGTTCTATTACTGCTAGGTCAAGCACAGGTGGGTTCTCACCCTCCACATACACATCTCTCCATAGCCTGGAATCTACCTCGGGTTCTACCCTCCCACTCTCTGGTATCTCCAACATCGGTTGAAATCCCATATAATTTGGTCGGGTTCTGGGTTTACCTGCACTTCTGGTTCAACAGGCGGGGTAGGGGTCCTAGGCACCTCGTTTTGTTCCCAGTTCGGATCCTCCTCGGGATCCTCTCCTCCTCCTCCTCTTCTTCCTCTTCAATCACAGGTGCTCCATTCAGCTGCATACCTATATCCATAGCTGGAGGTGGAGCTATTACAGGGGGGGGGGAGGATGTCCAGATAGATTGCATGCCAGGTGATATGATTCCATGCATCAGCTATGTTCCAGTCATGGTGATCAAATAAGTTATCATGAGCATAAACATATAAGGGCCCTATGGGGATCCATACCCTAAAATCTGGAGGGGTTCGGTTTCCTCCACTTTTCAAGATAAACGTGGCTTCTCTTGTCATGGGCTCACGCCCGTAATCAACCATGATCCTCTCTAACGTATAGATGTCTCTAACTTCGTCCAGCTCCTTTTCCCATAGGATCATAACTCAATTGATCCACTACTGAAGCCCATCTGGTATATCTCAGCCCATCCTTCCATAACCTGTACATTTCCCCTAGGGTCGGGGATGTCGGGCAAGGCAAAATCTTCACACAGTTCTCTTAGCCTCAGTCTATATTCTACCATGTTTCATCATTTTTTTTGTAAAATTCCTGCCCTTTCCCTAGTCTCACCCAGAGAGACCTACATCAAACAATACTACTAATTAGACTCACAAGAAAACGTTTTCAACTCCATTTAACTAGTAGTTAGATTTCTAGGTCGTTTATTTTAATTCTATTGTCTTGTTTTATAACCTAGGGCTCTGATACAACTTAAACTGTCACGCCCCGTAGGGTATCCTAAACGTAACAGCCCGCCACATACTAAGTAAGACTCTCGAGTTCCCTACCGGGGCCTTCGGAGTCTTAAGTAGATGTAAAGCGTTCCTTACGACAATAGAATACTTCAACAAATGGAGTTTAACAGTTTAACAAGGCATTCATTAGCCATAGATAATAAATCAAAACGCATAAATCTTTAAGGTTTACAAAATCTAAGGGGCATTCCCCGCAAAAGAATAACAGTCTATTACAGTCATCCAGAGTCCTTAGTTTCCAATGGAAGTCTATACAAAAGAAATGAATCAAACTTCTATGGGAAACTCCTATCTCCGGTACCTGCGCTGTGGCTTGTCTTGGCCTAAGCCATATAAACTCATGCTGCAAAAGATAAACACTATCGGGGCGTAAGCTAACTAGCTTAGTGAGTAATACTTCCATAACGCAATTAGATACAATCATTCAAGCAAGTGATTATTCAAGCAAGTGTATGCACCATACAAATGAAATCACAAACATATGACCAACCGGAAATCATATGTGGATGGACTTGCGCCCTCCATCCCGGGTTAGCAGATTAACGAATCCTGCGGTACGACGCCGTTTAAGCTCACGGTCAACTGATTAAAAGTTTTATGGATCACGATTAACCTCACATTCGTTTTATGGATCACGATTAACCTCACATTCGTTTTATGGGTCACGAAAAAAAACCAATGCAAATGCTCCAACCCCATTGTGACATGAATGAACTCAGTTTATAGTCGGAGTCGAATAGTCATTAATTCGATTCTTTTAAGTGACCAACAAGTATACGCAGACATTCATCATATGATTCTAATAAAATCAATATCTTAACACCCGGTTTCGATATGCCTTAAGTTCCATTTCACATATCAACAATTCACAACATAAATAATTCCCACATACCCCATCATGCTTGTACAATTTTTTATCTTTGCCTACATCACTAGTGCCACTACATTACATTCACAAGCATTAATTGAGAGTGGAAGTAACTCACTCGGCCATGGGTCACCAAACTCCTTAATAGTAATAATCGGGTGGTAGAGAGTCGTCCTGCTCGGAATCACCTACCAATCAAGAATAATCCCTATGAGATTCTCACCATGTAATTAAATCAAACTATACATCTAGACTAGTTGAATTCGGATTTCTCGCTATATTTGGAAGTTCCGACTTAAAACGGCCATAACTTGGTCATTTTAACTCGGAATTTCGCAAACTTTATATCGATCTTCATCTACTTCGAAAGATCTATCTAATTCAAGTATTAAATCCAAGTTTTGAAAATAATAGGGTCACGGAACAGTGGGATCAGTTCTGTCCCGCAATTGATCCAACTTTGAAAATGTGCTTTGCTTTTGATAAGAAATGTTCCTAGTTAGTGATTCATGCATGAATGATTTAGGAATGAACTACTAATGTGTATGCCATGTAATGAACTCAATTGTGCATGGTCATGATGATTTTTGTAGTAAAACTTTAGGAACTCCTAAGTGTTGGGGAAAGTTTCATAAAGGCTAATTCTAAGAAGTTATTTTCCCACATTATACTCCTTAGGGTTTCTTTGGTTTTTAATCTTGTAATCTACTTATTATTTAACTAAAATAGGTTCTCAAAGTCTATAATAGTCATGGCCTCCATTCATGCACAAAAATTCACTTTTTCATTTGGTAAACATGTTTTCAAATAAGCTTTGTAAAAATCCGAATTTTCCAAATTTTCTTTTCTTACATTTTTCTTAAGGGAAATCTAGTCTAATGCATTAAAATTGGGGCTTCAATGTATACATTATCTAAGGACTTCATTTAGCTTATAAAATATCCATTTTAGACTTAAATACTAAGTGTTTATAGGCATTACACAAAGTTACGAATTTGACTACACATTTAAAGTCAACTTTTCATCTAACTTCACCTCTTGTTTTCCTTATTTTTATTATGCCTAAACTCATCTAAAATGAAAATAATTCCTTCAACATATCTATTACACATACCCTTCATTTTTCTTATGAAATATAAGTTTAAAATTGATTTTGGAGGTCTTTAGGGTAGGGTTTCCATTTCATCCGAATTTTCAACTTTTCATATCTAACAAAGTCCTTCCTTTTTCAATGTTCTTGCCATCTATATGTGGAGATATACTATCTACATCCTATACATGAACAAGACTTCATTTTTATGATCAACAAGGCACATAAACAAAAATGAACCTATGATCATGCATGTACATAAAGTGGTGAATGTCTAAACCTTAGATCTACTACATATGATGTATATAACATGGATCTCATGGCATGAACAACAATATAAACACAAAATCACTACTTTATATGCATGAACAAGTTGCTATTTCAAACAAAACTCATTTAAAGGCTAGATCCACTTCTTGAGAGATTCTTGTAGTTGTGTTTTCATGTCCCTTGCTCATGCTCATTGGGATTTAGAGGAGAAAACACACAAGAATGATCTTGCCATAACAAGATTTAGGATGTACAAGGCCTAAATATACATACCAAAGAGGTCTTGAAGAAGGAAAGAAGAGGAAACAAAGTTGAAATGGCAAGAGGAAGGGGGAGGGGAGTGCTCGGCACTTGAGAGGAGGAAGAGAGGGTTTTGCTCCTTTTGAAAAATTAGAAAGAAAGAAAATGAAGAGAGAGAGAGAAAATTTAGTATATATATTGAGTGCATTAGGGTTTAGTTAATAAAAATGAAGTAAAAATAATACAATTGAGGGGAAATAAGAGGGAGGGGCGCCGGCCTCCTTTGTGTGTGTGTGTGTGTGAGTTTAAAAATTTGTTATTTGTAATTTAGTAAATGAAATGTAATAAATGTAATAATTATTAAAAGACAAATTTCTTGGAAAAGAAAATTGAAATGAGTAGTTGTAAGGATGTAAGAATAGGGTATGGGTAGTGTGTAGTGTAGGTTGTACTTGTGAATAGTAGACAAGACATCTACTTTACCGGTTGTTCCGAAAACACGGGAAAAGCTATAACTGTAATCTTTATAGCTCGGAAAATTATGAAATTGATATTTTTGGAATCCTTATAAAATTACGGTTCTAATGAATATTCCGGAATATTTTTCTGAATCCGTGGCCCGGGGCACGCTTTTCCGTAATTGGGCTCGGGAAGGCCCGGAATTGAAAAATTCCCGAATTTAAAACTTTCAAAGGTTTGAAATGTACTTTGGAACAACAATTCAAATTCATTCACTCCAAATATTTATTTTACTATGAAACCGATGGAAAGCCGGATTTGGGGTTCCTAGGCTCCATTCACTAAACTCAATCTGATCGGATTAGGGTTTCGTCTCCAACTCCTGGGGTTTTCTAGCTACCGAGAATTCCCGGGGTTATACAAGGATCATTTGCACGGGCAACACGAAGGGAGTGATCTATGCTGTAGAGTTGTTCTGCCCCTTACTGAGTGGATCACGAGTGACCAGAGGGATGGGATTCAAGTCCCTCTGCTATGTCTTGCCCGTGCAAAGGGGCGTGATTCATTCTATTTGCTTTTTTTAAAATAAATAATAATAAAATTTATTATCATATTTAAACAAGAAATAGGAAAAAATAAATTAAAACAAAAGTCTCTCAAAATAAAAAAAAAAAATTGCAACAATTGGATGAGTCTTATAACTCTAAAAATTTCTACTAAATCTTAAGCAACACTTGATAATAAAGGATACATGCTTTGGTTATTTTCTCAAGCTCGACATTTCTAAGTATATGACCTTCAATTGTCAACCTGAAGGAGTTTCAACTCCTTCTTACTTTCCTCTATGTCAAATCCTATAGATTCGTAACCTTTGACCGTTGACTTTAAAAGTGCCTTTGTCTGAATGGGTTACCTCTACTGTACCATAGGGAAAAATTTTCTTGACAATAAATGGACCAAACCATCTAGATCTAAGTTTACCCGGAAACAGCCTTAGCCTAGAATTGTATAAAAAGACCGCATCTCCTTCCTTGAATTTTATTAGGGTTTTGATATGTGAATCATGAAGTTTCTTTGCCTTTTCTTTGTATATTCTATTGTTTTCATAGGCTTCCAGTCTCCATTCATCCAATTCATTTAGTTGAAGTTTCCTATGTTTACCTGCAGCTTCGAAATCCAAATTCACAGTTCTAATTGCCCAATATGCCTTATGTTCTATTTCTACAGGGAAATGGCATGCCTTGCCATAGACTAATCTATAAGGAGTGGTACCTAAGGGAGTTTTGAATGCTGTCCTTTATGTCCATTAAGCATCCTCTAATCTATCAGCCCATTCTTTTCTGTTATGATTGACTGTCTTTTTTAATATTCTTTTTAACTCCCTATTTGAAACTTCAACTTGGATACTTGTTTGAGGATGGTAAGGTGTGGCTAGCCAATGGTGAACTCCGTATCTTTTGAGCACTTTCTCAATTTGACTGTTACAAAAGTGAGTTCCCCTATCACTAAATAATGCCTTGGGTGCCAAACCTTGAAAATAATTTCTTTAAAAACTTGAGCACCACCCGAGCATCATTAGTTTGTAAGGCTTGTGCCTCCACCCATCATGAAACATAATCTACTGCTACAAGTATATACTTGTTACCATATGAGCTCGGAAATGGAACCATGAAGTCAATCCCCTAGACATCAAAGTCTTCGCACCCCAAAATGTACCTTTGGGGCATTTCATCTCTCTTTGACATGTTCCCAATCCTTTGGCACCTGTCACAAGATAAAACAAAAGAGTTAAGATCATTAAAAATACTTGGCCAATAAAAACTTGATTCTATAACTTTTTTTGCCATCTTGTTAGTATTATAATGACCTCTAATGAGACCATTATGGCAGTGAAACAAAATTTGCTATCCTTCCTCATGTGAGACACAACACCTTATTACTTGATCCGCACATCTCTTGAATAAATATGGATCTTCTCAAAAATAAAATTTTAACTCCGAGAAGAATTTTTTCTTATGGCATGGGTCCAAGTTTTTGGGAAGGACTTTCCTAACCAAATAGTTTGCTATATCAGCAAACTATGGTTCTTTGTGTTCCTCAACCACACAAATTGAATGAAGGCTCTCTTTTGGAAACTTGTCATTGATTTCTTCCTCATTTAACTCTTCCAAATTAGGATTGTTTAATCTGGACAAATGATTCGCAGCCAAATTTTTTGCTCCTTTCTTATCTCTAATTTCCAAGTCAAACTCTTGAAGCAATAAAACCCATCTAATCAATCTTGGTTTAGCATCTGACCTAGAAAGGAGATATTTCAACGTAGAATGGTCAGTATATACTATCACCTTTGATAAAATGAGATATGGCCTGAACTTGTTAAAGCCGAACACTATAACAAGCAACTCTTTTTCCGTAGTGGGATAATTCTCTTGTGTAGGTGTGAGAGTCCTACTTGCATAGTAAATAGATTGGAAATGCTTTTCTATTCTTTGCCTTACCATTGCTCCTATAGCCGAATCACTTACATCACACATGAGTTCAAATGGTAGATTCTAATTAGGAGCTACCATTATAGGAGCACTTGTCAACTTGTCCTTCAGAAAATTGAAAGCTTCTAAACACTTATCATCAAAACAAAACTTGACATCCTTTTCCAACAACTTTATTAATACCCTTTCTATTTTTGAAAAATCTTTAATGAACCTCCGGTAGAACCAGCATGTCCAAGAAAGCTTCGAATCGCTTTAATAGAAGTTGGAGGAGGCAACTTAGAAATCACTTCCACCTTAGTCTTATCTACTTCTATGCCTCTTCTTGACACTTTATGTCTTAGTACAGTTCCTTATTGTACCATAAAATATCACTTTTCCCAGTTTCAAGACCAAATTTATCTCTTCACATCTCCTTAACACTTTCTCTAAATTGGATAAACATTCCTCAAACGAATTTCCAAACACCAAAAAATCGTCCATAAAAACTTCCATCACATCCTCCATAAGATCCCTAAATATAGCTAACATACATCTTGGAAAAGTCGCAGGTGCATTGCATAGCCTAAATGGCATCCTACAGTATGCAAAAGTACCGTAGGGGCAAGTGAATGTTGTCTTTTCTTGATCTTCTGATGCTATAGGAATCTGAAAATGCCCGGACATTCCATCCAAAAAGCAATAATAATCATGACCAGCAAGCCGTTCCAACATTTGGTCAATAAACGGTAACAGGAAGTGATCCTTCCGGGTGGCATCATCGAGCTTCCTGTAATCGATACATACCCTCCAACCAGTCACTGTATGCATCGGAATCAGATCATTACTTTCATTGGGTGCAATCGTCATGCCCCCCTTCTTTGGACCACTTGAACAAGACTTACCCATGAACTATCTGAAATTGGGTATATAAGTCCTGCGTCCATCAACTTCACCACTTTTTTCTTAACTACCTCCTTCATTTTTGGATTTAGCCTCCTTTGCGGTTGCACCATCGGCTTGTATCCATCTTCCATCAAAATCTTGTGCGTGCAAAAGGAGGGGCTAATTCCTTCTATATCTGATACTTTCCATGCTATTGCTCTCTTGTGCTTCATAAGCACTGAGAGAAGTTTCTCTTTTTAGCTTAAATCAAGCTCCGATGATAATCACCGGTAGTTTACAATTTCTTGCCAAAAAGGCATATTCCAGATAAGAAGGTAGTTCTTTTAACTCTTAACGTAAACCCCTAAAATTTTACAATCGATTAAGATCAAACCCTAATTAGAAGGTTAATCGGATATCCTAAAGTCAACAAAACCCTAGTCAGATGCAACCGTTCAAATCCGACAATCCTGTGTTCATAATCTTAAGTAAGTGAGTAAGAGATTAGTATGTAGAATAGTTCGCAATAGCATAAGAAGGTTTAAAATATCAAATTAGTTAAACCGTGATTCGTTTTGAGCCCGATTAGATACAGTTTTTGAAAAGCGTGTCTGGCTTGGAATAGTAAAAATATTCTGGATATACCGTTAGACTCGTAAAGATATACGGTTTTCAAAAATATCGTTTTATAATTTTTCGGTAATTAAAAATATCAGATATCGCAATTATACGCGTATTTTCTTATTACCGGTACTTTATTTGCATATCTACTTTACATTACACTATTTATTACTATTCAACACTATTTATCTATCTCTACTTTCCTTACAACCATACATCTATTTTTTATAATTTTCATTTCCAATACAACTTCACATCTCTCATATCTTATTTTTCATTAAAAAAAAAAAAAAATTTCTCTTCTCCCTCTCAAAATTGCGTCGGCCCCCTCCCCTCTTTCCTCAATTTGTTTTATTTTTAAATTATTTAATTAACACAAATTATCCTCCACTTTTTCCTATAAATACCACCTCTTCCTTCCATTTCCTTCACACCTTTCATACACTACAATTACTCTCTCAAAATCTCTCCAAAAGTTCTCTCAAAATTTCTCTCTAGTTATCTTTCATAGGTAATGCTTCTTTAAGTCTTCCTCATGTTCATTTACTTAGTATGAACATAATGTGTGTTTTCTAAACGCATGGAGGTTAGGAAAGCAACAATATGTTCATACTTTATTTTTGTTCATGAATCTATTTTCCTTTATATTGTTTTTATGTATATGTAACTAAATATATCTATGTAGTTATATATATATATATATATATATATATATCTTTTAGAGCATATAAGCTCATTTGTTATTGCAATTTTTTTACTTTCAAGTTGTTTTAAGACTAGTCTTTCTAGTCTTAGACTTGTCCTCATCAAGTCAAAACTATTTTCTTGTTCTTTTGGGACTAGTCTATTTTTACTCCCGGGAAGCCTTGAAGAAGCTAAGGCTCCCAATACTTGACAATTATTATTATGCTTATTTATTTCTTATATTCTTTATTATCTTATCTTATGATATTTTTAGCTTTTATAAACTACATGATCATATTCATGCATGGCTAATAAGTTGTTGTCCAAATAAAAATGAATCTTTTTGATGAAAGAATAAAATTTGATCAGCATTTTTCCAAAGACTTAGAAACATATTTTCAAATAAATCTCTTTTAAAAGTTTATGTAAACTCATCATGAAATTTCAAACTATTAATAAAAGAAGTTTCTTCAAAGTCTAAAGATATTTCCTTTTCAAATAACAAAAGAAATCTTGATATATAGATAATAACTTGATACTATTTTTACCAACTTCCTAAACCAAGAGCTAAATAAGTTCAAGAAAATCAACTTACAAGAAAAATGAAAATAAATTTTTAAAGAATAAACTTATCAAGTACTACTAAAGTAAACTTTTGGAAAATCTATTTTTCAATTCCTAGAAATAAATTTTGTAGATAACCTCAAAAGACCAAACTTTGTTTCCAACTCACTTTTGATAAACTAAAGAATCAAAATATAGTATATTAGATTTTGATCATCCAAAAATTTAGAAGCTACTTCACCCACATAAAGTAAAGTTTAACAAATCCAAATTTTCCAAAAACACTAGAAAAGGTTGTTTTAAGAAAATAAATTAAATAAAGACAATACCTATAGCTTCATGCATAAATTATGAGTCTATATACATAAGGAATTCTTTTCGAAAATATACATATTTGAGTTTTACTTAAGCAAGCCTTAGTAAAGGAAGAATTAGAAAATATTGTTTTTCAAGAAAGGAATTTTCGTATTAGATTTGTTCCATTCTAATCCAAGACCTAAATGACCTTTTATAGTAAAATTAACCTTAGAAATGGATAGATCTTTTCGAGTAGGTAGAAAACGACATATAATATGCGAAATTCTGAGTTAAAATGAGCAAGTTATGGCCATTTTAAGTTGGAACTTCGTTCAATCCGATTTTATGGCGAACTAAAGATAGACTTAGAATTTTTAAAGTAGAAATTCTATGAAAGACTCATTTTGGGTATTTCATCTTGTTTAGGTGAAGAAGAAACCGATATCGCCTTCTCGGAAGATTATTTCGACTATGAGCGATCGTTATGGAGTGAGTTAATCCCTTACTAATTATGTTTCCTTGATTGTGCTTATAAGTAGTAGCACTAGAGAGTAAGGAAAAAAATAAATGAATAAATATTGTGTGATTTGGATACGTGATTAAATAATGTGGTTGTTGAATAAAAGCTAAGTATATTGAAAGAGGAATTGATGAATAACTTATGTTTTCTTGCAATGGTATGATGAATATTGTTTTGGTCACCTTTAACTTGAACTCGACAATAATGGATAAACCAATATTAAAAACGATTCATGCATAACATATTGTGAGTCACATTTATTTTTTTCTACTATTCTTCGTGTAGGAAAACAAAGAGTCGTAGTGGTGGCTAGTAGGAGCCGGAAAGTCTATATGGGCTATTAGGAGCCGGAAAGTCTATAGGACAAGTTGGAACCGGTAATTCTGCAACTATTGATGATCATATGGGCCGATATATAATCCAACCCCGACATGGAGGGTGTAAAATCCTTGCTACACATGGTTTCGGTTAATCATGCGTATTTTGTTTGCTCATGTGATTGATGCATTCCTATATGATTTTCTAAAATACTTGCATGTTTTATGGAAATGTTTTAAATATAGGAGTTATCTCACTAAGCTAGTTTTGCTTATACCCCTATAGCTTTTTGTTACAGTTTGATTACTTGTGGTTGGCACCAAGGAGCCCCTTTTGTCAAGTTTGAGCCAAAGTTACTAGGAGTTTTTGGAAGAAGTTTATATATTTAGTTTTGGATGTAGACTTCTAAGAGAAATCTCTATAGTAGACTTATGTTATATTCATGTATGTTTTGAGGATGACTTAGTTTGAGCAAGACTTTTAGAACGGGGGAATGCCTTTAAGAAGTTGTAAGCAACTTTTATCTTAATGGTTATTACATGTTTATCTTTATAAGTTCTTGCATGCTTTTATTATCTGCTTAAACGTAATAACCCTTTGAGTCTCCTACTATCTTGAAGCACGCCTTGCACGTGATATCAAAACTTTTGCGTGACTAAGGTTTTCATTCATTAGCTTTAATATTATGTGCGACGGACTGCCGCGTTTAGGGTACCCTCCGGGGCGTGATAGTTTAAGTTGGTATCAGAGCGCAAATTTTAGGATAAAAGATAGTAGAACATCAACATTGACAAACTAGTCACAAGTCCTTGAAAAGAAAAAACAAATTAACAAAGACAAAATAGCACATCAGTCATCTTTATCATCCTCATTTTGCTCATCATCCTCTGGTCATCATTTTCATCCTCAACAGCCTCATCATTGTCATCTTCCTCTTCACTTTCATCATCCTCTGACCTAGTTGCTTCCTTATCTTCGGATGATATCTCCTGTGGTGTGTCCTTGGTTGAGGAGTCTCTCTTTCCCCTTTGTTGTAGCTAGAGCTAGTGGAGTAGCTTGAGCTAAAATTCTATCATCACTGTCAAAGGAGCTGCTATAAGAAGGAATATCAGTAGGAGGTGGTTTCATGCATTTAGCAATGCTCTGAAGAAAATCAATAATGTAAGCACGAAATTTCCTAGATCTATTGCGTCCTTTCCTCATTGTTGTCTCCATTCTATCCAACCTCTTTTCAGCATCAGATTACACTTGAGAAGAAGAAGCACCTGGAGAATTAACATGTCGAAATTAAAGAGGTGTGGAGTACATTGGGTTTGTATCAGCTTTTCCAAGCCCTATCATGCGAAAGGTCCATCCGTAACCTTAGTAACTTGCATATAAGATGTGCCAGCAACTGGTTCTTTAAAAACATTCATCCCCTATAGTAGTTGCGTGATGTATCTACCATAGTATATGCGCTTTGAACGCAGCTCTGATGTCTAGATATAGAGGTAATGAGCCAGTTCAACTCCTTCATTAATTTTGCAGTGAGCTGCAATAATATAGATGAAGAATAACTCGAAATTGTTCACCACTCCTATACTACTCTTCCTTACACCAATATTGTTCGCTAGCATCCAATGTATTACTCTGTAATTAACATTTTCTAGAGAAGATGCTTTAGATCTGGAAGGAAAATACCCAATTTCCTTGCCACAAAGCACCTTCTAATACTCTAATTGTGTGACTCCCAATGGCTAATTATTTGGCAAGCTCTTGAATTCCTTAGTTTGGATATAATCCTCACTATATAGTCCCATGTACACACAAAATTTTGCCAGATTTATCCTATGATACTCCCCATAGGCTTGAAAAGATATACAACCATTCACCCCTTTTGAAGAATCCTTGTCCTCAAGGTTAAGGGTAGAGAACACCTTAATAGTAATGTCCTTGTAAGCGAGAGTGCGGATATTGAAGAGAGTTTCCCATGGGCTAGTAACAAGGAGTTGCTTGATCTTTGCTTCAATACCATAGCTCCTTAATAATGCCCAATCAACATACTTATGCACACCAGATGGCTTACTAGCTAGCCTTTGCTTTCTCTCTTTACTCCCTCACTTCTCAAAAATACTTCGGTAATAGATGGCTGCATCACTTGCTTTCGCTTCAGTCTTTTGTTGTTTCTTTGATGGTTCACCTTTTGTCTTATGGGATGAGACAGGCTTCTTTAAATTAGAGGATTGACTTGATGTGGGGGAGGGGGTTCTTGGAACTAAATTTGGATTTCTCCTTTGGAGTAGGAGTAGGTTTCTTGGAGCTGGATGGTTTAACAGAAGGGATGGGTTCTTAATGCAAATAGCCTTCTTCCCCATTCCTAAAAAACAAAAATTAAAGCCATATAAGCTCCTTAAAGAGTAGGATGACATTGCAAGCACCTAGTTATTATGAATAATGCTTGCTATATACATCAAAGATAAATCATGAAAATATTTCAGCAGACACAAGTACATGGGTTTAGTGTACATAATCATGAAATTCTTAGCTACATGGCTATCTTACATAGCTTATGTAGGATAGTTTTGTAGAGATATGAAGTGATAAATTTGGAATTCAACATGACCGCATGAAAATGGTCATGCATAAGCTTGTGTACAAAATTGGCACAAATTATGAACAAGATAGTTAGTCAAAATAACCATCAATTTGCACTTCATATATTAAAATCATAAGAATCCCAATTTTCATCTTTTGAAACCTTAGATATCACGATTGGGATCATTCATGTAATGAATCTTGATGAAACATGTATATTCATGTTAAGCACTTGAATAATTTCATGAAAAACAACAAAGCCCCAATTTATATGACAAGTGAAAATCAAGGATGAACCCTAGCTTCTTGAAAAATCATCACGAGTTTTGTACAATGTAGGTTCATCAATTGGCAAAATTAGTCATGCATGTGATTTACGAGTAGCCAGATACAAGATTCATGATATAGCACACAAAAATCATAAAAACCCAAGAGGTGCAAGGGTGACATGGTGCAGAAATCTTGATGTGAAAATCTAAATCCACCAATGGCAAAGAATATATGGTAAATAAAGTAGATATGAAGAAGAAAGCACGTACCTTAGATTCTTACTAGAGCCAAAATGAGTGAATGGGAATTAAGCATAGTGTGTCATGGTTAGAGTTTACAGAGCAAAAAAAGAAAAAAAATTCGTGGTGAGTGGACGATTTGTTAATGAATGAGAGAGTTGGATTTATAAGAAGTATTTGTATAAAGTATGGTAGGGCATACATGGCCTTTTGTACATAGCTAGTGTACGGTGGCCATTTAAAGCTTCAAAAATGTCCAGAAGGGTTTCCAAAAGTGCATGAGCATCGTACCTAGGTTGTGTTTGATGGTTATGCAAATTTTTTTTAAGAGGGTCGAGAGAGTGTACACAACCCTCGTGCCCGACCTATGCACACTGGACATGTATGTTCCAAAACTTGACCCGAGAGCTTCTAGAAAGTACACAGCTTTGTGAATAAGCTATGCATTGATGATCGTGTTGAATGAGATTTTTCCACAAAAAGTCGTGGTGTAGGTGTATGATTACGAACACAATTTGTGTTCAAATACTATGTAATTGCATGGGAACTTACCTTTTACACCATGAGCACTTGCCTTAAAACCACAATACAAAATTAATCTTCCTTACACTTAAAGCTTGAAAGTTACTTTAATGCCAATAAGTTTGGGTATACTCCTGCAAAATTATAGAACCAGGAATAAGGATAGTGAAGAAAAAATTAAGAAAAAGAAACAAAACCTACCTAAGTTAAATATAGGTTGCCTCCCATGAAGCACTTTATTTAATGTCGTTAGCTTGACATCATTCTCATTATCTAATTAATTATCTATTGAATGGAGCCAAAACTCCTCACGTCCTTCCAAACCAGATTAATTTCCCAAGTAAAGCTTGAAACGCTAACCATTTACTTTAAAAGTCCTACTCTCTAGATGCTCTAGCTCAATAACTCCATGTGCAAAAATCTGCTTAACCAAGAAAGGTCCTAACAATCTTGATTTTAACTTTCCCAAAAAAGTCTTAACAAGAATTAAATAGAAGTACTTGGTCTCCTTCTTTAAAGTGTTTTGGATGGTAGATTTGATTATCATGATACCATTTCATTTTCTCCTTGTAAATTTGCATGTTCTCATAAGCATTCATCCTCCATTCATTCAATTCGTTAAGTTAAAGTTTCCTCTCATATCGGTATAATCCAAGTCAAAGTTAACCTGCTTAATGGCACAATAGGCCCTGTGCTCAATTTCTATCCGTATATAGTAGGCTTTTCCATGACAAGACGGTATGGTATGGTTCCTAGAAGGGTCTTATAAGCTGTTTTGTATGCTTATAGCATCGTCTGGCTTTTCTACCCAGTCTTTCCTATGATGCTCCACCGACTTCTCTAATATTCTCTTCAAGTCGAGATTCGAAACCTCGATTTACCTGCTTGTTTAGGGATGGTATGGTATTGTAATCCTATGAGTCACCTTATATCGTCTTAACACCTTCTCACGTTGAGAATTACAAAAATGCATCCCCTTATCGCTTATGATAGCTCTAGGGGCTCCAAACCTTGAGAACAACTTTTTCACAAAGTTGTTGACTACATAAGCATCATTAGTAGTAAAGCTTGGGCTTCTACCTACTTTGAGACAAAATCTACCACACCAGTATATACTTGTTTCCAAAAGAAGTTGGGAATAGTCCCATGAAGTTGATGCCCCATACATCAAAGACTTCATGTTCCATAATATAATTATGGGGAATCTCATCACGTTGAGAAATATTCACAACTCTCTGACATCTATCACATATATTAACGAGACGATAGGGATCTTTGAAAATGGTCTGCCAATAAAACCCGGCCTCTAGAACCTTCTGAGCCATTCGGTTCGCATTGTAATGGCTTCTTGTAGAATCATAGTGGCATGCCTGCAAAATGTTCCAACCTTCTGAATGAGACACACAATGTTGAATCATTTGATTTGCACACTGATGAAAAAGAAATGGGTCCTCCCTAAAATAATACTTCAACTCATAAAAGAATTTCTTCTTTTCATGGGAAGTCATATATTGGGGAGGACTTTAGGAGCAAGGCAATTAGCAAAATTTGCAAACCATGGAATTTCAGAACCTATAACCTCAAATACTACATACAATTGTTCTTCAGGGAATTCGTCATTGTTGTCTTCTTCCTTCATTTCCTCCAATTGGGGTTCTCCAAATGAGACAAGTGGTCAGCTACAAGGTTCTCTGTTCCCTTTTTGTCTCAGATCTCCAAATGAAACTCTTGTATAAGGAGAATCTAGTGGATAAGGTGTAGCTTCGCATCTGATTTAGACATGAGAAATTTGAGAATAGAGCAGTTAGTATAAAGCACTGCCTTTGATAAGATCAAGTAAGGTTGGAACTTGTCGAAGGCAAACACCATAACCAGTAATTCTTTCTTAGTG
Source organism: Combretum micranthum (assembly GCA_024138025.1). Taxonomy (NCBI): domain Eukaryota; kingdom Viridiplantae; phylum Streptophyta; class Magnoliopsida; order Myrtales; family Combretaceae; genus Combretum; species Combretum micranthum. The sequence continues at coordinate 238,146 of JAMXBD010002015.1, forward strand.
GTAGTGTATCTCTTGAGCTATTGAGAGTTCTACTGGCATAGTAGATTGGTTGAAAATGTTTTTCCTTTTGCTGTTCTAGAACTGCCCCAACAGTAAAATCACTTGTGTCACACGTCAATTCAAAAGGTAAGATCCAATTAGGAGTTATCATGATCTGTGCATTAGTAAACTTCTCCTTAAGGATGTTGGATGCATCAAGACATTTTTGGCTAAGCTCAAACTGTACATCCTTTTCCAATAGCCTTGTCAAAGGTCGGACGATTTTGGAAAAATCCCTTATGAACCTCCTATAAAAACCTGCATGATTGAGGAAACTCCTAATTGCTTTCATTGACAATAGAGGAGGAAGTTTAGCAATAATCTCAACTTTTGCCTAATCCACTTCCATCCTTTGTGAGACATTTTATGTCTGAGAACTATGCCTTCCTTACACATGAAGTGACATTTCTCCCAGTTAAGCACCCAATTAGTTTGCTCACGGCGAGTCAAAACCTATTCCAAATTCTTGAGGCAATCGCTGAAGGAGTCACCAAAGACGAAAAGGTCATCCATAAACACCTCCATAATGTTTTCCACTAGATCATCAGATATGGTCAACATGTACCTTTAGAAGGTAGATGGTGCATTGTAAAGCCCAAAGGGCATCCTCCTATAGGCATAGGTGCCATAGGACAAGTGAACATTGTTTTCTCCTAATCCTCGGGAGCAATTGGCATCTGGAAGTAATCGGACATACAATCTAAATAGCAATAGAACATGTGACCTACAAGCCTTTACAGCATCCGATCGATGAAAGGTAAAGGGAAATGGTCCTTGTGAGTGGCTTCATTCAGTCTTTTGTAATCTATACATACTTGCCATCCTATTACTGTCTTCATCAGGATCAGTTCATTTCTTTCATCCGAGACCATAGTCTTCCTTCCCTTTTTAAGCATTACTTGCACCGAGCTTACATAAAAGTTGTATGAAATTAGGTAAATAAGCTTAGCGTCCAAAATCTTGTTTACTTCCTTCTTTACCACCTCCTTCATATTTGGATTCAACTTTCTTTATGGCTGTACAGCTGGTTCCATCTTCCAATAGGATTTTATGAGTATAGAAAAAGGGGTTGATACACTTGATATCGGATATCTTCTAAGCAATTGCTTGTTTATGCTTCTTGAGAACCGATAATAGTTGTTTCTTCTATTCATGTTTAAATCTAAGGTGATGATTACCAATAATTTAGATTTTTCCTCTAAAAAGGCATATTCCAAATAGTTTGGAAGTTGCTTCATCTCTAAATCTAATGGCCTTCAATAGATGGCTTTAATCTTACTCCTGCTTCTATTGATAATTTCTCGAACCCTTTCTTGTTTTTGTAAATTCCTCTTGCTTCTCTAATTTAGCTATCATAGCTCACACTTCAAGGTTCCTCACTTCATTCTCTTTTAAACTAATTAAACATGACTCCAAAACATCCTTGCATACTATGTCCTGCATGCAATCTACCATAGAAGCATCAATAATATCAATATTAAATCAAGAATCATTAGCTACCATGGATTGTTTCAATGCTACTGGAATCTTCACTGTTAGTTCCTTATCACCAACTCTGAGTATCAATCTCCCATCATCTACATCAATGATGGCTCTAGCAGTAGCTAGGAAAGGTCTTCCCAAGATTAAAGGTATTTTCCCATCTTTACCCATCTTGAATATCACGAAGTCTACAATAAATATAAAATTTCCCACTTTCACAAGCACATAATCGATGATTCCTCTATGTAATTTAACTGATCAATCTGCTAATTGTAGGCTTATTCTTGTAGGATGAGGTTCTACTAAACCTAACTTTTTGAAGAATGAGTAAGGCATTAAATTGATGCTTGCCCCTAAATTTGGTAGAGCCTTCTTTATAGAAATTTATGTAATAACACATGGGTTCGTAAAACTCCTAGGATCCTTTAGTTTGGTTGGAAGTTTTTTTGAATTATAGCTGAACACTTAGCCCCCATTGTTGCAGTAAACACATCTTTAAGTTTCCTTTTGTTAGATAATAACTCCTTCAAAAATTTGGCGTACTTAGGCATTTGAAAAAGTGCCTCCACCAAAGGTATATTGATAAGGAGTTGTTTAAAAAGCTCTAAAAACTTGCCAAATTGTTCATTCTCTCAGTCTTGATGAAGATGAGCTAAATAAGGACTAAAAGGAGTGTAGGTTTTTACCTCAGGGGGTTGTTCCTTGTCTATCCAAACCTTCTTTTCCTCAGGATCCTATATTAGTTCTCCCTCTGGTTCTTTTCTCTTCCTGGGTTCCACTTCCTTCCCACTCCTCAAGCTAATAACCTTTGCCTGTTCCTTCATATTCTCTTTGTATTACTAGGAAGTGAACTAGGTGATGTGAAAACGAAATGGATCAAGACATGTTTTGGGCAAACAGGGGCTATACCGGCTTAAAGACCCTAGCCTATATGTCGAACACCATTGGCCTTTGTCTTCAACATAGCCAGCATCGTCGCATCATTATTGGGTGGCTTTTGTCCTACATCGGCCCAATGCTTTTGGCCTTCATGGCCTATGCCAGTGGCATAGGACTTTAAGCAGCCGGTCAACTGATGCTTCCAGATTTTAATTTCAATTTAAGGCCGCCTCGAAAGCCGCCAGTGTACTTGTTTTTCTTGCTAGCTTATGTGTTTCAACAGCAACATTTGTTTTTAGGTTTTTTAGGGTTTCTTTGTTATTATATATAGTTCTTTTGCTTTTGTAAAGAATAAACTGGAATGATAGGTTTTGAGAGATATCACTTTGAGTTCTTGAGTGAAGTTGTATGAACTTATAGGAATTTTTCCATGACGTTCTTTATTTTGACTTATCAATCGAAAGTCCCACCTTCGATTGTGGCGTCTACATCATATACCAAAAGTTCTTGCTTTCTTATAAGCATAGGGTCGTGGTTTACTACACTTATGTGTTCTGATTATCGAGTTTATTTCATATTGTTCGTTGGGTCTTAGGTCGGTTATACCTAGGGTATGGCAAAGTTTGGTTGAGAATCCATATTTTGGTTTAGGGTTTCATCACAAGTCGAACGAAATCCATATCCCAGCATCCTAGGATCATATCATTTGGTATCATAAAAATAGGTTGTGGAGTTTGTTCGACGCGATTTGTTGGCAAGTCACTTAATTCTTTCTATCTCCATTTGAATTGATTGGTTGTTGTTATTGCTGTTGGGTTGGATTGAGGGTTGAGTTGTTGTTAGGGTTTATAATGTTGATTTATTACAGACTTCTAAAAAAGAAAAATCATAAGTGGTAGAGGAGAAAATTCTAAAGTCGATATGAAATTGTTTATTAAAGTTGCCCAAGATTACTTAAAGGTGTTGAATATGAGATTGGATAATCTAGAGTCACCTAACAGAACTAAATCTAGTAGAACTAAGTCTCCTGTTATAGAAGAATTTGATTCTAAAGAGTTCATTAGGAGAAGAAGGGAGATTGCTCGTAGGAGTGACAATGATTTGGGAAATATTAAGATGAAGATACCTTTTTTCCAAGGCAAGAAAGATCTGGAGTTGTATATAAAGTAGGAGAGAAAGTGATGTACCTAAAACCTTAGACACAGTAATCTTAATTGGGGGCTTGACCAGATCGGATAAAATTGAAATCTTTTTGGATTTTGTAATTGGATGCAAGGAAATAAAAGGATATGAACGGCTCAACGATGGATATTACACACCGCAATCAACCGAGTACGCAAACCCTAATCTGATATGATGCATGAAAATAGAGATCACGGTTTGTTCACCACAATCCAAAGGATTGATAAGAACAGGATGTTTGCCACAATCACAAGATCGATAAGAACGCAATTGAATTTGCTCTCACAATTGAAAGTCAAATACAAAGGAAAAGTTTATCAATATGCCAAAAACTTATGAATCTCAATACACAGGGGGGTATTTATTATAGAAGTAAAACCCCAAAAAAGGAAATTAAAAGAAAAAAAGACAAATTTGACTAAAAATTAATGCGTTTTGACTATTTGACTAAAGAATAAAAAAATTAATAAATCTTGACTATTTGACTAAAAATTAATGCATCTTGACTTAAGCCGATGAAGTACACTTTCCTTTAGTTGCTTCCTTCGATGTGTTTTTCTGCTATACAGAAAGATGATTGACATTGAATTGTTGATTTCCACTATGCAGAATGTAAGCATTCACTATATGAACTTCATCGGGTTCAATGTGATTTACCATCCTTTTATCCGCTTCAACTGCCTCATTTCGATTAATAGTAAATTGATGCACATCAGAAAGGTTGAGCATGTATTTGACCGTCACACCTATTCAAAAGAGAAGAAGGTGAAATTAGCCGCCGTGGAGTTTACAGATTATACAAGTATCTAGTGGGATCAGTTTATGCATAACAAACGAACGTATGGGGAAAGACGTATTAGTACTTGGAAAGAGATGAAGGAGGTGATGAGGAAGAGATTTATCCCTAGTCACTACTATAGAGATTTATGCAGAAAATTACAAAGTTTGATACAGGGTTTTATGATTATTGAAGATTACTATAAGGAGATGGAAGTAGCCATAATTCAAGCCAATATGAAGGAAGATCAGGAGGCTACTATGGCTAGGTTTATTAGTAGATTGAATCCAGAGATAGCTAGTGTGGTAGAGTTGTAGCATTATGTGGAGATGGAGGAGTGCTGCTGCACAAGGCCATTAAAGTAGAGAAGCAATTGAAATATAGGGTCAAATCTAAGTATAGATCATCATCTGGATTGTCATGGAATTCAAACTAGAAGCATCACAAATCAGCTACAAAATCAAAAGATAAAGTGAAGGCTAAGGAGTTTGATTATGCTTTTAAAGGTAAGACTGAAAATCCTTTTCTAGAGCATGTGATATTAAATGTCTTAAGTGCCAAGGATTTAGGTGTATTTCTTCTGAGTGTCCAAATAAGAGGATTATGGTTGTTAAGGATAATGGTGATATTGGCAGTGAGAGCTCAAATGATGATATGCCACCCTTAGAAGATGTTAGTTATGAAGAACCTACACAAGGAAAGTTAGTTGCAATTGTGAAGAGAGACTTAGTTGAGTAGGTGAAAGAGGAAACTGGAGTGCAGAGAGGAATATCTTTCACACCATATGCTTAGTGAACAATCAGGTATGTAGCATGATGATTGATAATGATAGCAGCACTAATATTGCTAGTACTTTGTTGGTAGAAAAGCTACATTTACCTACATTGAAGCATCCTAAGCCAGATAAACTACAATGGTTTAGGGAATGTCCAAAGGTTCGGGTGACGAAGCGGGTGTTAGTGGCATTTTCTATTGGTAGCTACAAGGATGAGATTCTCTGGATGTAGCACCGACGCATGTTGGTCACATTCTTTTAGGCCGTCCATGGCAATTTGATAGGAGGGTTACATATGATGGCTACAAGAACCGCTATTCCTTTGTTTTAAACAAACAACAAGTGAATTTAGCACCTATTAAACCATGTGAAGCACATGAAGATCAACTGATGATATTAAGTGCTTTAAGAGAGAGGAAAATATACGAGTGCTCAGGGTAAGATTGTAAGTGATACACTGGTGAGGAATGACAAAAGAAAATCAGAGAGTAAGACTCAAAAATTATTGAGCGATGTTAAGAGTATGTTATTTGCTAGGTGTGTTGCAACTAATGATCTTGTTTTGTCTGTTCTTAGAAAGAATGTTTCTTTATTGTAGGATTCAAAAGATAAAAGACGACCAGATTAGATAAGCTACATGTGCAACAATTTCGTAAGAGGCACCAAGGGCTTTTAGAGATTCATGGCAACATAGATTCGAGGACAAATCCTTCCAAAGAAAGAGGGACCAATGTGAAAATGAAATGTACCAAAACATGTTTCAGGCGAATAAGGGCTACACCGGCTCAAAGCCATCGGCCTATATGTTGAACACCGTCGGCCTTTGTCTTTAACACAGCCAGTATCGTCGCTTCATTATTGGATGGCTTTTGTCCTACATCGGCCCAATACTTCTGGCCTTCATGGCCTACGCCAGCGGCATAGGGGTTTAATCTGTCGATGAACTGATGCTCTTATTTCAGTTTAAGGCCGCCTCGAAAGCTGCCAACGTACTTGTTTTTCTTGCCAGCTTATGTGTTTTGATAGCAACATTTGTTTTTAGGTTTTTTAGGGTTTTTTGTTATAAAATATAGTTCTTTTGCTTTTGTAAAGAATAGACTTGAATGATAGGTTTTGAGAGATATCTCTTTGAGTTCTTGAGTGAACTTGTATGAACTTATTGGAATTTTTCCGTGGCGTTCTTTATTTTAACTTATCAATTGAAATTCCTACCTTTGATTGTGGCGTCTACATCATATGCCAAAGGTTCTTGCTTTCTTATATGCATAGGGTCGTGGTTTACCATACTTGTGTGTGTTGATTATCGGGTTTATTCCATATTGTTAGTTGGATCTTAGCTCGATTATACATGGGCTATGGCGAAGTTTGGTTGAGAATCCATATTTTAGTTTAGGGTTTCATCGCGGGTTAAACGAAAATCGTATCCTAGCATCCTAGGATCATATCACTTGGTTTGCCTTTCTGATAGCATTTTGGCAAGCTGCCCAATCTAATTTTCCAAATTATGGATAGAGGCTTCTTGGTTCCGATGGCGAGCTTTAGAATTGTGAATAAACTGTGTCATTAGATCTTCTAGGCTAGGTTTCTTCTCCTGCGGAGGGGGTGGAGGAAGTTGTGGAAGTTGATGAGGAGGTGGCTATAAGCCCTTAGATTTTTTGATAGTTTTATTAAATTTTCAGAGGCCGAAAACCAAATAAAAACCCTAATAACCATCCAAGTTAAAATAATGTGTTATAGAGGATCTAGGTCTGGCAATCCCACACTTGAAATCCTTAAGTAATAAAATTGAGATAATTATAGATTATAGTCCATAATAATATAGCGGAATATAAAAAGATCATATTCGCTAAAATTAAGTTCGTTTCGAACCCGAACAGGATCAGTTATCGAAATTAGGGTCTAGACATGCAAAGCGGTAAAAATATTCTGATAACACCATTAGACTCGTAATAATATAAGGATTCATAAAATAAAAATTTTAGAATTTTTTGATAATTGAAAATATCGTATGTAGCCCAGTTACGCGTATTTTTCTTACTATCGGTAATTTAATTGTTTTGTTTACTATTCACTACTATTTATCTATCTCTAATTTTTCTTACTACCTACACACCTATTTTCTTATAATTTTCATTTCTAATACAACTTTCCATCTTTCATATATTACTTTTCATTAACAAATAATAAATAAATAAATTTCTCTCCCTTCCCTCCAAGATTGAGTGCGAGCCACCCCCTCTTTCTCTCTATTTTTTTTATTTTCAATTTATTTTAATTACCACAAATTACCCTTCACTTTTCCCTATAAATATCACCTTTCTCTCCACTTCTTTCATACCTTTTATTTAGTACTAAAACTCTCCCAAAATGTTCTCTACAAAGTTCTCTTAACAACTTTCTTCTCCTTCTTCCATAACCAATAGGTAAAATTTTCAAGCTTTTCTTTATGTTTATGTAACTTAGCATGAACATAGTGTGTGTTTTCTATACCCATAGGAGTTAAGAAAGTAACAATATGTTCATTCTTTGTTCTTGTTCATACATAAATTCTATTATAATATTGTTATTAGATTGTTCTTTATGTTCATGTAACTTAACATGACCATAATGTATGTTTTCTAAACCCATGAGAGTTAAGAAAGCAACAATATGTCCATTTTTTCTTCTTATTCATACATAAGTTTTAATATCATTATACTTATTATGCTTTTACTATTATGCTCTTATTATTATTGCTCTTATTATCATTTTTTTTCTTTTTCTTTTCTTTGGAATTAGTCTATTCTTAGTTCTGGAAAGTTTTGATGAAGCTAAAGTTCCCAACACTTGACTTTATATATATGCTTATTTGCTTCTTATATCGCTATCTTCATTTACATAAATTATTCTCATCTTTCATATAACTACCTAATCATATTCATGCATAACCATGTTGTTGTTGTCTAAAAAAAAGGTTCTTTCTTTAAAACGAGGCTAAATTCTCCTTAAATAAATTTTATCACTTAGGAAAGATTTTTCCTCAAAGACTTAAAAAGTTTTGTTTTATTAAATTCTCTTCAAAAATTTAGATAAGTCATCATAAATTTTGGCATTGATATTATGCATAGCTCTTCAATGTTTAACTAAGCAACTCATCTCTCTCTTTTCAAAATTTCTAAGAAAACTTCAACATTAACATTGATAATTCATTATTATGCCAATGTTTCTTAAAATTTATTTATAAGATTTTTACTAACTTCATGATAAACCAATAACTAGACAAATTTTTAAGACAAAGTAAAATCAATTCACTAGTTTAGAAACTCACTTAGAGAAATAAAAATTTACCAACAACCTAAGAAAGTAAGTTTTTAAATAGAAAACTCGTTTTTTTTTAAATAATAGAAGAATATAATATGATGAGGAAACATACCATCAACACGACTTAAAAACATTAGGTACTACTAACAACTTGAGAAAATTTTTGAAAACTTTATTTTTCAATCACTAGAAACAAAATTGGTAGATAACTTAAAAGGCCAAATTTTATTTTAAATTAAATTACCTTTGAAGATAAGTATATGAGAAGAAAACACTTATTTATAATAATCCAAGAATTTATAGTCTTCTTTCAAACCACTTAAAGAGAAAATTTTCAAAGTTCAAATTTTTTTTTTTTCAAACCTATAAGATAAGTTGTTTTATAAAAAATAATTATTGAGACAACAATAGAATCATGCATAAAATATGAGTCTATTTATATATCAAAAAGGATTTTCTCAAACAAATACTTTTGTTTAGAAATTTTTGGATAAAGAAAAATTTGGAAAATTATATTTTTATGGGCTGGGAAATTCGTGGTGAATCTATACCCTACTGTTTCGAGAACCAAAAATGACTTTTTATGATAAAAATAATCTTAGAAATAGATATATCTTTTTAAGTAGATAGAAAACGATATTTAATATGTGAAATTCCGAGTTAAAATGAGTAAATTATGGCAATTTTAAGTTGAAATTTCCACAGATCCTATTTTTACCACAAATAGAAGATAGCTTTAGAAAATTTAAGTAGAAATTCTAGAAAATGCTCAATTTTGGGTATTTCTTCTTGTTTAGGTGAAGGAAGACCTAATATTTCTTTTTTGGAGGATTACTTTGATTAGGAGTGGTCGCCATGGAGTGAGTTATTCCTTATTATTTTATATTTCATTGTATGTGCTTGTAAGTAGTAGCACTAGAAACTAAGGAAAGATAAAAATGAAATATCGTGTGCAATAAATGTATGTGTATATGGTGTTTGCTGAATAAAAGATAAGCATATCGAAGGGAAAATTGATGATAATTCCTATGATCTCTTGTAATTGTTTGATGTATATTGTTTGGTCATCCTTAACTTGAAATTAATAGTATTCAGAAAAATCAATATTTGAAAATGATTTATGCATAGCACAATGTGAGTCACATTACATATTTTGCTACTATTCTTTGTGTGGTAAAACGATGAGTCGTAGTAGTGGCCAATAGTATCCGGAAAGTCTACATTGGCAAGTAGGAGCCGAAAAGTCTACAAAATATGATGGTCCTATGGGTCGGTAATCACCCAACCTTAACATTGGGGCATAAATCCGTGTTACACATGATTTCCGGTTAATCATGTGTATTTGTTTGCTCATATAATTATTGCATATTCATATGCTTGCGTAATTACTTGTATGTTTTATGGAACCATTATGAAGAAGTGAATTATCTCACTAAGCTAGTTTTGCTTATACCCATATAGCTTTTCGTTTCAATTTGATACTTGTGGTTAACACCGAAAAGCCCTATTTGCCAGGTACGAGCTAAAGTTACTAGGAGCTTTTGGAAGAAGTATGCATATGTTAGTTTTTGGTGTAAACTTATAAGAAAAATCTCTAAAGTAGATGTTTGTTACAATAATATATGTTATTTTGTTGGCTTAGGTTAGTAAGACTTTAAGTGCAGGGGAATGCCCCCTAAGAGTTGTAACAATTTGAACCCAATGAATATTACATGTTATATTTATAATCTCTTGCATGCTTTATTTATCTGCTTAAACGTGATATCCCTTTGGAATCTCCTACTATCATGGAAGCACGCCTTGCACGTGGTATCAAAGCTTTTGCTTGACTAAGGTAGTCATTTATTACCTTTTATATTACATTTGGCGGATTGTCACGTTTAAGGCATCCTCCGGGGTGGGATAGTGGCAATTGTGGCTTTTGGAATCTAGGTGCTGGGTAATTTAGCCTTTGCATATTCTGGTTGTTAGCATAGAAGAAATTGGGATGATTTCTTCACCCTAGATTGTATGTATGACCATACAGGTTATTCTGATATCGACCTTGATTTCCTACATAATTCACTCGCTCAGGTGCTTCAGATAATAGTTTTCAACACATGAATTTCCATATTGGAATTAAGGTATTGGTCAGCTCTTCACTTCCATCACTTGCTTACTCAAAGCATCCATTTATGCAAGTATAGTAGTCATCATATCTATTTTGTACATGCTAGCCACTTTCTGCTTTTCTTTATTATTGCCCCATTAGTAATTATTCTTTGCCATGTCTTCAAATAATTTCAGTCACTTCTTAGGCATTTTTGTATTCAAAGTACCACCAGCTGCAGCATCTACCAATTAACAAGTGGTAGTATTAAGATCGTTGTAGAAGGTTTACACTTGCATCCAGTTTGGTACCTCATGGTGAGGACATTTCCTTAATAAATCCTTCCACCTTTGCCATGCATCATAAAGTGTTTCAGATCCTACTGGTTGAGTGATGAAATGTCGTTCCTTAATTTCACAGTCTTGGAATGTGGGAAATAATTATCAAGAAATTGCTTAACCATATCCTTCAAAGTTGTAATTGTCACACCCTAAAAAGAGGCCTCGAAGGATCAACCTAAAGTAATCATACCAAGTATGCATCCAAGATTTGAAAACCGTTTTGCAAGTTAGATATTTGCAGAACTCTACTTAATATATACTATACAAGTTTTAATTCATAAAAACATTTATATAGCTAAGGAAATATAGATTCCTAAGGTCCTCTAGAATCATAGAGAGTCAGTATTCCCTATCAGATAGTGAAAGAGAATATATCATATGTGTATTACAAAGCCTTAAACTATTTCTAATCTAATCTATCTATTCTAAACTTATCATATATAATACAAAACAAAATAGCTTAATTACAAAACAGATGAATTCTATTCTAAGCTAATCTTCAAATCTCTAGGGTCTTCATACTCTCTTAACCCATTCCTATCCTGAGATACACCTGCACAAAAACTATGAGGATGTGAGCTTATCTTTGGCTTAGTGAATAACATGACTAAATCACATAACAAACAAATGCCAAACAATTGTTATTAATAAACATATGCAATGTAGCACTCAACCATATGATGTGCACACTTCAGACGATCGAAATCCAAACCAATAGAGATTTATGCCCTCTCTTGGGGATTGAAGGACTTACTCAAGTCATTCACGCCCTGTAGGATTGTGAACTAAGGAAAAGGGTGTTCTCAATTTAGAGCCTTCAGCTCACAACTGTCTCAGAACAAAATCGTTTTATATAACAAATGTAACCTCTAATTGCTCCTTATATATAACTAAAGATGGAGGATTTCATTTCGAAATACATTTTACTGAAAAATAACCTCTAACTTCTCCTCAAACATAGCTAAGGAGGGAGGATTTTCTTTGAAACTCGTTTTATCAAACATAGTCTCTAACTTCTCCTTAAACAAATCTAAGGAGCAAGGACTTCATCTTGAACTCATTTTGTGAATAATTTGTAATATTTATACTGCCAATATGCTCTCCACTTCCCTTAAAACCACAGAACCTCCCTAAGTATTAATCCCTAAAGCCGATCCCAACACAAGCAACGTCCTTCGGTGCCTGCTTAGTTCCCGTGAAGTCAACAACCTTATAGTAGCCCTAACTAGATTCACTAGACTCTTAAAGGTGCTACTATAGAATCAAAATATTAATACGTGACATATACCATGCTAATGCAAGTATGATGTTATGCAGTGTATGTTTATTTAATTAAATGGTCAAATAGTATAAGTGACCAATCTATTTACAAACATTCATTCACTATAACTACTCAATTATTACAAACAATAGGTGATCACTTTTATATTAGTAATTTATCAATCGAATAATGGCCAAACAACAATCGAATGCCCAATTCCCAAGCACATTCAATTATATTTATCTTAACTTTAGATGTAACTACATTACAAGCACAAACAAAAAGTGGATAGCGTTAATGTTACCCACCTGACATCCAAGCTAAGCCATAGAAATCTTTTAGGAGCCCAATCATTATCCCTACCAACATCCAATCATCAACAATCTCATCATCATCAACAACATCAAAACATCATCATCCTTCACATAAGAAATTTAAACAAAAAAAGAAGGTTGGCTAGAGCTTAAACAAGGATATATCTAATTTAAACATCTATTAAAGGAGTTAAATTCATTTTAAAATCCTATTTGATCAGACACTAAGTAGGAACGCTGCCATGGGTGCGAAGATCACCCCGCCAAGATACATACAGTTCTCTATTGTCCATCAAAGTGTTTCTTTTCTCTTTGTTTATGATTCATTCATTAAAGAAACATCATCATGTCATTCATATACAAAAATACCCATTTCCATAGCAAAAACACATTTGAAACAACATATTCCCCATATTAACTTAAGTCTATTACATTACAATTACATCTAATTCATTTACTAGCTAGGTTTAGATTAACTTAGCTTATTTACTAAATCCAATTATTAAATCATATTCATTAATCTCTCTAATTTACTCTCATATATCGATTAAGATCTTAATCAACTTAAATCTCTTATTTCAAACTAATTTCATTTTATCTTCTTCTCGTTATTTAAGTTAACTTAGCCTTAAGTCCATCAATTAATTTACTTTATATCTAAATTCCACATTAAGCCTAGTTTAGTTACTAAGTTGTAATCATTCATTCCATTAAGATAAAACTACGTATTTTACAAGATTTTAACTTAACTAGTTCATTTCAACTAATCATGATTTATTAAACTAAAAAGAACCAAAGTTTGTAAACTAAGTTCGTTTTATACACATTAAGCCTAGGTTAACTTAATCTTAGCCAAGTTAAATACACTTAATTAATTAAGTTCATTTTAACTCATTCAATTCCATTTAGTCAAGTTGAACTTAGGTTTGTTAACTAAGCTCATTTTATATCTAGCTTCTATATTTAATCCAATTATTTATTAAATCTATAAATGCACTTAACTTAATTTTATCAACTAACTAACACAATATATCAACTGTCATTTATCTATTTCATTTTAGCTCAAAAAGATTCATTTTATACCCAATGATATAACTTAACTAGTAAACATAGGTTTTTAACTTTGTTGGGATATGTAGTAGTCGGAAACAATCAAAATTTAGGCCATGCTAGTTTTAGAATTTCCAAAAACTTAAAACATAAAAGTTGTGAATCTCTTTTTAAGATTTTCATAGCATTTTGAATCACCTCAATCCAAGTTTGGATAAAAAATGATCAACTTACGAAACAAGGAAGGTTGCATGGTCATGCTAGAGGTCGTGCTGACCATAAAAAAATGACTAGATTCAAGTTTTTTCTCCTATAACACTTAGCACGAGCTCCTGCTCGCCTATGCTGCCCCTGCAATCCCCTGCCATGAATTCCCTCACTTCTTTTACATCATTTTACCCATTTTTACACATCCAACATAAACAAAACATCATAAAACAACATACAACCCATGTTTGTAACTTTTAACACTTCTATATTCATTCAACAATATCAAACACCATCAAACACTTCATCAATCCCTATATCTACTATTTATCATCTTCATCACAACCCATCTTATATCAAGCATCAAATCAATACATACAAACATAACTAACAATTAAAACAAAGGAAAAAGCAAAACTTATCTTGTCATGCCCCATAGGGTACCCTAAACATAACAGTCCACTACATGCTATATAAGACTTAGGAATTACTATCACAATCATTCCAAAGTCTCGTATAGATGCAAGGCGTACCTTTACGACAATAAAATACATGAACCAATGGAGATAAATAGTTTAATTTGACATATTATAAGCATCAGAATATAAACATGAGTCCGCATAATCAATTACAAAAATTCTAGAGGCATTCCCCTGCAAAAGAATATTAAGTTTGAAAGTGGTCTTTTACAAATCATCCGGTAATTATTAGGATTTTCTATGGAAGTCTATACAAAATTGAACGCAAACTTCTAAAGGAAACTCCTATTTCCTGTATCCGCTCGGTAGGATGCCTCAGCCTTAGCTAAATATATGAAAACTGCAATAAGAAAAAATTGTGGGGGCGTAAGCTACACTAGCTTAGTGAGTGAATACTTCCATAAAGACATTTGTAACAAATCATTCAATCAAGTTATTTATCCAGCCATATGGAATGCATCAACAATATGAACAAACAAGACATATGATCAGCCGGAAATCATATGTGAATGGATTTACGCCTTCCATTCGGGGTTAACAGATTAACGAATACTGCGATACTACCATTGAATTAATGTGCCGTTTATGGATCATGGGTAACCAACTTATGTCGTTTATGGATCACAATCAACAAACTCATTTATGTCGTTTATGGATCACGATCAACCACTTTTAGCAGCTTATGGATCGCCAGTAACTAGCATATGCTAATGCTCCATCCCATTGTGAAGTGATTATGTCCATGTT